>VZSF01000446.1:49216-130840 GCA_013398295.1 Chionis minor
TTTTCTTTTTTTTTTTTTTCCCCCCCCCCCCCCCCCCACTGTTCTGATTTGTGCGATTCCTGCTCGATGCAGGAACACGATGCTTTAAATTTCTGAGTCATTAATTTAAATGTTCAGTCATCACACTTCATCAAGCCTCCTCATCTTCCTTGCAGTTAAAAAAAAAAAAAATTAAAAAAAAAATCCCCCAAAAGAGGCCCCCGCTCCTGCGCAGGCTGGGTGTAACTTTCGGCCCTGCATGGACCCACACGCGAAGTCGTGGGTGAAGAAGTTGCGTGTGCATCCCGCGGGCCGAGCGCTGGCCTCTCTCCTCCATCGTAGGTGGCCACACGTGTTTCAGAGTGGTCCAGGTGTCTGGCGTGGGGGTGCGGGCCGCTTCGCCTGGGGAAAACCAGGTTTATTGGTATTTCCGAACCTCACAGTTGTTAGGAAGGTGTATTCGGGCCTACCTGCGGGACTTCACCCTGAGTAGAGGCTGGCCGTTAATTAAAAAAAGAATAGATGCGTGGATTTACTTGAACTGGCAGGATGAGCCAAAACCATTTTAAAACTTGGAGCGCGTTGCCAAGGAAGGTGTATTGTCTTTCTCTTAATAACTCGTCTGCAGCGGAATGAAATTTCAGGCAAATTTTGCAAGGAAAATTGAACTTTAGTCAGTGAAGCAGGATACAAAAGTTTACTTCAGAGTCTTTTTCTTTCGTTTTTTGAAAGTAAGCACATGAGGTGGGATTTCTAATAAAATTGCCTTGTCAGTTACACTTGCAGTATCCTTGTCAGTAGGCAGTACAGTTTTCCCATAACTATATGTTTTTGCAGGCTTTGTAGATGTAAGGGCTGTTCCTTCCCAAACAACCAAACCTTGTGCTTCCACTGGTGTTTCTGGTGCATGTCTGTAAATTTAGCTATTGGAGGTCCCTGCTGAACGTGGGCATAGAGCGGAGATGGGGGGTGTGTTTTGCACAGCCAAGGTATTGGGGTTAGTTTTGGGATGAGGTAGCATCTGTGATGGGAACAGAAAGAGAACAGCATTGGTGCTGTGCTGAATTTCAAAGAAAAAGATCCAGCTATACCAGGTGTGTGAAGGGGTGACAGTAGTTGGTAGCAACAATTGCTGGTGATAATTATATGGGTTTTGTTAGCTCTATTTCCTCAGGAGGTGTGGCTCAAATGCAACTGCAGTATCTGTGTGCCGTCAGTCCCTCTAATAACTCTTCTGGCCATTAGCCGATTTCAAACAAATTTGGCAGCAGAGGTCTCCCAGGTGAGCAATTTCTACAAAATTTGTGAAATTAAGGAAGCCAGGTAGGAGAGAGCTCTTATCCTGAACACCAGGGAGTTCATGTCAAAATGTATCTCAAGCTGGAAATTGATGTAGGAAATGGGGCCTCTCTGGTTTTGCTGCTCACAGAGCTACTGGTCTAGTTTTCAATAACTTTTTAATATCTGGAGCCCAGTACCGCTCTTTGAAATCTGAAAAACTTCATTTGTAATGAGAGTAGTGAGCCCAAGGTAGATTTAAGCTGTATTTCGTATTACAAAGAGAGATTTTCAGGGGAATATTTATTGCCTAACAACAGTTCTTTGGCTATGAAACAAACGAACCAAATTGAAAGTATATTGAAATTGCTATGTTATTTGAAATTGCTAGAAAACTGCTTAATAAATCTTTGGTGTGCTGCATACTGTGTAACGGAATTATTGAAAAAATGCAGTTCACAATTTAGGTTTTTTAGCAATATTCATGTAGCAGAGCAGAGAACTATGCTTCTGCACTAGAGGAATATTCGTTATTTTGAACTTTCCATACTTCCTGCAGCTCCTGAAGAATGAAATCAGCACTCTGTTCGCTCTGATAAATGATGGCCATCACGTGACAGTGATGTGAAAGTCTGCGGTGTGGCACATGTCAGTTTATGTGGTCAAAGTTTACTTTATGAAGAAAGTGGCTGCATCATTTTACTTTTCTATATGCGCTGTCTGCAGACAAAAGCTGTAAATTTTCGATAGATAATTCCTCGTGTTCAAACCGTTAGTTAAAAGAAATACATTCTTTCATCTGTATTCCCTACTTGGATCCAACTGTTTTGCCTGGTACTTTGATCACAGTTTGAGTAAGCTAACTTGATGTTAATTTAAAAATTGGTGTCAGCATTAACACAAGGACTACTTTAGGAATGTGTCCTTATTCTGCTGCGTCACATCAAGCAGCCTTTTTCAGATAGGACACCTTCCGCGCATACGTACACACACAGTCTGTGGTTTCTGCGAAGCCCTTGTGAAAGGTTTCAGGCTTCTAGTACTGGAAGTCCTCTGCTAGTCGGTGGAACAGATTGATTAGTGAGGGAGAAATGTAGTTTCTCAAACTACTGTAACAGAATGGTTTAGTTTTTTGTCCTGGAGGAGCCGCCTCCAAATACAAGCAGATAGCTCATTCTTGGTATTTATTTCATTTTTATTCTCCTTGAGAATGCCCGTAAGATGCTGTTTTATAGCTATGGCTTTTATGATGTGGCAGCCACAATTTTTTTTAATTTTTTTTTTTTTTTAATACAACCTGCTTTACGGTTGCCATATGGTAACTTCTTTCGATCACTATAGTCACCGGCTGCATTCAGACCAATGGCTTAGAGCTGCAGGGTTCCAGACGGTATTATCAGCTGCCAGGTTTTGAAGGCAAACCTGGACAAATTCCCATGTGTGCGCTGAATTTAGTAGGGAAAAAGTCAGATTGAAAAGATGCTGTCAACTAACTGTAGGACAAGTTTAATTTTAGGTTTTAAGAGGTCATTCTTACAGCCATTTCCTGCTATGGAGGTTTATCCTTAGTGTTGCTAATGCATCAAAGCAGGAACTGGCACCGAAGCGGGTTATTGAAAGGAGTGGGACTACACCCTTAGGTAAAGTTAACATGAATGGCTGATTGCAGCATCAGGGATCAAAGTGATAGATGCTAGAAGTTAAGTATTTAAATTTTGTGACTTACACACTTCTGTTCCCTTTAGATTTAAACATATATTCTTTAAAAATGTGAAGGATAACTGGAAATAGGGAAAATAGGCTTTCTGTTGTCACTTTGGGTAGGCATCTGCATAGGGCACCAGGTTTCATGGCGCATCCCAAAAGTCACTGTATCAAAGTCATACTCAGCTGAAATGAGCCCTCGAGCTAAGGGTCTCCTCTGAGGACCACTAGCCCTGGCTTTTATCCAAGCCCCACAGCCCAGCGAGATACCGCCATAGGATCGTCAGTAAGCAGCTCCTTGGCCGTGTTGACTGTTGTGGCTGAGGCTGGGGTTTTGTTTTGATTTTTCCTGACTGTAGTGTTAGGTAATGTTACAGGGTACGGTTGGAGAGTGCTGTGGAAGTAACGGCCACTAAAACCTCAGACTGGCATCATCTGTCTTTTAGCTTCTTGAGTACTCCAAGGTATCGTGTAGGAAATTAGATAACTTTTTTGCTGCCCTGGCTGTATTTTATCTTGGTATTTTTAGAAGGTAAATGCTGTTGCAATAGTGTTATATGAGACTCTAATAAGTACCTGTATTGACTACATCTTACTTACTTAAATGCTTATGTAAATTTTGAATTTTGGTGGTGCTACTGAGCTTCAAATAATTCGTCTTTCAAATTGGTACTTCAGGGGGATGAAAAACTTCTGTGTCTTAAGATACATCTGTCTGTGGTTTTCTTCACACCGTAAGTCTAGAGAAGTCTAGGAAAAATAAATGATTCTTCAGAAGCTTCAAGCCACCCCTTCAGATTTTAGGATCAGCTAGACCAGGCTTTGAAAGTGAATAACTTCATTTACCTCTGTAGACAGTGAAGTTGTTGAGTAAACACACCCTCATAGGTAAATTTTTGAGATCAGGGCCTTTAACTTGTGTCTGGGGAAAATTTCAGGAGCGTTTTGTGGTGTTAATCAGATATTTAAAGTCAGTCTTCATATTGGAAGACTTTGGTTCAATGGTGTTAATTTCCTTTGTTTTCACATGCCCAAAGCACCTTGAATCTTGCAAAACTGAGACAATAATAGTGTTTTATTCACGGTGTGGATGACCGAGCACGAATGCGGTCAGGTGTCAGGTATGCTTACCACAACTGATGGCCCCGTAGCAAAAGGAGGGTCAGAGTGGAGGATGGTGTTCGTGTTCAGTCCTGTTCTAAATGGTTTGCCCATACTTCAGTCAAACTTTCTGGTGGTGCATGTCAAGTTCAGCTTCAAGAAGACAAATACAGTATGTAGGTTAAAGGTTTTGAAAATTTCAGCCGTACCTAATGCCCTCACAATTGTAAGAAAAGGCAGTGCTTGTGCGAGGTATTTAAAGAGTAATTAGAGGGTACTATGAATCTCTTGTGTATTGCAATTGTATAGCATTATAACTGTTTTGGCAGTCAGCCAGGAAAAGAAGACTTAAAACAAATTAATACAGAGCAATCCTGTATTCATAAGTTATTTTAAGTATGGTTAGATAACAAAATTAATATTTATGCTTAGAATGTGACAAAGGAGAAATAGCTCTGAGTTGTTATGTGTATCTTACTGTTTTTCAAGAACATTTTATTGGAAACTAAAATCGCGTTAAATACTTGTAACCACAGAAGAATCAAAAAAAACTCTAAAGTCCTTGCTCTTTCTTTCCACGCTCTTCCTGTTTCTGGTTGTTTTTTACCAGCTTAGCTTGTTCAACATAAATATTCTATTTTGCAAGCAATGGTACCCTAACGTCTAGAAGCTAAAAGACTGTACCAAGGAGATAGCATGGCTGCAGGCTTTCCTGGTTCTTAGGAATCTGATGCTCTTCCCAAGCATCCAGTATTGCCCAGTGTCTCAGATGATGGGGACCAGTGGGGAACCTCTGGTCTGACTCAGAGGTGTTTGGGCTAAATGGGCTATTGGGTCTGATTTGTAATGGCTGGTCTTTCAGTAAGCTTAATTTAATGAACGCGTGCCTCAAAGATGAGCAACACTGTTAAGGTTTTGGTCAAAGCATGCTCCACTGAAAAATGAAGATAGAATTAATGTCTAGAAAATACTCTCATTTTCAAACTATACATTAATCTGAAATTAGAGTTCATTCGCCAAACTGTGGGGAAGAAAACATTAATAAAGAGCTGTGGTTGAGAAAGGAAATCTGAACATAAATGCTAAAGTTTTATATTTAATTGTAAAGTGTTTAAAACAAGAAGTTTAGTAGTGCAGCTTCCAAGTTATTTTTTCATACAGCTTGGTGTTGTTGGCAAACTCGCTGAGGGTGCACTCAATCCCAATGTCCATGTCAGCAACAAAGATGTTAAACAGTACCGGTCCCAGTACCAATCCCCAAGGAATGCTACTCATTACTGCTCACCACTTGGACATCGAGCCGTTGACTACAACTCTTTGAGTGTGACCATCCAGCCAGTTTCTTATCCACTGAGTGATCCATCTGTCAAATCCATGTTTCCAATTTAGAGAAAAGGATGTTGTGCGGGACAGTGTCAAATGCCTTGCACAAGTCCAGGTAGATGATGTCAGTTGCTCTCTCATTATCCGCCAACACTATAATGCTGTCATAGAAGGTCACCAGATTTGTCAGGCACGATTTGCCCTTATGAGGCCATGTTGGCTGTCACCAATCACCTCCTTGTTTTCCAAAGAGAGGTCTTCAGAAGCATATTAATAGGCAAAATGTGTGGTGTTTCAGTTAAAAGTTTAACAAGGTTAGTCTGTGAGAAGCAGAAAATTGTGACATGTAGGTCTGAAATTTGTATAAAACAGTGGTCTCCAAACATCTCAAAAGTTAATAATCTGCACCAAAGCTGGTAGCAAATTTCACATTTTAAAAATCTGTAAAGATGTAGCATTTATATTCTTATGAGGACTAAGCAAGGGTGAGATGAAAGGGACGAAAGCTTACAGTGATAAAAGCAAGTAGTGTTGTGTCCCCTTCCCATAACTTCTTGAGCTGAAAACAGAATGTACCAACGCAACATTTTACTACTCTTGGTGTTTTTGTTGATAGGTAGTTTTTAGTGTTTGTGACTACCTTTTGCTCCAGTAGTTCAGTTGAAGTACTCCACGTTTTCTTAGAGGCATGAACTTATTTTGGTGCTATATTGAAGCTGGAAGCATATGTAATAGTGCATCTAACGCACTTGTAAGTAATTTCTCTTAATAGAAAACCTTGGACTACTTCACTGACAAATGAACCTGGAAGTATGGATTTTTTTTTTCTTTTCCTAATCCAAATTTATGCAAGGCTTAGATGAGATCTGTAGGGCAAAGACTATCTTCTACTTTGCATTATGACTAGCCCAGGTGATTTGTGTATCTGTCTTATGAGAAGGCAGTCCCATACTGCATGGGGATGGAAGATTTGTGGTTTTCTTGTTTGTTTTTTGTCTTAAATCTTAACAGTGCTTCTCCTCTTTGATGCACATGTTCATTAAGCTAAGCCTACTGAAAGAACAGCGGTCATGAATCAGACCAGAAGTCCATCTAGGCAAAGAGATCTCTTTTTTCATTCTTTTTTCCTCCACCCTCAATTCAGGAGAAATTCTTAATGTCTCAAGTAAAAGTTTTTGGAAATTTAGTTAAAGGGAAAATTTCAGAATGGGTTTTTTCAGCAGCAGATGGCAGTTATGATTCTGCCTGTTTTAAATAAAAAGTATTCAGGTTTTCTTCCAGCAGTAATGTCTTAAAATGTAAGTCTGCTCTCTAGTTTCTGAGGCAGGTGATATTTGGGATTTTTGCCAAAATACGTTCTGTGTTTTTGGGCTTCCCCTCCACACCCCCCCAGTAAGTTCTAGGTAGAAGATGCATTAATAGAATTACAAAGTCCTGAAGCCAAAGGGGGAGGGTGTTGGTTAACTTCTACAGATGTTAAATATTTGTTTACAGGATTATTAAAGGTTATAATAGTATCGGCCAGATCAACTCATCCGTACCTAACTGAAAAAGATGCATTGGAGAGAAAAAAAAGAGTATGTTAGTCTCGCTGCTGTGGACACCCATGGTTAATTCCTTTTTTCCTAGCAAAGTTAAATACTCTGTTCAGGAATACTTACAGGATAGAGCAAAATATTACTCTTTTTGAAAACAATTACCCATGAAGGAAAGAAAAGGGAAAACCAGGATAATTTCTGAGCTGTTACTACTAGTCATTTGGGGAAATTTTCCCGAGTAAAATTCCTTTTCTCAGCAGCCACGCTTTTTCAAGGCTGGAAAGCACTGTATTAACATTCTGTAGGGGGTGAAAAAAGGGTTTTCATTTGGTGGGGTTTTTTGTTTGTTTGTTTTTGTTTGGTTTTTGTTCTGTGGTTTTCAAATGAGTAAGCAAAATGCAAGTACAAAATTCTCAACTCTGAAAGACACAAAAATTAAATACTGACTTGTATATGGCTTTAGAGGCTAAGATGCAATAGTAATATGGATACTTTTTTTTTTTACTTTGAAGTACAGTTCTGTACTGTATTTTAAGTACAGTTATACACTTAAGACGCAATTCATAAATCACAGTGGTTGAGGCTATTTAAAGTGATAAGCTTTCAAAATAACTTGCTGAATAATTATATATATTATGTGCTAAAGATATCAATCTCCTTTTTCGTTTTAGGAAATATTTCTTAGCTTGTATACTGTAGAAACCTGTAGAACTGATTTATTCAGGCTATCATGCTGTATGTAAAATGAGACAAGTGATAGTTTATAGATGAAAAATTATTTCCTTGGAAACACTTGAATTGTTCGTATAAAGTAGGTGTATTTAAATATTGTGGAATTAATTTGCACTGGTTATTGAATATAGGGCTCTGATTACCTTCCTCCCCGCTTTAGCTTAGGTCTGACGTACCATCAGAATACTATTTAAATTTGGTACATACGTGGTGAAACCATAGCCAAGTTAATACAAAGTGACTTACATTAACAAGCATGACACCTTGATTTTATATGGTTATTTTAAATGATTATTTTAACTTAGGTTTGCACTTGTGCTTCTTTGTTCTTTTCCCAAAGAAAAAAGCTGAGTCTTACTAGTCAGTAAAATACATTGACTCTAACTATATATTAGGTTTACACTAATCTTGTTAGCTTTTTGCCAGCGGCGTGGATTTTATGCATGTGTGTTTAATGTAATAATAAAGTGTCTCAATAATTCTTTTAAGCTGTATATATGATTATTTAAGCAACGAAAGCCCAATTTATACGCAAGACATTTCTTTCTTTCTAATTTGTGTTCAATGACATTTGAGTGGAAATTCTGATTGAAATTCATATAAATAACCAGCATTACATTTTAAGGTACAAGCTAATAATATGTTGCCTTTTAGATAAGGTTATAGAAGACAGTAATTCTAAACACAAAACACATTTTATTTCAAATCTGATGGATTTATTTACAAAAGGGAATGTTAGCTTTAATTTGTTAATTCATTTTGGTCACCAAAATCTCTAAGGTGTTAAAATGAATAGTTCTCATACATGCAAGTTTTTTGTTTTCTTTGAAAATAAGTAAAGTCTCTCCCCTGACTTTTAACCTTATCTTGCCTAAATGTTTCTCTGATTCTAGTGGGGGTGCTCTACATTTGTAACAGCTATGCTACCTCAGGTGTTTAGATGTTCAGATTCTGATTCCAGGTAGTTATGAATGAGCCCTGCCAGTTTAGCAATTTGAATTTGTTTAAAATTCTGGTGGCTTACAATATAGTTTGAGTAGTTTTTTTAATTTAATATAGGTTATCCTAACAGTAAATTTGGGTCTTAATATAAATTGATGTTAGAGTTTTTAAAAAGATTTCTTTCTCCACCTTAAATATTGAAAAATTGCCATTAGAAGGGTAACTTTCCATTATAACATGGCATGTGGTCAGTAAGCATAGGACTTAATTTGGCTGTGCAGGTCTGTTGTATTTTATTTTTGCTGTTACACAGATACTTAAAAGTAAACATTGTTTACTGTGTTTTATGCACTATAATGTAGCCAGGTGACCGAATCAAATCATATTCAGGCTGACAGAGTAACCTGCCAAAACTTTGGAGCCAGTGGACTGGTCACAGTGTAAGACATTCTTGAGGAAACCCTAACAGCACTGACGGAGAATTGTAAAGTTAGCAAGTGTAATTGCTGTGTGATTTCTACAGCTTGGAAACCATGCCATTAAACTGTTGCTTGTCTTAAAGTGTTTCCTAGACTTGAGGGGTTGTCTCTTTTTCCCCTTCAGTTCCTCTGAAATTGAATAGACCTGTTTGACAGTATGGTTTAACAGTCCGAATATTTGAATGGGATTATATTCTTCTTTTAAAAACATTGCCATGTAAAACAATTTTTCACGTGCTTTAAACTGAAATGAAAATTAGACTTTTTTCCATTTTTTAAAAATCTTTAATTTCATCAAATGAATTGTGTATTTATCTTTTTGTTTAGCTAACTAGGAAGTGGAAAATCGGAACCTGTTTTTATTCACAGATATTTAAGCATTGCTGTTCTAGGATCTGATGCTTTTTCACACTGAAGTCAAGTGCAAAATTCCCCTTGACTTCAGGGAGAACTGGATTAGCTTTACACAAAAGGACCAAATTGTCCTCTGGGATAAGTGGAGGCAACTCTATTGAAGTAGACTTCATTGGAGTATAAAATGAAGACAAAGAAGTGTTGCCTGCCTTTACAAGCAATGAAATTGGATCTGTTAGCTCAAACAGCTAGGTTAATTTAGCAGTTGAATCAAAGAAGTTTCCCTTTTTTCCAATTAGATAGTACAGTTATACTAATTCACTGCATCGAGCAGTAAGATGTCACTTACTTTTGACTACGAATATTTTACAGAAGCTAGAATCTCTTTACGAAATCTTTTGTCTACATGGCATAACAATTACCGTGAGAAAACTTAGACACTTTCTAAACTGTTAGCAAATGTTCAAGGAGTTTATCCTTAAGTAGCTGAAAGTGATCCAAGTACTGTTGAAATTTAATAGGCTTTATGTGACGAGTTCTATGGGGCTTGGGGGGCTTTATTTGTATTTTCAGCGTGAGTCTGGCGTCCTGAGTGGGTTTCTGTATTCTTGCTGAACTGGGAAGAGGGCAATTCATTTACACCAAAAGTTAGACAGGATGTTATCCCTTGTGTCTGTCAGTGGTATCCAGAGTAATCCCACTGAATTCCACAGTAGAGAATAGCACCTTTGGCAGTTTTTTTAATGCTTTACACAACACTATCTGTATTGTGTACATAAACAAAGAAGAAATAGCATTTGAAAAATGAACTCAATTATAGTGATTACTTATGTAGTTCTCTATACTACTTGTAAAACGCATAATTCATCACCTTTGCGTATCAAGTTTTTCTTTCAGTGCTTCTGGTATCTGTTGGGATCATGAATTAATTTAACAGTCTGTGTGATTATTTTGACCTAAGCACTGTATGGTTTTCTCCTACCTCCCTTTGAAGTTTCACAAAGGGAAGGGGGGCTGCAACATTGTAATGTCCTTAGAATGATTTGAGAATCAGTATTTAAATGCTGCTCCCTGTTTCTTTATTAACATTTCAGATGTGAAATGAAATCCCCTCCCTGGGAAGAATGCAGATCCACAGAGCTCCTGGCTGTTCAGCATACGTAGCTTTGCAAAAAGAAAAAAAAAACCAGAACCAAACCATCCACAAATAACGTCTGCTTCAATATTTAGCTGATGCTGAGGGGTTAAGTAGTAAACTGAAATTCTCTGAGACACTTGAGGTGCTAAATGTACAAAAAGAGACACAGGAACTGTTTTAAGATTAGTCATAGTTAGGAAGCCTATTGAACCACCAGCATCTTCCCGGAAACATCCTGTACTTTTGTCGTCTTCAGCTAGCTTCATCCATTCACCGTCTTTGCTGCTTTTTGGTTTTTAGAAACTCTTGCTGCAACTTCTTTGTGACTAAGGCGCATTGTCAATCAGCCCCCTCCTCCCCATGCCAGCCAACTGTCCCCTTAATGCAGCAATTCACTTGGATGAATAGTGCTCATACTTTAAGGAGACAATTGCCTACCAGAGAGAGTGCCAAGTTGATTTAACTTTGCACAAGTGTGAAGGAGCTTTTAAATGGATGCTGTAAGCTAACGTTGGCCCAGGGCTTCAGCTGCCTGGAAATTGTTATAATCTGATAGGGAGTATGTCCAAATTTGTTTAAAATATTTTAGTCGACCACTTGGCTGCGGAGAGCATTAGTACCCCAGAAACTGTTGTCAGACGATCATCCTTGGTCTGTCGGAACTACAGCAGACATGTCCTGGCCGAATGTACAACATGGCTTTTAAAACGGACTCTTTTTTTTGGCAGTACATCACTAAATTGGTGAAAGAATACGGGATTCATGTTGTAAACTGCTCTTCCAGTTCAGTTTAATGCCACAGAGCGTGTTTGAAGCACTTAGTGTATAATACAGTATAATATTAGTGTATAATACAGTATAAAACCACTACTGTAGCCTGCCATTACTGTAAGACTTTCAGAGCTGAGCTGCCATTTAGCCAAACTAGCTACTGGATTATCCACTACCTGGAAATGTTTAGAACGGGACAGTATTTAGGAAAACTGGACTGCTGCTTTGCTGACCAAAACTTTTTGTTCCGTTTCAGTGGAAGTTTAAAGGATTACTCACCTTGTAGGTATGCCATCATTTGGATGCAGAGGGTTTGGTGCTGTGCATTCTTTCTTCCCCAGGAAGTGTAAGAACAGGCTTTTTCTTAGCATAGTTTGGTGTCTGATATGTCTTCACTGCACTTCTGAAGGGAAGAGAGAGGGTGAAAAAAAGGAAGGAAAAAACATGTGGAGAAGATGCTCCCTGAAATTCCTGATGTCTCTGTTTCACAGAGGCCAGGAAGTCTGAGAAAAGGAGATACTTTTGTCAAGAGCCTGGTAAAATACGGGAATTAAACTAGATGTGTAGAAAGGATGCTATTAACAAAATGCCTGATTTAAAGGAGAGAAAAATTCTTACAGGCATGCTGATCGGATGATAAGCCAGCTAAACTTGTGTTTTTCCAACTGGAAGTAGTGGGTATATTTGGGGGCGGGGAGGAGGGTGTTTTCTTTGCTTCGCTGAGATCATTAGGCCGTTACAGCTGCGACAACATTGCCACTAGTTTGGATACATTTGTGGAGAAAAAGGAAGCATTGTTATTTCAGTGCCTGGCTGGAATAAGTAGTTTGTTAAGCAGCGCTGTGTGCTTGTTACTTGTTTTGAGGACATCCCAATTAGTAGATATGCAGGTACTAATGAGTAAGTGCATTGTATACATCAGAAAAAATATTTAGATTGGAAAAGATGAAGAACGGGAGCTAAAACAATTTCCAAATATGAAGGTGATTGGGAGTTGTTAGTGTAGCATGGATTTATGTAGGGGAAATGGTGCTTAACCCACCTTCTGTCGTGAGATGTCCGTCTGTGTGGATGAGAGCAAAGCAGTGGATGTTGCTTATCTTGACTTTAGTAAGGCTTTCAGCATGGTTTCCCGTAGCACCCTCGTAGACAAACTGATGAAGCATGTCAGGTGAGCGAACAGCGAGAGCGACTGGAAACTGGCTGAACTGCTGGGCTCAAAGGGTTGTCATCGGTGGCAAAAAGTCCAGCTGGAGGCCAGCTACTAGTGATGTATCCCAGGGCTCAATATTGGGGCCAGTCCTGTTTAACACCTTTGGTACTGACCCAGGTGGTCTCACAGAGGTGTACCCTCAGCAAGACTGCGGAGGATACCAAACTGTGAGGAGTGGTTGATAGACCTTGGGGTTGTACTGCCATCCAGATGGCCCTCAACATACTGGAGGAATTGACTGACAGAAACCTCATGAAGTTCAATAGAGGGAAATACCAAGTTCTGCTCCTGGGGAGAAGCAATCCCAGGATCCAGTATATGGTAATTTCCAACCAACTGGAAAGGACTTGGGAATCCTGGTTGAAAAGATGTACGTGAACCAGCAATGTGCACTTGTGGCAAAGAAGGCCAGAAGTGTCCTGGATGGGTCAGGAAGAGTTACCAGCAGCTCGAGGAGATGATCCTTTCCGCCAACACAGCACTGGTGAAGCCACACCTGGAGTGCTTCAGGGCTCCCCGGCACAAGAGAGATATGCACATCCAGGACAGAGACCAACAAAGGGTGACTAAGGACCTGGAGCATCTCTCCTGTGAGGAAAGCCTGAGGGAGCTGGGACTGCTTAGGCTGGAGAAGACTCAGGGGGATCTTATGTGTTTAAATACCTGATCGGGTAGACTAAAGAGGACAGAGACAGGCTTCTCTCAGTAGAGTCTACTGACAGGACAAGAGACAACGGGCACAAATTATAATACAGGAAATTCCGTTTATACATATGAAAAAAAGTGAGTTGTTTTTATTGGAAGGGTGGATAGAACTCTGGAACAGGTGGTCCAAAAATATTGTGGAGTGTCCATCCTTGGCAATAACTCAAAACCCAGCTGGACACAGCCCTGAGGAACTTGTCATTGCCGTGGCTTTGAGCAGCGGGGTTGGAGTAGGCCAGAAGTGCATTGCAACTTCAGCTGCTCTGTGATTTTCACGAAAGGAGTTAAGAGGGCCACAACAGTAAGGGTGGTAGTTGAAATGAAACAAAACACAGGTGTTGAAAGGCAGAATATTTTTGTTTGCTTGTTTTGGCAGCTGATTTTTTTTGTTTGTTTGTTTCTACCAGCTTTCTTATAACAGCTTGGCAAGAAGGGAGATAACTCTTTGCAACTGCATTGTTCTCATGGGTTTCTTTGCTTTCTGCTATTAATATCAAGTCTGTGTATGGCTTTATTGTCTGCTATGTCCTCTCTCCACTCCCATGACAGCAGTGGTGAGGATACCATTAACTTCCCTGGTGCCTGGAAGACTGAGCAGCACCAGAGGCTTTTAAGTCAAGGAAATGTTTTCATCTTGTATTTGGAAAGGTATTTTTTCAACATCTGTGGTGGGGTAATTTTTTTTTTTTAATGCTCTAAAAACTTAGGATGCGAATGCTACACTTGTTCCAACAGTCTCTTTACTGACAGTGATAACGTGTTGCTTTTGTTTTTCTCCTTACATTTGATGAAACATACAGAATTGATGAATCTGTGCTGTTGTTCTGTTGGTGTTACAACTACAAACTTCTGTTCAACTGATACAAAATATAGAGGTGAAAAAGGAGCTGAAAGAGTTGCATATGGATTTAAACACACAATTATGTTTAACATCTTACCAATAGAAATATAATTACGATGAAATCTAGCATATGGGCATGCATCACAGATAGGATCCTGATCAGTTTAGTAAGATGGGACTTGTTGGTTTTCAACTCTTTGGATTTGTGAGTGAGAAATAAGATAAGTAGTCGACACTATGCTGAAAAAAAAAATTGGGTGAACTTGGACTTGAAATTTAGAGGGCACTTGGAAATCTTGTGAAACAAAACTGCAAGTTCACACAATTGGTGAGGATAAAAATAGGCGTATGTTGAAAATTGGCTTGGTTTAGTCCTTGTCTGAAGTTGCCTGGCTGCTGGTTGTAATTTCCACAGAAGTTCTGAATTCCAGTCTTCTAGCAAGATGTTAAAAGTTATACTTGCCTTTGAGCACTATCTCATTTGCAAATGAATAACTGTGTTTTCAGAAGCTCGTTTGTGTTTTCTGGTAATTAGGACAGCCATTAAGTAGTTGAATGGCTACTAGTGCACAGGAGCATGTATTTATGGAACTATAATTTACCTATTGGAAAGATAAGAGTTCTTTTCATAAAACTAAATGTTTGTAGTATTACTGTTACAGTAAATCTTTATCATGTGGTAAAGATCATCTGATCTTCCCAAAGATACTGCTTAAACATTCAATAGAAAAAAACACCTCTCTTGAGGGTTTTGCTTTTGGACTTGGAAGTACGTCTTTCCAAATGGCAAGCAAGCAAGGATCACTGTACTGTAGACAGTAAGTAACAAATGCAACATCTAGTTAAGATATAAATTCATTTATGTATGATCTCTAGTGTCTTAATCTGCATTTGACACTGATTTGTTGTTGTTGTTTTTTTTTAAAAAAAAGGCTTCAGGGGCACTACAGATCAGTAAGCCTGACATCTGTACAAAGTAAATCAGTCAAAATAACAATGAAGATAACATGGATAAACATGATATGTTGAGGAAGAGTTAAGAGCCTGCTATGAAGGGATGTCATGTTTTGCAAACTCACTGGAGGTTTTTTGAAGGCAAGAGCATGAATAAGTCAGATCTGACAGAAATAGTTTACTTGGATGTCCAGCAAGCATTTGATAAGGGCCCCCACCAAAGAATTTTGAAGAAAATCAGCAGCCATAGGATAGGGGCAAAGGACTTCATGTGGTTAAATTAATGACTAAAATATAAAAATATAAGAAAGGGAGAGTTGGAGTAAATAGCTTAGAGAGGGGTTCCATGTAACAATTCTCCAGGGTTATGTTAATGGAGAATGTTCAAGTTCATAAAGGATGCAGAAGGAAAGTGAGCTCACAGACTTTACTGATGGGTAGCAGATGCAAAGGCAGACCCTAGCATTGCTCAAGGACTTGACAGTGCTCAGCAACTGGCCGTTAGGATGGCAGATGAAGTTTCCCATAAATAGCTTTGTGTGGTGTATTTGGAGGTGGGAAGGAGCAAACTTACCTTCGCATGTAGAAAG
This sequence comes from Chionis minor, assembly GCA_013398295.1. NCBI lineage: Eukaryota > Metazoa > Chordata > Aves > Charadriiformes > Chionidae > Chionis > Chionis minor. The sequence goes on from VZSF01000446.1 coordinate 64,859, forward strand.
ATGAGCTCAAAGCTGAATATTGCAGTGGAAACGGTTAGGAAACAAAGAGAATAATGATTATACCGTTTAAACAAAGAAATTTTTAAAAATTGAATTATGTAGTTCTGCCCTGCTCACCCCTCTCCCTGTCATCATCTCAAAAAGAATGTGGTTGAAGTTTTAAGGAAGAGCAAATCTGAAACAAATTGACACAATTTCTGTAAGAGGAGAAGCATGAATTTGTTAGGGTAGAAACGGTGACTGAAAAGTGGTGTGACAGAATCCTGTAAAGTGCTCAGTAACCAACAGGATATAAATAGGGAGCGTTTATTCACTGTCTCTTTTTTAGGGCATGCACAGTAAGAGGTATCTAATGAAACTAGCAGCTGATGAATTGAAAACAGACAAAAGGAGGTGGTTCTCAACAGAACATGTAATTAAGCTATGGAATTTCTTGCCTCAGGAATTTAAGGAAGCTAAACATTACATCAGTGCAGAGGGAAACTGTTGTTTCATGGAAGAAGAATCATCAAATGCAAATACCTATTCCTGTTCAGGAAATCCTGCTCCTGCAAACTGTTGGGGGCTCAGGGAGTATTCTGGGGAAGTATTACTATGTATTTATTGTGTTCTTACACGCTTCACTTGGTATTTATTATTGTCTGTTTTTAGTGAGAGGGGGTTGCAATCATGGACCTTGGGTCAGCCATTCCTTTGTTGTAAAGCCTGCCCCCTTTTTTTTTTTTTGATTGCTTTAATTTCTCTTACTTGTTTTCCAGAATGCTTCCTACCAGTAGCAGTCAAACTTTGGCACAAAATGGGACACTGATCTATTTTAGGGGTATTTTCGGGCCGCTGGCTACATATTCTTCTCTTTGTGTGACCTTGTACGTGACACCAAAATACCATGAAGCATTCTCCATGAAGCAAGGGTCATGTTCAGGGCAGGGTTAGGACTGCAGGTACATGTCAATTGGTGGCTTAATTTCCTATGATTTTGTCCTCTTGCTGCTGCATAGTACTTTTTTGGTCATGTAAGGATGCACTTCCAATCTTATCTCTCTTGTGCACTCCTCACACAGTAGAGGCCCTTTAGGGAAAGAGGTGGTCTAAGGAAGACACGTTTTTGAGTGGGTATTGATCAAACCAATGCATGGTCTGGGCTGTCTGTGGACTGATTATTTCTGCTCTCCTTTCAGACTCCTTTGCGGTGATTTTTGTATTGCCTTTCTCTCCCCCAGACATGCTAAATGCTCGTATTTCTGTTGTATGTGACCAGCTTATCAATAAAAATATACTTCTTTCTGTCTGGAGTGACTATTGAAATAACCAAGGGACCTCTCTACTTGTAAATGGAGAAGTAATATTAAGAGGACATACTTTGTGCTGGATGGAAATACTGCATTTGAGAAGATTCATGCTATTTGAAGCAAGAGGCTGCTATTTAATATAGCTGCCCTATTCCTTTTGTTAAGGTGCCAGCTGTGTAAATCAGAGATGATTTTTACTCTTTGGTTCAATCTTAATTGATTATTTTCATTTAATAGCATACTTTACTGTGTAAACAATTTTGAATCCTAAGTGCACGCTTTCTGTAGAAACATTCTTAAAATTTAGGCTGACTTTAGGCATTTAGTAGACTTAGTGATGTATTTTCATCCAGTTATTCACCATTTTGTGAAGATACGGGCTTCTGAAAGCTTTCTGTATGTGGTTGCATCATTTAAAAATAGTTCTTTTCATATTCAACAGGTGCTTTAATCTGTACAAAGATATCAGATGTGGGGGGATTTTATTTCAAAGATGCGCTTATTTTTCCATGAACAGACCCCTAACTGTTGTGCAAGGGGGAAGATAGTAGCGACTGCTTGTGATTACATAGAACTTAAGCTAATTTAGGGTAGTGCTGCTTTCCACCTTCTTGAAAGAAGACTTTTCTAGCCTAATTCTTTGCTTCAGTAGCAGAAGATGTCCGTTAGGCATGCTATGCAATGTAAACGTGAGCATTAGCTACCAGGAGACAGGCTGGTGAATGCCAGCTTTGGCCGCCTATATGTGAGCTAGTTCTGTAGGCTGCCTTTATAGTCAGTGGAGAGAAATAAGCGCTTTCACTGCATGATTCATCTCACCCTCAGATAGATGTCTAAATTTGGAAGATGAATTCCACCTGAAGTCCATTACTGAATATAAATGTCATTAGTTTGAACTAGGGAATTATTTTAAAAGACACTAGCTTGACTGGCACGGCAATTGAGTAGAAGTCTTTTGTTTTCTACCATGAATTAGAGATTTAAAATCAGCACTCTGTAGCCTGTTTCATATTTTGTGTTATTTGAAGCTGCTCTGCTTTCATGGTAGATGTGAAATTTAACAAGTAGGGTATATTCCCATTGCCTAATTTCTAAGCATCTAGCTCTGTGAAGCTATCTGAGTAGTCTTGTTGCCAGCTGGTTTGATTTTTTTTTTTTTTTTTTGAGGGGAGGGGGGAACTAGCAAAATTAGAAGAACAGGGCATATCACAATTTTTGTTCTGCTCTAATCTTTGTTAAATGTTAGCAATACAAAAAAAAAAATCTTTAGGCATCCTTAAAATCATTGCTCTGATAGGAGCCTGTGTCTCTCCACTGGCTGTACAGGAAGCCTGTGTAAGGTGATCCACATTTCAAATTTGCAGAACCAAAAGGTAGACAGTGCAGATACTTTCCTTAATTTTTGTTTCTGTTTGGCTGGAGTCAACACTTGGAATGGCTGGTATCCTTTTTAAGTTAGTTTCATGTTGCGCCTTGCTCACTCACTCTGGCATGCTTGAAAACTTTCTATTTTCCCCCTCTTCTTTTTTTCTTGTGATTCCTATCAGTGGCAATCTCCTGATCTTTTATCTTTCTTTCCTTTTGGGAATGCTGCTTTTTATGCCATAATTTGTGGCATCTTTATCCTCCTGATCACACTGATCAAGTCCTGCCACCAGACTTCACGCTTATACCTGGGATCAAAAATAAGATTGCTATTGTACCATTTTTATTTTTCTGTCCTATTAATTATATTTATGTTTAGTTGTATATGAAAGGCTGATGGAGCTCTGTCAAGTTTGTTGTGGGGTTTTTTTTTTACATTAAAGTGAGTATATTTTTTTTTATTTCCTACATCAGCCTGAACATTCTAGAAAGTAGTTTAAGATTAGAAAATAATTCACAACAGCATTTCACATTATGTATGTCAGAGAAACCTGTATCCTTTGAACATTTTCCTCCACCAGGTACAAACACAGGGGTAAGAGGAGTTCCTCACTAGGAGCTTAGGGGAAATCACTGGTTAGAAACTTGGAACTGAAGGGCTATTGGGGTTCCTATCAGGGAGAACTGGATGCTGTACAGATATTCTGTGAGCTCCTTACTTGTACCAACAAGGATGTAAACCAGTTCTTGGCTCTAAAAAAAATTGCAGAAGTCATAAGTCACAGCTATGACATGCGATGGGTAGATACAAGGACTGATGAAGCACATCGCCAGCCCTTCCTTAACACTGGCAGAGCATTTATCAAATAGAAATTGCCAGGCACTACTAGCATAAAATGCCTTGCCTGCAAGAGGGGACCAGTAGTCTCTACCAGCTGGGAATGCCTGGATAATTCTCCCCATCCCTAGTCTGGCGATTTACCACTGAGTGTTTTTTGAGCAGGAAGTGCAAACCTGTCAGCTGGTGTGATAAGGAGTAATTGCTGAGCTCTCTGCTTTGATATCGAGTAGGACTTTGCTTGGGGACAATATCCCTTCCTCGTGTTGAGTTACAGCCAGTATTTGGTAGAAATATCAAGTGCTACCTACTCCTTCCCTAGAGACTGTTCTAAGGAAGTTACTCCCTCCTGTTTTTTCCTTTCTTCTTACTGTGTGTTTGGGGTTTAGTGCTGTATTGTGCAGATCTTGCCTGTCTTTAGACCCATCACCATTGAGTTATGCCACTCCTCTGGTGGCTGAAGGTACAGGTATTTACTTCTAATTCTGCTCAGCCTCGGGGTTATCACTCTTACTATTATTATTTGTGAATAGCAGTGGATTCTGGCAGTGAGCAGTCCACAAATTGCTCCAAACAGCAGAACCTGTTTTTCAGCACATTCATTTCATGTTTAGTCTAGAAGACGGTGTTTAAAAATACGCAAAACTGATTCTTAAAGCTAACCTGTGGGATGATAGTGTTGCATTGCTTCCTGCTTGAAAGATGACATTTAGAAGCATTAAGTTTATAAAACTGGTGAGGATTTAAGGAGTTTTTGAAGTTTAGAAGATTTGAGGCTTAGCAAAGAAATCCCATTTCTGCTGGACAGGGAACACCTCTAACTTTCTCTCAGATAGAGATTCCTATTTACCCTTATAAGAAGTGAGAAAAAAAAAAAAGGAGTTTTTACATATTTGTAAACCATTAGTTTAGATCAGTACAAGAAGAACCAGAACACTGAAATGAGCAAGAAAACCACATAAAGGGACATTGAAATACGTGTCCCCCACCCTCCATGGAGCAAGGCTTTTTTGCCTTTCTCACTTTATGGGAACATGATAAAATAGAATTATTTTTTAAATGTATTTTTTTAATTTGTTTTCAATAAATACTTGGGTTTATTGACATTTTCTGTTGAGCCTGTCAAATCTGCAGTGAGGTACATATTTCAGCTCTTCTAAGCATGCTCCTCATTTTTGAAGATGAGAATTTGATGAGAATTTTTGTTCATTGCAATGTTCTATCTTATGCAGCATTAATTCTTTTAAAATATTGTTAATTTGTTGTTTCCCTCATTATTACCTGTAACTTAAATCCTTCTGACCTATGACCAAAATTCAAATAACTTATGGAATTTACTGAGGAAGAAGTTGTTTGATATGCATGCTTCTGCTGAATCCCTAACATCTTCTACTCCCCTTCAGTGTTTCTACCTGGAACCTTTAATTAAAATGGAAATTGTCCTGCCTTCTGGCAATGCTTTTGCAGTCAGAAGACCATTGCTAGAAGCTCTGCTTACTGATTAGGAGCAAGAAAATTTGGTGCTACACAGTAGTTATTTAACCTGAAGAGTACCTTAAAGTATACATTGTGTACTCCTGAAAATAAGGTCCCAGAGTGATGGAGAACACAAAATGGCCAAGGCATTTTAGTTTTCTATTTAGAAGAGCGTTACCTGAACCTGTCAATAAAAACTGAAGGATGTCGTGTGCTGTGGTGTACCCTATTGTGAGTTAACAGTATTTACCTACATGAAATACGTCAAAACTATTTATTGCTCTTTCCTTTGTTCTTTGATTGCTAATATTCTGGGTTCTTTTTAAAGAGAACTCATAGCACTGTAGTTGTTGCTCTAGCATCTCTTCACTCTCCCCTTCATACCCTTCTCTCATCTATTCCTGTTTTATTTTCTATCCTGTACAGTGGCTAACTTGTCGAAGTTATTGGTTGTGTCCACTTTGCACATCTTCGGAGTAGTGACTGATAACGTGTTTCATGTGCTGCTGGCTAATTCACGGTTGGATTGCATTGCCTGCATAGTAGGGAGTTATCAGAGAAACTGAAACTGGAAAATGCTAAATTAGAGGGAAGACCCATTGCCTAATATGGAAAACCTTTTAAAAAGATGAACAGAAAACTGATGTCATCTTTAATGTGTCCTTAGAAGATGTCTGAAGATTTCTACTTTTTTTGAGCTGTATTTTGATAAACCTCCCCATCACAGCAAATGCTGAGATGGTTCCCCTTTGTTTCACTACATCAAATAAGAACACCCTCAGGAAAAGTTTCTTTGACATCTTTTTCAGAAATGTTTTTATGAACTGTGTTTAAAGCCCTTTGAACAGTTTTAAGTGGTAGAGGAAAAATCAGCAGAAGATGAGTCTAAAGGCAAACCAACAAGGAATGTTAAGCAATGTGGTTTTCTATTACATGCCATCATTGCAGGCTTGGTACACCCTGTACATGTCACTCTAATTGCTAGTCTGGAGCTGGAAGGAATTGAGTTTTTGATTCCTTTGGCAAATAAAACAACATGAACGTGAGGGAAAGTAACACCTTGTTTTTGAAAGGGAAGAACTAAGTTGGGGGTTTTTTTCAGGTTTTTTGTTTTGTTTGGTTTGGTTCGTTGCTTGGGTTTTTTTATTGGTAGCAGGCTCACAAAATCAATAGCAAAACGCCCACATTGGAACACAACTTTTCTGTTGAAGACAGAGGATACACCTACTTTACAGGAGCCAACCCTGGCCTAGGACAAGTGACTGTAACTTAGAAACAAGCCAGTTGTCCTTTCCAAGACAAGAGGAAAGTAGGCACTTCCTTTCTGCGGTGTGCTTGCTGAGGTGCAGCAGAAATGTCTTGCTCCTGCAGAAACAGATGAGCTTGGAAGGTAGAACTGCCAGGTGGTTGAGCTCCATCCGCATTGCAAAACATACTGCCAGGTGCTTGTAGGCTAGATGGTGAACAGAACAATGGAATATTGGAGAGAAGTGTAAGAAACCCCTGGGTAGGGTAAGGGTGAGGCTCCACTCTTCCCACGTCCTATTGTCTCCATTCTCAGATGAGTAATAGATACTGGGGTTTTTTTCCCCCCAAATTTGTCTCACAGCTCCATGATTGGAGTAATCCAGATTAATTGAAAGTCTATGCCAGTTTAATACAGCTAAATATAGTATCATACTTCTAGCAAGAAAGATGTGGGCTATGCTTTCAGGATACGTGAATTTCTGGTCTAGAGCAGTACTGAAAAAAATACTGAGAATCATAAGGGACAGTGGCTGCTGCCAAAATAAACAGTAGAGCCTCAGATGGGCCCATCTGAACCTCATGAAGTTCAACAAGGCTAACTTCAAGGTCCTGCACCTGGGACAGGGCAATCCCCAACATCAATACAGACTAGGGAATGATTGTACGGAGAGCATACGTTCTTGTGAGACTGAAGTACTACATCCAGTTCTGGGACCCCAACACAAGACAGGCACGGACCCGTTAGAGTGGGTCCAGAGAAGGGCCTCAAAAATGGTGAGAGGGCTGGAACACCTGTCTTGAAGAGACTGATAAGAGTTGGGGTTCTTCAGGCTAGAGAAGAGAAGGCTCTATGAAGACCTTCAGTATATAAGAAAGATGGAGAGAGACTTTTTCCCAGAGCCTGTAGTGACAGAACAAGGGGTGACAGTTTTAAACTGAAAGAGAGTAGGTTTAGATTTGATGTAAGGAAGAATTTCTTTACTGTGAGGGTGGTGAGACCCTGGGACAGGTTGCCCAGAGAAGTTGCGATTGCCCCATCCCTGGAAGTGTTCAAGGCCAGGTTGGATGGGGCTTTGAGCAACACGACCTAGTGAAAGATGTCCCTTCCCATGGCAGGGAGCTTGGACTAAATGAACTCTGAATATTGGTTCCAACCCTAACCATTCTGTCATGCTATGAAAGAAGAAATATTCCTTACTGGGAATACCATGTCTGTTCCTGGTGATCCGTGTTAAAGGGAAGCACTGAAAAAACTGAGGGAACTCGGAGAAAAATGAGGTGATCAGAGTGACTGGAAAGCCACTTGCTAGACTGGAGTCTAGTGGGACTGCATCAGTCTTGCCAAGGGGAAGGCTGAATAGAGCCATGATCTACACACTCAACACAGGGGGCAGAAAGGGGACTCCAAGGCAAATGTGTAACAAGATTGTTGGCTGGATGTTGGCATTAAATTCAGATGGGACATGAGGCAGGTACTTTTAGTGGTTATTGTGTTTAAAATTTGTGACTTTTCCACTGTGGGTGGACTTTCCATAACAAGTCACTTTAAAATTAAATGAATTTAATTTCTTCTTGCCTATGAATACTATCAGATCAGTCAGTGTAGAAAGCAATATAACAGCAGTAATGATAGCTATTAGGTTAATAATTCCTGTTTACTTAAAATACATCCAGCTCTTCTCTTTTAATAAGGGTATTATTTAGTAGGTGTCATCTTTTTTTATATATAATTTTGAATTTCTTTACAATTTAATTGTACTTTTCACTTGTTTTTTTATGTACAACAGAAAACACAAGCTATTGAATCATCAAGAACAGTGTATATGTGTGGTTGTAATTGTTTATAGATATTTTAACCTTTTGTTTTAATCAAAAAGTTGATATTTTCCAGCTGGCTTCTTGAAATTCCTGTTGTTCAGTAAAGAACTAATTAGCAAAGGAGGTCTGGGTGTACGGCCCTTGGATAAATGAGCAGCAACGTTTTGTCCGTAATTGGATTTAAATACTTTAATTACTGATTTTTGTTAACATGCTAATCATGCCAATTATATTTGGATAAAATAGCTTGAGAATAAAGGGGAATATGCTTTCAACTTAGGGTGACATTTGGCAAGCAGTAGCTGGGAAAATTCATTTTTACAAAGCAGTATGTGCAAGTGTAACGGTTTGTCAAACACACATACCAAATTAGTTAAGTCTAAGTTCGTGAGACAGTGCTCCTGTGCTATAATTTGAGTGAAGTCATTTATTGTAGGGTCTTTTTTTTTGTATTGTTTATCTTTTAAGTTGCTGTATCTGTTCCTTTCTTTATATTTCTAAGTCGACTCACAAAGACCAATTGACATTGGAAAGGGATTCTTGCTGATACTGAATTCCTCTGTTATCTTAAAATGTAATTGCTACTTCAGCCATATGCCCAGCTGAGAGAATTAAAAATACTGCAGATTCATGTGAGTTTCAGTATCCTTGAATTTCTGGGAGCTTACGAATTTTGTAGTCCATTTTTTCAAATGTAGTTTGTAGTTGAACTTTGAAAGAAATGACTTCTTAAATTTTCAGAGAATTTTTCAGAACAAAAGTGCTGCAAATTGTTCTTCTACCATGTAAGTTTTACTTCACTTTTTCTGTAAAGCGGATCTCCCATGGGAGAGCAGTTTACATGCTTCCTGCTGTGAGATCCAGAATATGGAACGTTTGTTTACTTTAGTAAACAGTATTGAAGAGTTGTTTTTTAAATAACTTATGGAGGCATCTTTTTCATAAATAATATACTTAAATAGAAAACTGAATGTATAAAAAGGTTCTGTGATACCAGCCAGAATTTTTGTTGTTTTTTAGATAGGATTCAATGGAAACAAAATATATTTATAAATCAGTTCCTCAGTTCTGCTTGAAATAGGCTAGATAGCATTGACAAGGACATGCATCTTATTGTAATATGAAACAATCTTTTGGCCAGACTTCTTGAATATATCAGGCTTTTAATTTTTAAGATAATTGTAATTATTTACAAATTAATAAAAATTGCTATTACACTGAAAAAAACCTGAATCATCCTTTTCTACTTGCATTTCTTTATTTATTGTGTACTTACGCATTCAAGAAAATGGAGCAGCAGTAATGCTGTCTAGACAATATACTGGTTGTTTTGTCTGTTGTATCATCTGTTGTCAGAGAAAATGTCTTTGGTAAAGGCTTGAAATTACATGGCTAGACATTGTAACTCTAAATTTTAAAAATGGTCTTGTGTATATGTATTATATTTCAGTACATAAAATTGCATTTGCAATTCTCATATTTTAGTTAATCTCTCCCTTGTGGTCTTGACTGCTGGAGTAAAGAAAATTAATCCATCAGTGTTGTGTACCTATTTTGCATCATCTGCCTTAGGTTTCTCAGCAGGTTTTTTGTTGGATGTACAAGAAAGCACAAATTATTTTTCATTCTTTCTGGATATGAACAATATGCTTGCAAATTCACTGAAAATTCAGAATAAATGCTGAAAACAAACTTTCTTAAAATTAAATTTCTATTTAGCACTTGGTACATTTTCAAAATGAACTTCAAACATTTAAATTTGACAAGTATTTTCTTTGCTGTGCTCTGGAAGTTAGAAGGAGCTCCTGCTGGCTGTCAGTCACGTACCCCCAGCTAGGCTCTGTGCCTGCTGCGGGTGGGCTTGGGGTGCTGTGAATTTTTTGGTTTGGGGGTGGTTTTTTTTTTCCACCCAGCATCTTCTTTCTTGTGTGCTTTCTGTTGCCGTGCACACAGGGTAGGCAGCTTCCAGCTGAAGTGCAGATTGATTGCTTGTGTGAGCAACTGGAAGACAAGGAGGTTCAAGATAGAAGTGTGCTTCTTGAGATGCTTGAACAGCTTTGACGAGGAAGCCTTGCTAAGGTGTAGCAGACTAAAATTTATGCCACTACAGTTGCGCTTGAAAGATCTCAGTGCAGGTCTCGCCTGTGACCCTCATCTCCTGTGGGTTTTCAGAAGCCTTGCCTAGAACAGAAAGTTAGAATGTTTAAATCTATATCATTATAGGAATAACTTTTTATTTTCTTGGATATGATTATTCTGACTTAAACCAGGCATCATAAATCAATTCAGGTAAAGCTATACAGAATGCAAATCCTATGCAGATGTTGCACAAGATAACTACATTTGTTTAAATTCATACATTAGATCACACCTGTAGGAGTTTCTTCATGTAGCTGAGTGCTTAGTCTCCGTTTGACTGTAAGCTTTCTGAGCTACAGATTGTTGGAGGTTAGAGAAGTCTTGGTCTGTGCTCATCCTGCTTCTCTCTTCTTCCAAGGCATCTGCTGGTGGTCACTCTTCCCACGAAGAAAAAACCTTATTCATTGTCAGAGTCCTTGCCCAGGCCATGGTGAAGTAGGAGCTCCTGGTTAGAGGCAAAGGCCACTACTGAAGACAGGATACTGAACTATATAATCTCTGATTAGAAGCGTCTTTAAAATTAGAGTAGGCTTGCTTTCTTCCACCTCTAATCTGTCTTTCCTGAACGCTTACTAGTCTGATTGGAAAAGCCATCTTTTCTTGCTATGCCTGCATACCACATCTTGTCAAAGGAAACCTGCAGTATCTCAGATAGCGTAGGCAAAAGTCTGATTATAAAAAAACCACAATTTCTTGAGTGTGTATTTTGCAGAGCCAGCCCCATGTCATCCATGACATGGTCATTGTCTCCAACGTTCCTGCAGCCTTTGCCTGTCTTTAATGTGAAAGACCATCTCAACAAATTCAGCTGACCAAATACACAGTAAGTGGGAGGAGATCCTGTGTGTTTGGTCCAGATGAAAGGAGCACAAGACTGAGAAGGAAAACTGAATGCTCACATGTCCCCTGACTTTGCCTCACTGATAATCCTTAATTCTACTTTATTGTTAGAAGTTGCTGTTGCAGTAGTTATTTTTTCCTTCAACTTTGTAACCTGGTGTCCGGTGGGACCTTGCAGTCAGATGGTAGGGCTTTGTATGGATTGGGACAAAGGTTGCACTGCCTGCCTCCTACCTTTTAGTTCCAACAAGGACAGTAGGTGTTTCTTCAGGAGAGAAGCTTTTGTCTGGGACAATTTATATTGGAGGACTGGAAATCCTCAGTCTCCTTCATAGATACAATGTCCAAGGTCCGATACATCTGACCAAGTATCCCACATCTAAGCTGTTCAAACATCAGAGGAAGCACACTTCCATCAAACTTATTGTCCTCCATTCAAAAAAACAACAAAAAAAGTCAAGAAATCATGGAAGGACGTGAAGGATTGAAGGACCTTATTCTATCTTTATGCAATTCCTGCTTATCCTAATTTTCAAAGTACTGTTTTGAGATCTGGTATTTCTTCAGAGTACAGTTCTTGTAGTGATCTTGTCAGCCAGGTAACTAGCTCCTCCAATAGAAGGGTCACACTCCATCATGAATTTAATGAAAATTTAAAATTCTGATTCCTGTAAAAAAAAAATAATTAAGTAGAACAGAAATGCAGAATCATAGAATCATGGAATGGTTTGGGTTGGAACAGACCTTAAGGATCATCTAGTTCCATACCCCCTGCCATGGGCAGGGATGCCTTCCACTAGACCAGGTTGCTCAAATCCATCCTGAACATTTCCAGGGATGGGGCATCTACAACTTCCCTGGGCAACCTGTTCCAGTGCCTCACCACCCTCATAGTGAAAAATTTCTTCCTGATACCTAATCTAAATCTACCCTCTTCCAGTTTATAGTATTTCCAACAGCTTTTAACTCTGAAATAGAAAATGTCCAACTAGAAAAGCAATTTTATATGCATTTTTTTTCACTCATTGTTTTTTCACTCTTTGTACAGAGTCCTGTTCGCTGTGCTGGGTTTGCTAGCTGTAGCTTTATTAGCAAACAATCTGGGGTTTGTTCTGCTTTTGTGAAGTCAGAAGCATTGCCACAGCAGCCCCAGAATTTTTGCTTGGATATGTTTGTATAGTCATGATAAAAGCATGATTTGGTCTGTAGAAATATTAGGATCAAAAATTTCAGATTGCATTAGTCAGCGATAAAAAGTATATTTATTTGCTTTTAAATGTATTTTTAGTGTATGGGCAACCTAAGTTCTAATAGTGCTGCTTTATAGTTATTTTTCCAGGTAAAACTGCATAAAGATATGTGGTAAATGTTGAAATTCTAGTAACCTAAATCCTTGCTTCAGTGCCTTTTTTTTAATGCTTCTTCCTTTATCTTTGCTTTTTGCTCCTTATTAGATCATTAATTACAAGGTCATGTCAGTTGCACTTTAAATGCATAATGATACAGACTCTCTAAGGTCTCGTTACACTAATGTATTGCTAATTATAAAACAGAATCCAGTAGAACATAATTCCTCAAAATGCCGTGGGTTATTCATGGTAAAATAAGCAAGCTTTGCAGTTTATGACAACTCATAAAAAGTATATTATATCACATGATAAAAAAATGCATAATTAAAAAAAAAGTGTATACTCTGGAAAGAACACAGGGCAATCCCTTAGTTTATTTTCCTTTACAAACATGGCAGGTTGCTTTGTAGACAAGAAAGCTCACCAATAGTTTCATACTAAAGCACTGCCCTGTTAAAGATGGATTGAATTAGTTGGCCTTTATAGCATTGGCCAGAGGGGTTGTTAGCCTCTTTTCTGGTTATCTGTGTTTCTTCCAGTCTATGTCACTTCTAATAAATGAGTTTTCGATACCACCAGCTGAAACCAGCTGTTTGACAGATGCTCTGCATTGTTTTGCCTATTGTACAAAAAGCCAGTGTAGGTTGTGTGTCTCTGTTGACATACGGGGTCAGCTCTGCGCTTATTTGCGCGAATAGTCAGCTGTCAGCTAATGCATCCATTAGCGAACTTTCCGCAGAATATCCTGTCTTCATCACTGCATGAAATTTTAATAACTTTAAGTCATGACTTCAGTTGAAAGTTAAGGGGACCTTTTTTGCAAGACATTTGTTTCGCATTTGAGGAGTGAAGGTGCATCTTTTCTTGACAGAAACAATTTCTTTTTCCTAACAATCAGAAGTGACGGTAAAGTAGCAGTGGAAATCTTCCATGATTTTTTTTTCTCTTTTTATTAGCAATTTGTGAGCCTCAAGTGAAATTATTTTTTTATGTTATGTAGCATGGGGAAGATTGGTTTTTAGGGTTTTTTTCATTATTATTTTTAGGCAGGAGGATATTTTCAGTCTTGCTTTATCCTTCTGGAAAGAGATTTGACTTGTTTTTCTAGCTTGACTTTCTTCATAGTGAAAAATTACTTATGTGCACTTTTTGGCTGTATGAACAATTTCAGTAATCAAAAGGAATGGAAAGAAGAAATGTTGCAACCTACCCTTCCTCTTAGTGATTTTTCTTTTGTCCTACCTCTTGCATTTAGTTCTTGTATGGTTTTGGTACCCAGTGTAGTCTAGAGGTTGAAGAGAGAACAACTCCCTAGAGCATCCCTTTGTGGCGTGTCAGAATGGCTACGTGCAGCTGTCATTCCTGGCCTTATAGCATGATGAGGTCAGAAGACATGTCTTCTCCAGAAGACATCTGGGGATGTTCTATATCGTGGCAGAAGTGCAAGACAGGAAGAGTACCTCCAGTTGGCCCCAAAAGGAAACTCCTAATTTTTCTTGGGTTTTTTTGGTGTTGTGAGGTTTTTTTGGTTTTTTTTTTTTTTTAGGTTTTGTTTTGTTTTCTGGTGAGTGGGTTTTATGAAATCCATTACAGCAAGTGAAATGTGAGGCTCTCCCAGCTTTTGGTCTTCAGGGTTTCAGAGGCTAACACTGAGCCCTCAAAATCCTGATGCTGATGGGTAGAGTATGGGGGGGATAATGAATATGGTGTTTGGAAATATTTGCAGACTGCTTTGCTCTGAGGCAGCTAGCTGTACCACACTGTCAGTTTATCCACCGAAGTTTAAATCACCTCTTTCAAAGAAAGCTCTAGCATCTTCCTTCACGCCAGTAGGAGACCTTTCTTGAAGCACTCCCCAGGACCTTGTGTGCCATGAAACCAATGAGTGGATCTGTAACTATGAACTGGAAAGAGCAAATATGCGTTGGATGGATGAGTGCTTCCCTTGTGACACCCACCTCTCCAGGCTGGATGGATGAGGCTGCAGATACCCTGAGGGAAGTGTTTGTCAGTTTCCTAGGATATGATGGCTCTTGAGGAAATACTTGGGGTTTTTTGGGCTGGTAGGTCATCCTCCTGAAAGGAAAGCAGGACAAAAAAACCCCATGAAGACTTTACTGGCCGCACTTTTCAATTGTTGTTGAACAAAGCTTTCCTCGTGATCCAGCATTCTGCTATAAAACAGAGTTGGGAAGGTAAGAGGGCAGCATTGACTTTGTTGGAGCCCTCTTGTTTGGCAGAGGGGTTATTAAGGGTCCTCTGTCATTGTGTGAGGTGTTTGTAGAGTATTGAATGACGATGAACTTTTGCCCTTTGTATGACTTCTCCAAAAAGCCCAAGTCAAATTAGATGTCACTAAAATCTCATTCAATGACTACTTCCTGGAGTACTTTCATTCTTCTGTTGATTTTTGTGGGCATCCTGATAACCTTCAGCTGTCCTTCCAGTAATCATTTTAGCTTCTGTTTCTTCTTGAAAACGTTCTAACATAGGGCTGTTTTCATCTAGAAAGCAGAACAAGACATCTGTGCTTTTAGTCCGTGCGTTTCTGAACATTGTTTCCTGATAGACCTCCAGCAAGCTGGCTCCTAACCCACCCACCAAACACGTGGACACACTGATAAGAACCAACAGGAGAGTTGCTTGTTTCAAAGAAAGAACAAGCTGCTGAAGTTACTCAAGTAGTTTGCTTCAGACACTAGGCTGGTCTGAAGTAATGATTTAACTAGTGGGAATGGATCCGTGGCTTGTGATTAACATACCTTGGGCCAGCATTTTTTTGAATAGATGGGCTTCTACAGAGCAAACAGGAATTTCTGATCTGTATCTATTTCTAAAAAGAGTTCAGTGCTTCAGAAAGAGAGCCGTGAATTTTATGACAGAAATGTATTCCTTAATATTTTGTTGCTGGTCAGACAAAGGGTGATAAAAATAGTTGTACATTATTTCAGTTACATACATTTTTAATAACAAATAGAGTACCAGAATAATCAAATCCAACGTTGCATACCAGCTGCTTAGGGATTTTTTTCTTTATCCAGTAATTTATTACATGACAAACAGTAATAAGTGGTTGGGTTTTTCCTCCCCATAGGGTGGGTAATCATTTTTCCCTTCCCTACGTCTCGTTCTGGGCTTATGTCGTCTTCTCTCCTCTCATTCCTGTAATTCCTCCTCATAAATGCATACACAGTATTTTATAGTAAGTTCCACCAATGTTTTTGACTTTTAAAAGCTAAGGAATTTGCTTCCTTAATTTTGTTTTGTGGGTATGCAGTTATAAAATTACAGCTTTTACATTTTTGTGTGCTTATTTCTGGATGTCTTTCTTTTTGAAGTGCTGATTGAATCTGTTGTTAATCTCTTTAACCCCTCAAAGAAGATTACCTTAACACTGAAGTGGCCCGGGAGGGGAGAAGCAAAGGAGAGGCTGACTCTGTTTCCCTAGGATGAATTCAGTTTCCCTAGGATGAATTCAGTCTTCAATAAGGGCTTTTCTTTGTGGCACTGGAGTATACCTGTGGTAACTTTTTGCTGCTAACCACAGCTTAAGTGGGTGAGCACATATGGGTGACAGCAGTTACAATTGCAGTACAAGGTAGCCTTGTCACAAGCCTTTTGGTCAAATTGGCAGTACCATGGGCAGAATCCAACAGTTTTACGGAATTGGTAAATTGTTTTGAACACTTAATTGTACAAATGTTCATACATTTCCCTTTTAATCCACTTTATTGACGCAAGTAGTGTGTTGGACTTTTGAATCGTATGTGCTTAACTTTCAACTGAAGGCAGGGAGTCAGTACTATTAGCAAATACATTTTTGCAGAGGTGATTCAACTTCTGTTCAGTGCTACATGAAAACTTTGATTGCAGTTTTTTAAAGACAGACAAAGAAATAGGCCTCAAAGTAAGGGTGGTAGAGAAATTAAAAGGATTTGATTGGGTGTTTGATTGACTTTTATTGTGAATTAATAACTGGCTTTTCTACTATAGATTGTAAGGCTTCTTTTGTAAGGTATTTATATACATTATGTTCTTCATTCATGTATTTGAGTCTTGCTTTGTTAACATTTCTGCACAATTAATAAGTTGACAAGAAGTCAATCAAGATAAAAAAAAGGATAAGGTGCTTTTGTGATGATTCATTATTCTGTGTAAAACTTTCAGAAAAGATTTGTAAATATGCAGTTACTTAACTTTGTTGCTGCTTGTTTCTGCACCAGTAATTGTATTACATTACAGCATTAGGAGCTGAATTGACAGGATGAATATACTTAATTGTATGAGCAGTAAATCTTGTACGATGTTTCACTGGCTACAGACCTTCTTCTTTCCAGGAATTCTGATTTGTGGTTCTTGAGTACAGTGTCTTTAATGTTGTAAAGATTAGTTGCACAGAGAGAATTAGTCTCTCTCAGTGTGACTATATTAAGTATTTGTTTAGTAAGATTTACTTTGTTCCATATTTTTGTGTCTAACAGTTAACAAGGTAAGAGAGAACCGAAAAGGAAAAAAATAGTTAGACACACAATGGGAAACAGTTTCCCGCGTTGTTAGTTCAAGTCCATGAAATTGTTGTTGTAGTTATCAAAATATGTATTTTTAATGCTTCCAGATTGCTGCTATTTATTTTTTTAACGGATTTATTAGAGAATGTGGAGCAGCTGATTTCCTATTTTTGTGGAGGTTTCGCCTTTTGAAGTCAAAGCAGATTTTTAGCTTTTTTTTCCCCCCAAGAATATAGCGGTTTTCATGCCAGACTAGTGCTGCATCTAATAGAGACTGTTTTCTTCCTGGTTTCTTTCCCAGCTGGGGTAAGCCAGAAAATGCGTGCTCTCAGTTGTCACCACACGATAAATGGTAGTGACTTCTTAAGACTCAGTAGTTTTAATTGTTGGCGACACACCTCCTCTCTGATTCCCTCCATCAGCAGGTTATAGGTGTCCGCCTAGTAAACAGCTCTGGCACAGTCTGCCTGTAGTGGGAGCTGGTGGCAATTTTGGGCCATCAGAGCTACAAATTGTCACCTGTCCGGGCGCAGTTCGGTTTCTAAACTACTACAGATGTAGTAATTACTCTTCTAATTTTTTTTTCCCTAATTCTGTAGTTAGACTGTAGAGCTTAACCTTATCTTGTGGCCATGAATATCCCAGGTTCATTTGCGAGTTGTATTTTGAGGGCTGGCAACAGATGAAAACTTCTCTACATCTTTAAAGATATTAGTTGTAATACCACCAGCAGATCAGGACCTTATCACACAGGTGCTTAAAAAAGAAACCAGGGATGCCCCACTCATTTTCTTCATATAATTGCTTTGGATTTGCTTCTTGTAACTAGCTTGGGATTTATCACCTCTGTTTCCCCTTCCATCCTGCTATAGAAGTCTTCAGTGCCTTTTCATCATCTGTTGCCTGACTCCCTCTTTTTTTTTTTTCCTTTTTTACCATTTGCAGTCCACTAAGGAGCTGGGATGAAGAGTGATCCAAACGTGCTGTTAGTATGTGTGTTATAAGGGAAAATAATTATGTCCTCTCTAGTCTAGGAATTACTTAGATTTTACTCCAGAACACTTTTTCATTAGACTTTATAAACTGCACATAGGAGCAATTCCTGGGGATTGTTTTGGTTTTTTTTAACCAGTAATAAGTCATCATTTTCAGTAATTTTGGGTGAATCTTCTGCGTTAACTATCAAAAGACACAACATAGAGGTGAACTTATTTTTTCCTCTCATTCTCACAGAAGCAACCATGGGGTGCATTAAAAGCAAAGAAGATAAAGGTCCAGCCATGAAATACAGAACTGATAATACTCCAGAACCTGTTATTTCCCACGTCAGCCATTATGGATCAGACTCCAGCCAAGCAACACAGTCACCGTCAATAAAGGGATCAGCAGTTAATTTTAATAGTCATTCCATGACTCCTTTTGGAGGGCCCTCAGGAATGACACCTTTTGGAGGAGCATCATCTTCCTTTTCAGCTGTGCCAAGCCCATATCCTAGTACTTTAACAGGTGAGTGTTACATAAAATGATGCATTGTTGTTATTATTATTATTATTATTACTGATTGACAGTCATATTCAAAAAAATACTATGACCCTTTGCCATACAGAAATCAATTGCAAATTTAAAATAAATTGCCTTTTACGGATTTCTGATTTTCAGTACCTTTACTGCTTCAGATAATAACCAGGGTTTCGGAGTTGAGTGTTTCGACTTTTGTTTTTGGGGTTTTGTTTAGAATCGCAGCACAGAGAAATTTAAGATTTGTTGAAGGCAGGAATGGGAATAGTTTATAAAATTGTGTTAGTAGTTCTAAGCTGTTGAAGGGATGCGCATGTGATAATGGATTTAAACTTTTGCATAGAGGTGCAAAATGAAAAACACTTTCAGTTCAGAAAATTGGTATTTTAAACTGGTTTCAGACTTTCTCAATGAGCTGTATGTTACTTATTAATGCAACATTGTATCTGTTGATTTATAAAGCTAACCAGGATATGCAGTATATTCTGTGTACTTTACTATATGAACAAGATGTGTGAAACAAAAGATCGGAATTCTCATTGTTGGGGGTCATGTGAAAACCAAAGTTGAAAATGTAAAAATAGAACTTACACGGTGCAGAGACCTTCTTGGCCGAGGTATAAAGTCTCTGAAGATAAAGTGGTTAAAAGTGGTATGCATGTTTGATGTTATAAACCCACCTTTATATAAAAATCTTAAAACTTCATTACAAAAACATTGGTTTTGTGCACATGGCTAACTTTGTAGAATCATAGAATGGTTAGAGTTGGAAGGGACCTTAAGGATCATTTAGTTCCAACCCCCCCCAGCTTTGCTGGATATTTTTGAGAGGAAGCTGCAGTTAATTCTTTTCTTTTGAGAGGGGAAAGAATAATCTATTCTAGAAGCTTTGCACAAATGCTTCACAAAACAAGGTAAATAATTCCTTATTGGTCTATTTCTAGTTTTCCCACAAACCTCAAATGTTAGCACAATTACAGTGCTTACATGTTTGCTTCATTACAGTGGCATTTAAAATCTTTTAAACACAAGAAATTTGAGATCCGTAAAAAGCCACTGTGGCCTTGACATTAAGCAATTCAGGAAATTAAATATGAATTGTCAGGTAATGATCACCCCATATTCCCTTTTTGGGTATTCATTAAAAACCAAATAATTAAATATCCTGTCTGAAAATTTTAGAACCAACTCTGAATCCCCATTTTGGATGAACAGATGCAGAAATATAATAAGGGCAGCATAACTTTTTATTGATTGGCTAACGGAAGTTTATCGTGCTTCATCTCCTTCAAGAACCTCTGCATATTTTTTACTAGATCTGGTTCTTTGCTCGTGTGGGAATCTCCAGCAGTGCTTGCAGGCACTCCTGGGTATTAGCAGACATCAAGGCCCTAACCCCCACCCAGGTGCCCCAAATCCTTTGCTGCAGCAACCAGAAGGGACATTCTCTTGCCGGTCCCTGCTCCTGCTGGTAGTTAAGCATGTTCTGTCTTGGACTAGAGTCAACAGGAGAGATTTCTCAGGAAAAGGTAGTCTAATATCTCCTCAGTGCATATTCAGTTATGAGCAGGCCGGCTGATTTGGGTGAATGCCCCCATGGTTTTGCGATCAGGTAAAATGATACTGCATATGTAATTATTCCTTCTCATTTTGTAAAACCGGCCCATCCACAAGCAAACACATTAAAAAACTAAAAAAAAAAAAAAAAGGCACCAGCAATTGTTTGGTACATTCAATACAAACATTTGGTACGACAGTACCGATTTTCAGATCAATCGAAACTGGGTGGTTTCGTGAATGAATCAGATGATGAACTTCATCTGGCCATAAGGTTTCCATAGTTGTGACAACTAAAACACTGGATCACATTCTGTGGCCCTTTGTTTCGCAAGAGAGGAGAATAGATGGGCTTGTCAAACAGGACATAAGCGTCAGTAGTACTTTTCCAGCCCATCAGTGATGTCTGACAAGAGGATGATGTGGTTGTCATCGTGGCCTGTAGTGTGGCTGAAAAGAGTTGAGCTACCTTTTATTCCTCTAGAGCAGAAAAGAAGAAATTTTTGAGTTAGTCACACTGCTCCTGAGTTACGCATTCTGTCATCAGATACTTTGGATTCTTAGAATACTACTCAAAATCAAAACAGAAAAATGGGCTGCTGTTCTTGCCTGGCACGAAGCCATGTTAGCACTAGTGCTCTGTAATCCTCATGCCGAACAAGCAAGTAAAGTCTTCTCTCCAAAACCACTCCTCGATTAGTGGATGGGAATACTGACCTAATGAAATGATAACCTTTGAGGGAAATGTTACGGCCACAAATACCTTGAACAGCTAAACAGGATCGCCTTGCAGTGATTCACAGAGAAAACAGATGCAAGAGACTTCAAAAATCGTTTGAGCAGTATCTGTTTGTTTAAAACATTCTGTGCTGATGCTGCTCTCCTGAAGTATTTTATTGTTCTTTGCTATGAAATAATTAACACCTCTTAGTGAGAATAAAAAGAAGTTTTATAGTAGCTGAAGGGTTGAAATAAAAATTTTCCAAGGATTATATGTTAGCTTTTCCAATTCTTTCTTTAAAAGTAATTAAGAGTGCACAAATATTGATAATTACTAATAATTATCTTATATGGTTTACATTTTAATCCATTACTTCGATTAGTGCTAGACTGTCCAGAGGAATTAATCTCTTCCTTCTTCCCACATTAGTAGCTTTGTAGATGTTGCACGGTTTGTTTCAAAGTCCTTGGAATCTCCCAGTTTCTTTATATGCAGTTAAAAACTTCTGTAACATTGTGACTTGAGAGTACTGATTTTCTTCACCAGCTGAAGAACTCTCTATGGATGGTTTATTTCTGTAACATTGGGTTTCTGTTTGTGTGAATATGGTATGTATCCCCACAATTTTCTTGCTCCGTGTAGCAGTTTGTGTTATGAAAATAATGTAGTAACATAGTAATGCATGCAAAATGGGTACGAATGTGTTGATTTTTAACTTAGATCAGGAACTGTTAACTCCTAGGGAATAATCTAATTCATTTTCAGTGCATAAATCACACTTCAAAAAAAACCCCTTAATTACTCTAACCTCCTGTGGGGACTTTTTGTTCTGTTTTTCCTTGAGGAACTGTAAATTCATTTCCAGCTGAGGCCTGCTGAGATAGTGTAATCACAGGAAGACTCTAAATCAAATGAAAATATTTAAGTGATTAGGAGCTCTTACATCAGAAAGTGTACATTGTAAAAGAATATTAGATGTAGACAATACCTGTTGCATTGTGTGTTCTTTCTTTCTGATCACTGTCTTGTTAATTGTAACATCTAAAATTAGGTGCAACATGTTTCTGTTGGTGGTCTTAACGTGTATAGCCTGGTACATATATATGCATGTTAGAGATCTAATATTATAGTTTCAAAAATAAGTTATTGTTTGGACTATCATTAAACTTCCTAAATGTCCATTAGACTATGAAATAGCATTTCTAGAGCTTTCTGAATTGCCCATCTGAAAATTTCTATTTTAACATTCTGCTAGTTATGGTACATAGTTCATTATTTTTGCTCATAGCTTGTACATCTCATCTCCTTTTCCTCTTTCTCTTTTAGCCCAGTTTTACAGACTAGTTCTTTTAAGTATAGCAAATGTTTTCCTACTATAAGGATAGGAGTCTCCCAACCATCTCTTTCTCACGCGTGTATCTAGTTTGTGGGATATGCTCAGCAACACGCCCTGTACCAGAAGTGGGATGGGGAAGCAAATTCCTTAGGGTTGGTGGAGTGCAGCAGCTCATCCAGTGACATATCTTGGTCCTTGTTCTCTAGAGTAATGCGCTGATGGATCATCCTCAGCAAGGTTCTGCTTCACTGATGAGTAGACTTGATAGAGTGAAGAAAAAATCATTAGACCTAAAGCAGAGAAGTGTCTGTCCCTAGCGGGGTACTTCTATTTCTGGTTTGATTGCTTGAATAGATCTTGATGTGTAACCCCAGAAAGTTGGGAACACATCAGCTAGTTATAGCTCAGTTCAACAGGAAACTACTTCTGTAAAAATTGGTGCCTGGTGGTTCACTGTGGTAGTGGTGCAGGATCTTCTAGAGCTGTGTTTCTTAACAAGAAGCTAGCTTAATAAAGAAGCTAGCTTTTTTTGTACTGCTGATGTGTTGTGCAGGTTTCTGTATATAAGTGCTGTAATGATTAATGTACTTCCAGTGATGTATCTAGCTGCCTTTTGTGGTGTGGAAGCATATTTTTAGCATTTCTCTTTATAGGCTTTCCTCTGTCTTGAGAAATGAGCTGATTATTGATCTAGCTTCCAAAACAAGATACAACCCAGAGTGTTTAGTTGCTTCCACATTAAAATGGATAAGTTGTTTCATGGGCAAGTCCATAAATCAAGTGTTGCAGCATTACTGGTATATCATATGTTGCTTTTGTTTGTCTTTTTCCCTAAGGTGGCGTTACTGTATTTGTGGCCTTATATGATTATGAAGCTAGAACTACAGATGACCTTTCATTTAAGAAAGGTGAACGGTTCCAGATAATAAATAACACGTAAGTGTTCTCATTCGCAGACTTTACTTGGTGGTTGTTGGGAATAACTAGACCCTCAACTATTCCTGAAATCTGTGTGTCCTACCTATTTCAGTGAAGAGTAGATGTGTTGGTGTTTTTTATTTATTTATTTTCTTGAATGAGAGAGTTCAACAAGCATGGGGTTAAAATACTGATACTGGTTAGACAATAACTTCTCGTTTGGGGTGCAGATTGGGGTGCACAGTGCAGACTGTGGTGATGGGGGCAGCCCCAAACCTTCCCCTCCTCAGTTGGGTTGGTGGCATCCTTCCCCTCCCTGCTGCAGCCAGGCACAGCTGCCCGCTGTGGGGCAGCAGAGGTGGAGAC
Source organism: Chionis minor (assembly GCA_013398295.1). Classification (NCBI taxonomy): domain Eukaryota; kingdom Metazoa; phylum Chordata; class Aves; order Charadriiformes; family Chionidae; genus Chionis; species Chionis minor. Next base: position 88,145 of record VZSF01000446.1, read on the forward strand.
GCAGGTTGTCCCACCCCACCCCAGGCTCTGCGCCTTGCGGGTTCTCTCTGAAGGGTTTCCATATCTGGGTTCTCTCTGAAGGGTTTTCATATCTGACGGGGAGGTGGGCACAGCCTGCAGCACTGCACCAGGAATGCCAGAGGGAAGCACCCCAGCTGTAGGCAAGGATTTCTGGCTATGGAAGTGTGTCTAGCTGGCCTCCACATTAAATCCATGATCAAATAGTTTTAAGTGTTGTTTGATATTGTAGTTTAATTGCAGCAGCAATACAGTATTATGGCCTGGTTTCTAGAAGTCTAGTGAAAAGGAAATAATTTGTTCGTCTTGGAGATTTCTTTACATGCAGCTTTTGGCTCTGTCAGTAGTTCTAATTCATACACGTAGCAGCTTTCATTCCTCCAGTTCTCTAATTTTATGAGCTGCCTTCCTGCTTCCTTTGTTGCTCTCTGTCAGTATGGAGGCAGAATGATCTGGGAGAGGCAGGTGAGGACTAGAGAGCTGGGAAGTTTATTTACACATCTCTTCCATAAAATGTTTTGTTGCAGGTTTGCATTTTGCAAATATAGATAAATTCCTTTTATATTTTAAAAACACACCAAAAAACCCCAACAAACAAACAAGCAAAAAGGTTTAAAATACAAAATTCCACTAAGAGGCACTCGTGTTGCTTACAATGAAAAGAAAATTTATTTCGGTGCAGTGCAAACTATTTTAGATGCCTTCATAATTAAAATAACATGTTACCTAAATTTAATGTACCTTTCGTATGTGAGGATGTTATAGGTGCTAGAGAATGATGCATTGTTTATATGTGGAAGAGGTAACTGATGTTGCTTTGCAGGGAAGGAGACTGGTGGGAAGCAAGATCCATTGCAACAGGAAAAACAGGCTACATCCCCAGCAATTATGTAGCTCCTGCAGACTCCATTCAAGCAGAAGAGTAAGATCGTATCCTGTCAATCTGTTCCTATTATCCATTCTAAACTTTGTGCCCTGTGGTGATACTATTCCTTTAATTCAGTCTATGTAACATTTAATGGTAAAGTAGGATAACACACTAATTAAAGGGTAGCAATACTACTTGGATGATGTCAAAGGTATAATTATAAGTAAGTATGAGGTGTACACTCATGAAAATGTTTTATGCCTGCTTGCTATATGTAGGCCTAACGGAAAAAGGATGGGAGAATGCAGTAATGAAGATAAGAATGCACACGCATTGTATTTCATATAAAAAAGAAGTGAATGTCTTTTCTGTAAAAGAGTTCACACACCATCAACTCTAGGTTTTTATCCCTATTTTGCCAAACGCTAATTCAAGATCAGCTATATCCTTGGTAGCAGCTAATCTTACTTTCTAAAAAAACATTTGTGTGGACAGTTATTGCTATGCTATTCATCTATAACAACTTTTTTGGTGACAAAATTGTTAGGCACACTAAGGACTACTATAAATTGGGAAAATTGCATGGTTTTGGGTACCAGTACTTCCTACATTTATTTACAAAGATCCCAGAGCACTTACAGAATCACGTAAAGTTATTGTGGGAACTGTGAGTTGGGGTACAGTTTCAGGTTATAATTGTTCTGAGGGATTAATTGTATTTGTTGTACTAGAAATACAAAGCTCTGCAGCTCTTGATTAAGTATACAGGCATAGTACTGCCAATAAGCAATTCCCTGATACATGGTCTGCACACTTCTGTGTTTGCTACTGCACTTCTGGGAAAAGTGCCCAATTTCCAAGATGTTTCCTGAATCTCAAGCTGAGACTTTAGCATGTTGCTGCTGCTCTCACCTGGCTCTTTGCTATTAAAAAGTGATTGCATCAAAGACGCACTGTTATTTTATCCTCTTTGAGTTTCAGCTGCTTTTAAAATTATTGACTTCCGATTTCTTGAAATAAAAAGTTGTGGGGTTTTGTTTTTGTTTTTTTTTAAACTATACAATAAAAGCTTATTGTCATTATAGCTGCAGTGGTGGTAAAACAGAAACAGCAGCCCTTTGCAGACTAAGAATGCAGTGTTTCTGCAAAGAAAGTGTTGCTCCTAAAGACTGGCAAAATTAAGTGGTAGGATTTGTCATAGGTTTATGTGGTGACTAGAGGCAAGAGTGAGAGGTGATGAGTGAGGAGACTTTTTTAAACTGATTATTTTAAAGAACCTAGTGCTAATTTTATCAAATTTTACCACAGCATTTGGAATAGAGTTCATTTGCTTTAGAGTTCCTTTGTTACCCCTGGGCTTTTCATAGCGTTTATAGATTTTGTGTTGTGATTTTGTGTTTGTGAGCAGTTGGAGTTACAAGTACAAACGCAATACACAACCTCAGATTACTAGGATTTTCTTTAAGTGGTCTTTTCTAAGCGTGAAGGCATTTATATCTCAAACTGCTTGTGACAGGATCCGTATTATCCGTGTGCATTTTGAATGATATCATAATATAAATTTTTAATGCTCATAAAAAGAACAAGTAAACCCTATTATTATTTTATAGGTAATGAAATAAAATGGCACTTTACAATACAGTTTGTAAATTGTTGTAGTAGTCTGGGGAAGAGGCATTTTCATGTTAAGTAATTAAGGTTCAAGTTTGCTTAAATAAGATTATAAGTTACGTCTAAATTGTCTCAAGTGTACATACTCTCATATCCAATTCTAATTTTGCACATCTACTTAGACAGTCAAACTGCAAATACAGTTAAAAGTAAGAATAAGTTTCAAATTCCCAAGTGATTGCACAGGCCATTCTGTTCACAGGCCAACAACACGATCCCTCCTTACTTACTTACATTTTTCCCCCACAAAATGTTTCACCCACAAAACCAGTGTTTTGCAGCTGTTCTCAGTACTGCTTTTCTTCTCCCAACGATCATGAAGCCAGATTTGCTTGATGCTATGACGATCCCAAATGAAAATCTTTGAAATTTACAGTTTGCATGACTTTCTGACTTCTGAGGCGCACAATTGAAGTAAAATATAGTTAGAAATAAGTGTTATCCAAAGTCTGGGTATTCACTGGGAGGTGGAACTTAAAATTATCACTGTCTCAGGACAGAGCTGTGTGGCAAGGCTGTTCATCAGGATGAGCCCACTTTGGGAGCATAGAAGTAGTTCCTTCTGTGAAAGAACTTAAGGGAAAAAAAACCCCGCAGATGTTTTAAAAAGTCTGTGTACTTTCAGTATCAGAATGATGCAACAAAGATGGAGTGTTATGCAGAGACAAATGATATACACCACAGGGTTGTTGCTAAATGATCAGCAGAAAAAAGTGCTCCCTCTACTGCAGTACAGAAGGATGGGAGGTGATAGGAGTTGCAACAGTAGAGGTTCCAGCTGCATATAAGAAGAAACCATTTCATCGTAAGGACAGCCAGGCAGGAACACAGGTTGTCTGGGTTGGCTGTGCAGGGTCCATCCTTCAGGGTTTTCAAGACTGGAGTGGACAATGCTCTGAACAGCCAGGTCTGATCTCCCAGCTGACCCTGATTCCAGCAGGAGACGGCAGTGGAGACTTCCCAAGGACCCTTTCCAGCTTGAATGGACCTGTGATCTGATGACATTTATGCACACCCACTTTGCACTAACTATTGGGTTTTTAACGTATAGCTGAAACTTCTTTGAGAAGGTAGTTTTGGCTGCTGCAGTGGTTTGAGTGTACGGTCAGTAGACCGTGTTTCATTGCCATCTGATTAAGCTTGACCTGTGAACATCTTAACCAGAAGGGAAGTGTTACTTTTGACGATGAATACTGTTGATGTCCATTATTAAACCATCAGAAAAACATAATATTTGCAGATAGAGGCCTCTTTACATGTATTTTTGCAAACAATAGAAATGAGAGTCATATAGCAATAGGTCATCTTAATCTTTTGATTATATGGGTGTCATTACTTTTGTTGATCTGTAACTGCTCTGGGATACTAGTAGTCCCGTCAATGCTTGAGATCTCTCAATCTTGTATTTATATGATTACCAAAGCATAGGAAGCTCTTACTTACACGTTTCCTTTAACACTTTCTAGGTGGTATTTTGGTAAGATGGGCAGGAAGGATGCAGAAAGGCTACTTTTAAATCCTGGGAACCAGCGTGGTATTTTCTTAGTAAGAGAGAGTGAAACCACTAAAGGTATGTATATTTACATGTATCTCTTCTTTCTCCCATCCTTCACCCCCCCTCACCGCTAAGGTGGACACGGTGACCATTTTTATGTCTATCACATTATACGTATGCATGTGCACACATATGTGTGTGTAATAACAGTTGGGGAGATACGTTAAATATGTTCTTGAATTTTTGTTGAAGAACCAAGTATGATTTTTCTCCTAGGCGCTTACTCCCTTTCCATACGTGACTGGGATGAGACCAGAGGTGATAATGTGAAACACTACAAAATCAGAAAACTTGACAATGGTGGATACTATATCACAACCAGAGCACAATTTGAATCTCTACAGAAGTTGGTGAAACACTACAGAGGTAAGCCCAAGTTCTAGATTCCCAATGCTATCTCGTGCCTGTCGTTAGGAAGAAAAACTGTGTATGTAGCTTATTTTTAAAATTCACAATTATAAAATTTCGTTTTTATTTCAACGTACAGTGAACGGACTAGTTCTTTTTATCAACATTAGAATGTTGCTTTTGTTATAGTCTTAGCCCTGCTTAATGACAAAGCTTATTTTTTTCCATTTTCCAGAACATGCTGATGGGCTGTGTCATAAGCTAACAACTGTGTGTCCCACTGTGAAACCACAAACACAAGGACTAGCAAAAGATGCCTGGGAAATTCCTAGAGAATCTTTAAGGCTGGAAGTTAAGTTGGGCCAAGGATGTTTTGGTGAAGTATGGATGGGTAAGAGCTTAATGTGACAACTTTTCAGTTGTTGATGTGAAGGTTGTAATAGTATTTTAAGTAAATGAGTATCTGGATCTGAAAAAATAATCCCATAAAGATTTGAAGAGAAAAAGTACCAATTACCATCAGTTATGTAAAGGTAAAAATAATATTCAATATAGTTCTAATGTATAATTATACTGTTAGCTAACAAAACAGTAGCAAAAATCGAACAGTTTGGGCAGAAAACATCGTTGGTATTAATAGGGGAGGATAAAATCTAATTTGTCTCTCTAGGAACATGGAATGGAACCACAAAAGTAGCGATCAAGACACTAAAACCTGGTACAATGATGCCAGAAGCTTTCCTGCAGGAGGCTCAGATCATGAAGAAGTTACGACACGACAAGCTTGTTCCACTATATGCTGTTGTTTCTGAGGAACCAATCTACATTGTCACTGAATTCATGACAAAAGGTGTGTATGTCTAAGAGATTATTTAAGATCCCAGCAACAAATTAAATGTTTAATTAATGTTAGGTTTAAGCTGACTGGAGTAAAAGTGGCAATTTTGATTAAATTAAAATGCTTGACCTACTTGAAGCAGTTCCGATTTAGATTGTGGGTGGAGGCATGGTTTCTTTGCACATCTCTGTCACCCTTGCTAATCTTCCAAGTACAAGATTGGAGTCTTTTTTCTCCTCATTTTTTAGTGTGTACTGGCTGTTACATTTAAATTAGATGGTGTAGCTGGGAGTCTTACGAGAACATGCCTAACTGTAGACAGATCATGCTTGTGACAGAATCAGTTGGGTTTTGGGTGGGTCCTTTTTTTTTTTTAGCTTTTCTTTTCCAGCAGTGTAATAGTAAACTTTTAAAAGGTTGAGATTTTTTTCCAGACTCCCTCCTTTATCTCCTTGTTTTCCGTCTTTCATCCTTCTTCCCTTGCTGTATATCATTTCCCCCTCCCCCTGCTGCTGAAAAAGAGATTTAGAGGCTTAGGCTGAATGTAGAAATAAACATCATAAGCATATTAGTGTTAAGAAGCAGCAGATTTTCGAGTCAATTATTCCAGTTTTATAAAATGCAGGCTTTTGTTCACCTCAGAGAAATTTTGCTATCCTGGTAAAAAATAGAAACGATGTTGAAGTGCTAGAGAGCTGCTACTTGTGTTTAGTACCTGCCACAAATGGGGGGGGATATTCCTGTTTGTGTGGGGTTTTTAGGCATTGTGTAAGTTTGAAAAGGTAGAAAGGAACAGAAAATATAAGAAGTTCCTTCTATGTTGTTGTTGGTCTTAAATATCACTAGACAGTTTCTCTGTCAGATCTTAAAGCTTCCGTGCAAAATCAGTTTTCATTGTTCAGAAATCAGGTTTTGGCAAGACAATCAGGGTAAAAAAAAATGCTTTGTAGCATTCTGCCAAAAAAAAAAAGTAAAGATTAAAACCAGGACTGGGATGTTACCTTGCAAAATCAGAAGTAAAGAATTGGAAGAGTAGTTGTATGTTTGTCTAAATTACGGATTCAAAATGCCATTGGAATCCTCTGTTTTTATTTGAAAAACTTCTCACATTTTACGAAAAAAAACATAAAACCTCCTTGGTGGTTCATGCTTGAAAGTCATTAGAACAAGATTCTTTTTCTTTTGTTTCTTTTTTTTCCCCTCCTTTTACGAGGAAAAGACATGGGTAAGAATTGCGCAGTACCCAAAAATTTTTTTTCAATGTGGACAAGTTGCTAGATTGTAAAATCTTTGCTCCTCTTCAGTAGCTTATGAACCAAGATGGGGGAAAACTCTGTGCAAACACACACAACAAACGTCAGCAGCAGTGTGTGTCTGGCCTGCCACACTTTCACTTTCAGTGCAAAAAATACAGCAAGTGACTAAATCCACAAGTGACCGGCAGTATCTAATTCACAGCTACAGCCATGAATCCACTGTAAGATCTGCAGTTCAGGGGTTTTTTTTTCCCCATCTTTGCCAACCTTGTAATTCTATTAATTTAATTTTGACTGTGATGAGACTGATCAATTATCACCAGTTTCTTAAGGAAGACGTGATGTTCCTCTACCCTTATGACATAATAACACCTGTAGGGAAAGCTGTTACATCAGAGACAAAGTTTAACTACTCATGTAAAAATTGCTGTCTTAAAAGGAGCGCAGGTCCTTGGAACTGATTTCAAATACTACTCATGTTGGAATGTTCTGGACACAATTACATTATATAAATGGGAGAAGATAATGTATTGTAAAGAATGGAAGATACTTTTGGTTTCCACTGTAAGGAAGAAAAAGCAACAAAATGAAAACAACAATTTCAGAATCATTTCTCTAGTATATAATTGGAGCTGGCAGAAAAAGTAATGGATAGGAGGTTTTTTGTTCTTTGATTATCATTCTCACTGTGGAAAAAAGTCCAACTAGGAGGGGCATTAATACCAGCAATACTGGGAAAAAATCCGTATGTATTGCCAAATAATCATCGAGTGCCAGTCTGTTTTATTAGTGTTCAGTTATCTGAATTATTGAAATGGATTCCAGAACCCTTGGATAAGACTTGTCCTAACTGGTTATGAGGACAGAGACAACTACAAGCACAGTCATTGAGTCGTGTAATCTGCTAAATGATGCGTTTTCAAATACAGATTTGGGGAGATTAGTGTGTAAATCATAAGGTCTAGGGAAAAAACAACAGCCTCATTCATGTTTTCAGGTGAAGTTAATATTTGTGGGTTTTTTCCTTTTTAATCACCGAAATGTGTCATCTTTTACAGGCAGCTTGCTTGACTTCCTTAAAGAAGGGGAAGGGAAATACTTAAAACTCCCACAGTTGGTCGACATGGCTGCTCAGGTACATTGTACAAACAAAAAACCCTGTATTTTGTGCTTAGAGAAGAGATTTAAAACTCTATTGGATGTCAACTAAACGTGAATTTTGAACACGTTGGCTATTGTGTGCTGTTCTGTCTTACATCTTCTGGTTTATGTTTGTAATTTGTCCAAAAGAAACAGTCTAGTTCCCAATCAACAGATACTATATAGCCAGACACACTCTAATCAGTGGTGTCACAAGCCCGTGCTATACTTAAACAATGAGAATGGAGCTAAAATAAAGGGGTAAAGCTTAATGCTTAGGAGAAATGTATGTAGTACTGAAAAATAATCTTTAATAAAACTTTATTTTTAAGATTGCTGATGGCATGGCTTACATTGAAAGAATGAACTACATCCACAGGGATCTCCGGGCAGCTAACATTCTTGTAGGAGACAATCTTGTGTGTAAAATAGCAGACTTTGGTTTAGCAAGGTTAATAGAGGACAATGAGTACACTGCGAGACAAGGTAAGACCAATTTATTTACTGAAGAAATAAATAAGACCTTCAAATTACTGAGAATTATTACATTTAACAGAATGTGTCTGTGTATTCTCTCTGCATTAATAAAGATCATGCATATAAGCGTGCTTTCACAGCTATGTTTAGGTGTCCCCCTTGCCTAAGTGCAATTTTAGTAACTTTTTAATGTTCAAAATTATCTGGCAGTTTGCTTACGTTTTTAGTTATTTTTTGGGGGTAAAACTTGCTACAGTTTAAAGAGAACTGAGACTCCAGAGAGGTTGCTCATTGGATTCTGAAAATCATCCCACATCCCAGAGACAAACACATTTAATTAAAAATTCCAGATGTCTTAAGTGCTTCCAGAAATTGTAGCCAGCAGTTGTTAGTATGAAACTGCTTTCCAGTTTGAAATACTAAAATACTAAACCACCTCAAATTTTGTCAACAAAGCAAAAAGTAAAAATTTTTTGAGTGCAGTATTCTTTTTAAAATACTTAAGAGTGTAAGCAAGTTATTTATAAGCAAGAGAAAATTGATTATGTCTATTTCTAATGTTTGCAGGAGCTAAATTTCCAATTAAATGGACTGCTCCGGAAGCAGCATTGTATGGTCGGTTTACAATCAAGTCGGATGTGTGGTCATTTGGAATTTTACTGACGGAGCTGGTAACGAAGGGGAGAGTGCCATATCCAGGTAAGAGGAAAATGTAATAGATTTTTCTTTTTTTTGTTGTGTTCTGTTCTTCTGAAGTTACCTTTTGTACTTTTTGCCTTCATTCAGAGCTCACAGTTGACAAGCAGAGACAAAAACTTAGTCGTGCTTCACTGGTTCCTTTGTTCACAAAGCTACTTTGTTTTATTTACAGGTTAACAATTATATATTTTTTAAGTGTTTTAGGATAATAGGATTTGTAAATGTGACTGATGTTCATTTCAGATTAGTTGGTCTCCTTGTGTTTTCCTATCTGTCTGTACCTGATATTTCTGCTTTTGACATTTTCCCAGGCTACAGTGAACTGCGGTAGAGTGATCCTGCTAGACCAGGTTTTGAAACTAAACATATGTAACGTATTTTGTCAGATACTTTGCTGTGACTGGAATTCGCAAGGCAATTCTGTTAGGTATAAGATGCCTTTTTCTTGGCCTGATTTCAAATTACGTCGTCCTTGAATGGAACCTAAGGCAGGCAGAAGGTATTTGTGCTCAAATCTCCATTTTTGAGGGGACAGGTCCAAGACAGTGGGAAAGTACACAAATGGGAAAGCACACAAAGGACTACAAAGGTGTTGTGAGGCTAAGTAGGGAGAAAATGAGAAGGGCCAAAGCCCAAGCAAAACTTAATATGGCTTGTGCTGCTAAGGACAATAAAAAAATGTTTCTATAAATACATTAGCAATAAAAGGAGGACTAAGAATAATCTCCATCCTTTATTAGACGGGGGCGGAAACATAGTCACCAAGGATGAGGAAAAGGCTGAGATACTTAATGCCTTCTTTACCTCAGTCTTTAGTAACAGGACCAGTTGTTCTGTGAGTACCCAGCCCCCTGAGCTAGAAGACAGGGACGGGGAGCAGAATGAAGCCCCCATAATCCTAGGGGAAATGGTGAGTGACCTGCTACACCACTTAGACATACACAAGTCTGTGGTGCTGGATGGGATCCACCCGAGGGTACTGAGGGAGCTGGCGGAAGCGTTCGCTAAGCCACTTTCCGTCATTTGTCAACAGTCCTGGCTCACCTGGGAGGTCTCAGTTGACCGGAGGATAGCAAATGTGACCCCCATCTAAAAGAAGGGCCGGAAGGAGGATCTGAGGAACTACAGGCCTGTCAGTCTGACCTCAGTGCTGGGGAAGATTATAGAGCAAATCATCCTGACTGCCATCATGCAGCACATGCAGGACAACCAGGTGATCAGGCCCAGTCAGCGTGGGTTCATGAAAGGCAGGTCCTGCTTGACTAACCTGATCTGCTTCTATGACCCGCTTAGTGGATGAGGGAAAGACTGTGGATGTTGTCTTCCTAGACTTTAGTAAAGCCTTTGACTCCGTTTCCCACACCATTCTCCTGGAGAAACTGGCTGCTCATGGCTTGGATGGGTGTACGCTTCTCTGGGTCAGAAACTGGCTGGGTCGCCATGCCCAAAGAGTGCTGGTGAATGGAGTTAAATCCAGTTGGTGCCTGGTCACAAAGTGGTGTTACCCAGGGCTCAGTGCTGTGTCTGGTTCTGTTTAATATCTTTATCAACAACCTGGACAAGGGGATCAAGTGCACCCTCAGTGATGTTGCAGACAACACCATGTTGCGCGGGAGTGTTGACCTGCTTGAGGGTAGGAAGGCTCTACAGAAGGATCTGGACAGGCTGGATTGATGGGCCGAGGCCAATGGTGTGAGGTTCAACAAGTCCAAGTGCAGGGTCCTGCACTTGGCTCACAACAACCCCAGGCAGCGCTACAGGCTTGGGGAGGAGTGGCTGGAAAGCTGCCTGGTGGAAAAGGACCTGGGGGTGTTGGTCGACACCCGGTCAGTGTTGGCTGAATATGAGCCAGCAGTGTGCCCAGGTGGCCAAGAAGGCCAAGAGCATCCTGGCTTCTATCAGGAGCAGTGTGGCTGGCAGGAGCAGGGAAGTGATCATCCCCCTGTACTCAGCACTGGTGAAACCCCACCTCGAATACTGTGTCCAGTTTTGGGCCCCTCACTACAAGAAAGACATTGAGGTGCTGTAGCGTCTCCAGAGAAGGGCAGTGAAGCTGGTGAGGGGTCTGGAGCACAAGTCTTATGAGGAGTGGCTGAGGGAGCTGGGGTTGTTCAGCCTGGAGAAGAGGAGGCTGAGGGGAGACCTTATGGCTCTCTACAGCTACCTGAAAGGAGGTTGTAGCGAGGTGGGGGTCGGTCTCTTCTCCCAAGTAACAAGCGATAGGACGAGAGAAAATGGCCGTTAGTTGTGCCACGGGAGGTTTGGGATGGAAATTAGGAAAAATTTCTTCACCAAAATGGTTGACAGGCATTGGAACGGGCTGCCCAGGGAAGCGTTGGAATCGCCATCCCTGGAGGTATTTAAAAGGTGGGTAGACATGGTGCTGAGGGACATGGTTTAGGGGTGGTTTTGGCACTGTTAGGTAGATGGTTGGACTTGATGATCTTAAAGGTCCTTTCCAAGCTAGACGATTCTATGATTCTAAATGGAAGAAGGACTAGGTATTGAGGAATTACCAGCGTATTGAAATAATTTTCAGAAAATGTATTTAATGCGAAATGTAAAAAATTCATTCATTATAAAATGTGTTAATTAAAGGTTCTGTTATTGTAGATTCATGTGCATTTGTGGCTGAAGAGACACTTGAAAGACTTTGGAAAACTGTGCTTTTCATAATATTCAGAGCTAACATTCTTTCCTTTTAGGGATGGTGAATCGGGAAGTTCTGGAACAAGTGGAACGTGGTTATAGGATGCCTTGCCCACAAGGCTGCCCAGAGTCTCTCCATGAGTTAATGAAACTGTGTTGGAAGAAGGACCCTGATGAGAGACCAACATTTGAATATATACAGTCTTTCTTGGAGGACTACTTTACTGCTACAGAACCACAGTACCAGCCTGGAGACAATTTATAAGCCAACCGTCTATCTAACATGCACAAATCTGCCAAATGTAAAAGACTTGCAAAGAATTCCTGACGTCTATAAGGAATCAAAGAAAAGAAAATCTTTGCTACTTTGCATGCTCTTAATGGCAAACTGGAATTTCATAATGCAGTTGCACAAAACCACTTTTCAGGTGTTATAATCTAATTTACCAATGACATGTTTTTATTTTTTTCCTCTTTCCCAACTTACTTTCAGGGTCCAAAGGAAGCTTACTGAAAATACGGGGTAGAAAAATGAGTGTTGGTGTGAACAATAGCAGGAAAACCAGTGTTTCAAATCCTTTATTTTCCCAACAGTTGATAATCACTCTACTAAAGAGGGAATTGTCTGGAATTAGTGATCTTGGGGTAAGATGATGTTTTTAAAGTAGAAGAACTTTTTGGGACCAAGCAATTCTATTCTAGTTCTGTAAAACTCCCTGCATTCAAAATTACATGTGTGCGCCCCCCACCCACCCCCCCAGAAAAGATGGTACAACTGTATTTGCTACGTAGCCTTGATCTTTAAGCTTCCTCTTGCATGGACTTAATTAGGGTAGGCAGGTTAAAAGAGAAATTGGAACAGTGAATGACAAACTTGATCTAAATGGTAGACCTCAATAGTGAAATTAGAGAGCATAATGCACTGTGTTAATACTTGTATTAATGTAACTGGAAAGTAGCATGAGAGACTTTTCTTTTTCTTTCTGCATAGCTAATTAAGAATAATGAAGGTAATTAGAAAATGAGGTAATATTTTATAAAATTGTGTTGATAAAGTATGATGATATTTGAACTTGAAGCTATGTAATACAATCAGGGGGTAAAGCCTTTAATCTTTTAAGCTCCAATCCAGCAGCGAGCTTTTGTATGGGAGGACTACCTGGACAAAGCTCACCAGGAAAGCAAGACTGAAGCTGGTAAATGGCCACTTTCTCGTCCTTTTTCAGAGCCAGGTTTGGTACTGTTGTGTGTGGCTTATGTGTGTTAACAAGGGTGGGTGCCACCAGTGCTAGCTGTCACTAGTTCAGGGATTTGATTGCACTTTTGCTTTTCTTGACTGTTAAGACACACTTACACGCAGTTGCTCTTCCCATTTCTGCCCTTCCTACAGAATTACTTAACTAAAAATAAACAAAAGAAAATGTGAAAGCTTAAAAACTAAAGGGATAAAATATATTTAATATTGTCCAAATAGAGTGACGTAGAAATTTGCTGGCATTCAGCCCAGCTGACACTACATCTAGATTTATTTTCTTTGGCTACTGGCATATCAAGCAATAACATCATGTCTTTTACTCAGCAATTTGCATGAGGTTCTCGAATTTCTGATCAAGCTTATGTACTTTAATTTTGAAACACTAAACTCTTACTTAGCTACCAGGTTGAAATTCATATTATCATTGTAAAGCTAGCCAACAAATGAATTTCAGAAAAGCTGGTAATATAGTTTTGGTACTAAACTTAACATTCTTCATGGGTTTACGCTACATTAAATTCAACCACCAAACGGATCTTTGTAAGAACAGTGCCATCATTTTTCATTTTCCCTCACCATCACTCATCACCTATACATCTGTGGTTATCAAATTTTAAAAGGGCTTTATGTAAGAAAAACGAAAAAACATATTCAAAAAAAAAAAATCAAAAACCCCAAAAAATACAACGGCGTTTTAATTTTTCTAAATATTTTAAAATGAATAACACAATCATATGAGTTTATGTATTAATAAAGTTATAACAAAAAATGCCAAAAATGACACTGGCATTGTTTGGATTTTTAATTACTGAATGGAACAGTTCATTGTAATAACACTTGTATAGTAAAGGAATAAAACACTAACTTAATGAACATGTTCATTGTAAATGGTTGTGTATTATAAGACTTCTCCAAAAGAGTTTGTATGTTTATGAAAATTTATTTGTTTCACCTGAAGACCTTGATGTGGTTCTTACCCTAACAGAGTTTAAAATTCACATTCACACTTTTTATATAAATAGTAATAAGTTTAATTATGTAACTAAGTATTTTTATAAAGTATGGCATTGTTGAACTGTTTTGCAGAATTGGTTCAAAATAAATTTCTCCTTGATTGCATCTGCTTATTTGAGGTAGGGGGGAGGCGGGAGGGGGACAAAAGCAGAGAAGCCTTCATATTGAGGGGAAAAGGAGGGTAATAAAGCCTTCGTGAGCTTCGGGTGAGGCTTTTTTCCTCTGTAAACTATTTTAATGTAGTTTCATACAAGATGCTGAGTTCATGGTGCGTTATTTATGTGAAAAGGGAGATGTTTTCCAGAGCGGTTCAGAAGTCCTTGGCAGGAATGGGCTAGAACAAGTCTGTCTAGACTTAGAACTAACCCCCGTGACAGACAGACGGACAAACTTGGGATTCTTGTGAGAGCAAGTCCAACGTAGCCTCTCAGCTGGCGGTTGCTGCCACGCTGCAGGGCAAACATTTTCCTCTCTTTTGCTTTATCTGGTATTAGCAGCCACTGTTGATTTCTGTACCATTTTTCAGGGAATTTTATACATTTGTTCTTGTGATAGCTGATGTTTTATCTCAATTTCATTGAATATTTCCTGTCTCAATGAGCAGTACAACTTAAACCGCAAATCCTGACGTATATGTACAGTGCCACTGTAAATGAAAGAGCTGGTACTGTTTGACTTTCGATAATAACTAATGCAGCACTAAAACCTATTCTTACAGAACCTACAAACTGCGAAGCTTACTGTATTTTTAATATTTCCTGTAATGTAATTAATGTTTTACTATTTTTAATGACAACAGTCATGTAATTTCTGGTAATCTGTACTCTCCCTGTTGTTCATCAGAACCTTGTGGTACCCATTCTGCATGCTAGGCCTGCAGATTGTTTGTGTCATGTGTTGTTTCAAGCTGTAGCATCTTAAGAATATTTTCATACTATTTCTGAGTAAACTTCCAAACATAAAAATGTGTGCAATCCTACTATTTAGATAAAAAAAGTTAGATAAAAAACGTCATAAAGCATTATGAAAAGAACCTTACATGTTCTTATCCTTGCAACCACTGAATTGTCATTTCACTAGGGTTATGAGTAGCTCTTGCCACTGAAAAGTAGCCTTGGGAAGGTCTTTTTCTTTTTTGCCCTGAAAAAATCGAACCAAACAAAAAGCCTCCTTGAGTTTGCTGACAGGTGGAAAGAAGCCGGAATGCTATCTTGCACATAGTCATCTACAATACTGTTTCTTCTAAAACAACGTTATCCACCGCTGGAATGAGTATAAATTAACATAAACCAACTAAACTTCATGAGCCTCCACTTGTGTTATTTATTTTTATCTATTCAATCCAATAAACTTCTCAGTTTTTTAAGTTTTCTGCGAAGATGCTGTAGATGCTTGTAGTTGAGCCAACTTCCCCCCAACAGCCAGGTCTTAGAACTACGCAGACATGTTGGGTTTAAACATGTTTACAAATACGTAAAGGGAGCGTGCCAGGAGGAGGAGGACAGGCTTTTTTCAGTGGTGCCCAGTGATAGGACAAGGGGTAACGGGTACAAACTTGAACATAGGAAGTTCCATCTGAACATGAGGAGAAACTTCTTTCCTTTGAGGGTGGCAGAGCACTGGAACAGGCTGCCCAGAGAGGTGGTGGAGTCTCCGACTCTGGAGACATTCCAAACCCGCCTGGACGCCATCCTGTGCAACCTGCTGTAGGTGGACCTGCTCTGGCAGGGGAGATGGACCAGGTGGTCTCCAGAGGTCCCTTCCAACCCCTAACATTCTGTGAAACTACAGGAGCGCCCACTGTAAGTGGTACACTGCAAACAGGAGATTCAAATTCTCTCACCTCACCAAGGAATTTTAAGACTACATTTGAGTAACTGATTTGGGAACCATAAGCAGGTCTGAGTGGATCATCGCTGAAGACCAGAGTTGTATGAATAACACAATCATATGAGTTGATTGTGAATCCCCAGAGTTGGGATTCATCCAACAGCAATTGTCTCGTGCAGTAGGTATTTGGACTGTATTTGTGCACGTGCCTAGAAGTGCGGGTGCCTCCACAGCAGCACATCGATGGTGCTCCGACCTCAGCCTGATCCTACTGCAGGAGCCAGACCGCCGTTGCCCCGCCAGGCGCTGCAGGAGCTGGCAGTCGGCGCAGGGCTGGGAACCCCCATGGTGCACACCTCTGGCAGGCAGCTTTTCAGGACGGGGTGGGAAGAGACGGTAGATAGGAATGGGATGGTTGTAGCTATTTTTGATAAAACAGCCTGGAGTGTAAAACCTGGGCTCTGATCGAGAATCTGGTGGATCCTATACATGTGATTGTCAGCTGTGAGAGACTTGGGATGTCGTTAAGAGTGGGGAGCAGAACCCACCGCAGGACTTCACCCGCAGCCACAGGCTTAAGCATCTGCTCAAGGACCAGGTTCTTTTTCTTCTCTGCGCTTTTCCCTGCTGGCCCTTAGAGAGAGAGTGTTAGCTGGAGAAACGGCAGCTTCCCTGTGTCTCCCTTAGCACAGCGGAGGGAAAGGGAGAGAGTGAGGCGGAAGGATGGAGGTGAGAAACTGAGGCACTAAGTTCCGCGCTCCTTCACAGGGCAGAGGGACGCAGGTTGAGGAGTGTGGCGTAGCAGGTGTCATCTGTTCCCTCTGTCCTGTTTTGAAAAGGAGGTAGAAATGCAGGGGAACCGAGGAGCATCTGTTCCCTTGTGCGCAGTGGAAATGGAGCAAGGCTAATGCATGCCAAGCGCTGCTTCTGTTGTCTGTGGTGATGCTGGTCAGCAGAGCCCCTTCATATTAGTTGAGGAGTCCCAATACAAAGAGAGCATTGTTTTGCTGTCATTTGCAAGAATGAACCTTGATCAGCTCTTAGGGGGAAAGAAAAAAAAAGATACAAAGAGCCTAACCAGAGAGATAGTGGTCCTTGGATCTCAAATTGACAGGGGTGCTTGTCTTTGGAGCTCAGCCCCAGAGTGACACCATTTCAGACACTCTGCAAGTAGCTTAGCATTTCTTTCCCAGTGGATGCAGGATTTTGTATTAGGTTTCCCTACATCTGTGTGGGTACGGCATGCTTAGGAATGGAAGAGAATACAGGCATTACCCATGGGACCCATGTTCTTTACCGTGCCTACCTCTTCGAGCTTATTTTCCCTGTCAGTTCTGCATGCAGACATGTTTTGTAGGTAGCACATTGGTTTGTTGTTTGGTTGGGTTTTTTTTTAACATCCTCTTTTAATTTAAAGGCATATTTTTTGTCGAATTGTAATAGCCGCAGTTGTTAGGGGATTAAAGTATTCATAGCACTGTGTGCTTTTACAGAACATTGTCCGTCTCCTCTTAGTATTTCATTTACTTTAAGTGAGTAGAAACACGTGTTGGCCATCATGTTACTTTTGATTTGTTGCTCTTAGAGAGGACAGTTACCTAGTTAAACTCAGCAGGGTCTGAGGAACAGACTGGGAATTTAAAAGGGAAACCTGAATGCAAGCACTCTCTATGAATCAGTCATGTACCAACACTGAAGCTGACTGCTGTGCAAGCATTCCTTTTTTTTTATCAAATAGCAACTCCCAGTAGGAGCACTTCACCCTTCTCCTTTGTGTTCTGCTGCTAGGGTATTGAGGCTCTAGCTGAGGCTATGGATAAGTACATACTGGGAAATGGGTAGATCTTATATTTGGCCCTGAAAATCCATTCCATGTGTGCTAACAACTCACTTTTTTCCTGAACCTCAACAGGTGCTAACTGCTGCATTCACCATTCCTTCAGTACTCCACATTTATTCATATTTGGGGCAGCCTTCCAGGGGCTCTGAAGCTGACAATCCTTCTCTTGGCTTCAGTATTTGGAAGCATCGGGGCTGTATTTGCTGGCTACGGAGGCATTTCTGCTCTTTCGAAACCATAAAAGGATCAATCTCAGCTCAGCATGACTCCTATGATAAAAGCACCACAAATAAGGAGAACATCTAATCATTTGACTGTGTCATTATGAAAACAGTGAGGATGGCTCCCTGCCCCTCCAGCAACTGTGGAATACGGCGCTCATGGAGATGCTCGAGGTGTGTTGTGGAGCAGTGAACGACCATGCTAGATTGCAGCCCCTGTTCAGTCCCAGCAAGGAGGCCAAGTTTGTGGTTTTGTCCTTCTGAAGAGTTCCCAAGAAAAGGCAAGAGTTTTGGCTCACATTTCTAAGAGTGGAAGCTGGCGACTAGGCAACTTACATCCCTTCACCCACCTTTCTCTCCTCTCAGTTCTAGCCTAGGTGCTTCCTCTGCACCACAGCTGACCGGTTGTATTTCTCCATCATGTGGCTGTGCAGTAATAGCATGAACACGTATGAGAATTCACAGAATTAAAGATTAGAAGCCTTTAGCAGGTTTATGTACCATCTTCTTTTTTTTTTTTTTTCCTTCTTTTTTTAAATAGAAGATGCCTGGCAAATTGAGGAGCTTTATTATAGCAAGGTCAGATCCGTAACACTGACTGGAGCTTTGATTTCATCCTATATTACCCCTTCACTTCAGAAATAGCTCCGTTTTTCAAATTGGCTTATGACTAGCATAAATGTATGTTCTTTCCTTTGTGCTAAAAGACTGCAAGTACAATAGAAATAGTTTCTGTATTTACATTTTAATTTAGTGTTATTTGTTAAGGTGACTGCATCAAAATCTGTGCATTTAATCTTGCTGCCTTTATCAAAGGGCTACCGTTTGCAAGGGGAGATTTTTTTCCATATGAAACTGAAGTTCAATCAATAGCTTCAGTGGGGTTAAGGTTATAATAAGTGAATTACTAATAGCCGAGATACAATCTCTGGCGCCACTGTCATTAGAATGGCCCCAGCCTTTCCAGACTGTTCCCAAGTGTTTTGAAGAGCAAGTGTGTGTATACTTAGCAACAGATACACCCCCTGAGTTCAGTTGATCATTAAAGTAAGAAGAAATGACCCTCTCTGCAGCTTGGGGGTGACAAATGTCATTCAGGAAGATAGTGGGATACACATCCACTTTGACAGGCCAGCCTGCCTCATGCAAATGCTCTCGATTTATCAACAAAATAGCACAAACCTAATTTGTTCTTCGCCCCAAGACGGACACAGTTATGCCAGGCAATAGGCAGAAATCTACTGATCCACAGCATCTCTCTTCGGGGTTTCCAAGGCATCTTATCCAACAACCCTTATTACCTATTATACAGCATTTCTCACTCTCAAACACTTCACAAATGAGATCAGTTTCATCATCTCTGGATGGGAAACTACGGCAAGGGGAGAACAGGTATTTTGACTCACCCAGGATCAAGTTGAAGACCGTGACCCGAGCAGCAGTCAGAATCCAGCGTCTGGTCTACTGGGAATTTCCTTTTTAGATGGGCAGCTTTTAGCATCACCTCCCAACCTCACCTCCTGCTCTTGAGCTGACAGAGGTGATTTCCTAAGGAAAGCCTGCAGGAATTTCCCATCATGCCCCGCCACGGACACCTGAGCTACTCCAAAAAAAAAAAAAAAGGAAAAACCTGGGTAAAGCCTGTGGGTCCTGCGCAGCAATTGGCTTGCCACAAAGCCAGTTTATTGATCCTTGGGTACGGAGTGTGGAGCTTATGGTGGAAAACCATGCCAGCTAGCCCTGGTGGCCCTGGGGGTGCAGCTAGCCACCACACAGACAGCCCACGCAGGGGTAAGCCCTTGACCTCGGCTCCTGAGGGTGGCAGTGACCGTCAGTGGCGTCTGCTTCCCCAGCTCGCCCAGCTGCCAGCTGCAGCTCGGACACCACGGTACGCGTGGCCGGGCGGGCAGGAGGCTGTTGTTAGGTGAAGCAGTTTGTCAGGACAGGAGGCGGCTGTGGTGCTGTTGTATGAGCAGCGGCCGGCGAGCACACGCGCAAGTTTCTCTGTGGTTCTTTCTCATTGCTCCCTTCTCCTACCAGATGTAGCTTCCATATGTCAGCAGTTTGCAGCCGTGCTTTAGGAGGGCTCTCTAGTGCCCTTTCAGCCAGTCCGTGCCCTGGACCGTAGAAGGAATGAGCAATTCCTTCTTTGCCCCCCCAGTCTGGTGTTTCACTGACACTGCTGAATATGTCGAAACCCTCTAAGCAATCAGCTGCACACCCACAAAACCTGTGACTTGATGATATCATGCTTTTCCCTCCTTCAATCTACCTTTAAAATTGTTTCTTACAGAAATGTCTACTTTTTTTTTTTTTTTTTTAAATCACTTAGCAATCTGGCAAGTACGTGCTCAGTTATTTTAAGCTTCTTTAAGGATAAACCATTATCTTTAGTCAGCCTAAGACTGGAGTCTGTGTGTCACCTGGTCTGTTATAAGGTGCAGAACACCCTTCTGTCATCGTGAGTGAAATGTGCTTGGTATAGCCTGCCTAGATATGTAAATGACCTCAGCCACTGTAGTACATGATTCATCACACCTAAGCAAAGTGGGATGGGATGCTTTTCCCACACTGCAGGTAGGAACAGCAGAGGAAATGAGACACAGGCAAGTGAAGTGTCTTGCGTGCCCAGAATCACACAAAAAGGTTCTTAGAAAACTGAGGTTCAGACGCTGGTTTCTCAGACCTCAAGCAAATACCCTGAGCAGGGGAGACCTCACAGAGCTGGACTCATGGGCTCATATTTCTTAAGACTCTCTTTATTCCATGCTGCCAAAGAAAATGATGGCTGGCATGAGGCTTCCCACTGCGTCTGTCCTTTCTCTGACACTCTGCAGTTTGCTAGACATGACTTGCGTGTGGTTTACCCTAACAAAAACCCTTGCTGGGAATATATGTTGACGTTGAGTAGTGGTATGTGGGACTGGAAAAAAACAGAATTCAGCCTCAGCTTTGAGTCTTGGGAATGTGAAACAGCTGGACCACAACTGCCATTATCCCACTGCCAGAAACAGAATGCCTTATGAGGAAACGAGAACTTGAACATGACTGCAATTACCGAAACAACTCCGTTAGATGCAGCAGTTGCTTGAAAGGGATGGTATATAAAGGCACCCCCATTTATAGAAACGCTGTTTTCCTCAGAGGAGATGTGATCTGATGACCTCCGTCTCGTTAACAGTGTCCTGGGCTGTCAGTCTCGGGTGGCTGTTTTCCTCCTCTGTGGAGGGGGAAGTGATACAGGAGCAACTCTTCATCTTGAGAGCCCTTTGTCTTTTTTTTTTTTTTTTGAGGAACGAGTCAGCATCTGGAAACAGGCAAGCGTAAGATGGCCATGCAAGTAAATTGACAGTGGCCACCCAGATCTGGGTGCAAAGCGAATGGTTCCATGCTGATGCTTCAAATTCAGACTGTCAGAAAAGGTTACTTCTTGAAATATCAGCTGGGGAAAGGGCCCAGTCATTCTGTTGCAGGCATTTGGCTGTAATGGGGCAGTAAATTCTGCAGTGTTTTGCAGCCATATGTGCTGTCAAGGCTTTCTTTATTCACGTGGTCAACAGAGACATGGGAGAAATTGTCAACAACTTTGGAGGCTTCTACAGAGAGCCCACCAGCAACAGGCAGCTCTGCTGGGGAAGACACATTGGGGGTGCTGTTGTGAAAAGGATAGTAACAAACATAGAAGTTGTGCATTTTCACAAAATATTTCCATTTTTAATCTTGGAAACTGGAGGGTATATCTGGTGTTAAGGCAAGCCAGTGTGAAAACGAACACTTGGAGAGTTCCAGGTGGGTATTTAATACAAGTTAAATTCAGCATCTACTTCTTTTGTGATTTTTAACCAATATAGGTTCCTCCTTTTTTCCAGTATCAGTGACTTTTCCCCTTGCTGTGTCATCAACACACTGTCTTTTAATCTCTGGCAAACTAAATATCATTTAACAGAAACTGAGACGTCGGTGAGTATCAAACCACTGTGGGTGACACTGGCGGGTGCATATTTGTTTGCTCAACAGGTTGGACCAGAGAAGGGTGCTGCGCACTTGGCCGTAGCCGCTGTCCTGAACGCTCAGTGGGCCAAGCGAGAAGAAAGGTAATGCTCACAGAGTCTCAGTATAGGAATGCTCATTAATTCAGAGAGATCCCCTGCTCCTGGTTGCCCTCATTTGCACATCTGGTCTTGATTTTGCAGTAATTTATACATATATTCAGCTTTAAAATGTCAAACAAAGTACAAGCATCGCCGAGTTCTTGGTGACTCTGCACTGGCTTAATTTTTGCAGGATGGAAAATTGTAGCAACTGCACAGTGCTTAGTGGTGGAATCGGTCAGAATATTTTAGAGTAATTTTGTTGGAGCCCTGCCATTTCTGAAAGAAAAGATTTTTGCCTGACCCTGCTTATCCAATGTTTCTCTGTATGTCCTTGTCTTGATTTCATCTTAGTTACTTCAATATTTTAATTGAAGATTTTAGTCCTTTAGCCACTTCCCTACTGAATATGCTGTTGATCCAGGAGCCAAGTCTTAGCATATTACTGGATATTAAAAATAACCTATTTAGGCAGTGAAGTGAGCAGCCATAAAGGTGGCCTGGTCAGGAGGGGAAATCACTGAACAAAAGATACTGCCTACTCAAAAATGCGGACAGGTAGAGGGCCGCCAGCCTGGACTGTGAGCCTGGGGACTAGCCCTGTGAACCATAAAAAAAATCCTCGAAAAGAGCAACTGGCCTCTTTGAAGTGCAGCCAGGGCACCTAGAAACCAGAGACATCCACAGATACCACCAATAAGTGTAAAACGAGGGACTGTGATGGCAATTTATCATCTGAGAAGGTAGAAAACAGTCTGAAAAATAAAATTGCTCTTAAGGAACAAAAACCATCATAATTTATTGGCTGTTTCAGGTGAAAAATAGAAATCAGCAGCATCTATTGGCTGCTCAATGTCCTACTCCCTCTTATGTCCCTGTGATATAAAAAAAGATTTATTTTTTATCCAAAATTGAGCCTTTCTCTTTCTGAGAACTTCTCAGCTGAATCCCACACAAACTTTCTATGAGCTCTAGGGCTCTCCCCAGTGATGCCTAACTGAAAGCAGAGTCTGTGATGCAAATCATTCTGGAAGTGGGACTCTGCCTGCTGGCCTATTAGCTCGGTCTGTCTTCCCCTGTTTTGGGGATGGTTGGTTGCCCTCCGGGATCTCTTTATTCCCCCCTTTTGGGATGGTTTGGCTCCTTCTGAAATCTGTCTAATTCACTCCACATCAATATTAAATATATTCATATAATTAATATATGATAAATATATCTGCTGTTACATTGTTGACGAGATTGTTTCATTAACGATAAGCTGTAGTAACCTGTAATAGTATATAACTACTTGGCTGCTGCTGTTATTGGTTCTACTACAATACTGATTGATGCTACTATTGGCTGATTTCATGCTATTGATTGATCCTATATTATTGATTGCTGATAGTAATTTGTAATAGCTTGATATGTATTCATCCGTGTTCATTTTATTAATCATAGGTATGTTTGCTCGTGGCGATTTTTCCAGTAGTATACTTGCTTGTGGTGATTTTTGTGGTATTTGTGGTAATCTGTAATAAAGTAGAGAAAATTACAGGATACAACTTCCATGTCCTTGCGTGTCCTTGTTTTTTTTTTTCCCTGAGAGCAGGAGATGTGACAACAGGGGTGCTCCTCGAACTTAATTTGACAGCTGAAAAGTGTGACTTGTCTTTCCTGTTCATTTTTTTACTCCTGCTTGGATAGAGTTTAGAAGGAAGCTGAAAAGGGCTTATTATCAACTACTCACAGCCATGAAATTAGGCACACGCTTACACGCTTGGCAGTGCAACATAGGCTGATGGGGGGGGGGTAGGGGGAAGGTTTAGAATATGTGCTGTCTTGACTCCCTGCTTGCTTCAGAGAAATAGGGGAAAGATTGACAGCCACTCCTCAAGTGAGTAGCGTTACTTAATGTTTTGCCATCGTACTGGTTTATTATGCTATGCTTTTTTATTTTACATGTCATCCTTGAATCAGGTTGCCAAAAGATTGCTGTCCTGCATGGATTTCAAATATCTTATTGATGTGCTAACAGATAAAGAAGCTTACGTAAGTCATCTTCCCTTCAAAGCTGGGCTTTGCTACCCTCCATCTTCCTAATCCCTTGGTTGTCTCATCAGTTTTGGTGGGAGTAGCTCACTCAGGAATACACCACCAGCCTGTGAGACTAAGACGGGTTGGAGGGACAACCATAATGATGAAATCTGGAGGGCAAGGAGAAGTTGTTGTTCAGTGTAATTTGATATTTATGCTTGATCCACTCCGGGAATACTCCAAAACGGGAAAAAGGAAAGGGGTGAGCTTAAACACATCCGTGCTCTGCATCTCTTAGAGAACTGGAAGGGGACTGTGTGAGATGAAGCCTGTTGTTTGCTAGCATCTACTCACGTGTCCCAGGAGTGCAAAGTCAGACATTTGGTTTGTGTTACATTGGTGAGTTTTTGCCATGTCATTCTTTGTGTTGAGTTAGCAAGGAGACTGTGCTGTTCTCTGCTTCTTCCAAGGATCTACCCGGTTGGCAGTTCTCTTGCAATGAAATAGCTAGAGAGAGATTCAGCAAAATTGATCTATTTGATTTGAAAAAAAGAAGTCAAAACACCCCTTCAGTTTCCCCAAAGAACATTCTTTGCTGCACTATTTAACAAAATATTCCTCTGTTGACTAAAACACAGCCTGACTTGAAACCATCCTCATCCGTTTCAGAACAGCAGATGTTGAAAGACGGATTCCTGGCTTATACCAGATCTTGTGCCTGGCTGGGCTACTCAGACCAGCAGTTAAACCAGGTTTGAATCTTCGATCTTTTAATGGTAAGATTTTAAATGGTTTATGAAGCGGGGAAATGCTAACAGAAGTTTTGCTGGACTGAGTAAAAATGTAACGCTGCAGATCCATTTTGGGAGGCTAAAAGCAGGCCCGATGCCATTTCAGTAATTTTCCCAGTAAGGCAGTCTACGATCAAGGATATACCCATGGAATATGAGTATGGAGAACAAGGTACTAAGGTAGAAATGGAAGTCTATGTTGGTATATTGTGTATAGCAGTGAGTTTGCATGGGTGCAGCTGTGTGGTTTAGGCAAGGAGCTTATGCACATTGGGATACTCAGGAGAGTGACATGAATTAACCAAAAGTGTGGTCATTAAGAGAGTTGAAAACACCTAAAGTCTGTGCTTGGGTAGCCATGTTCAGAAGCACAGTGACCTTAACCTGCAGTAACTTCAGAGATGAGAAATGGGGGTGTCTCCTTCATGGACAACATGAACCTCAAAAGTTTGATAATTGCTGGTTTCTCCTAGAACTTCTGGTTGCCTTGGCTTTCAGGGATGCTCTGAAACTGTCAGCAGCAGGGGGCCCTTTGCTTCCTTCCTAAAGCAGCATCCTTATTGCCAGAGAGAGCTGCATGTGCTTGGCTTTCTGTGAAAGCTTTTGACAGTTTATTGATGTCAGATCCAATGAATACAGATGGGATTTATCTTCTGGGAAATAAATGCCTTGGTATATCTAGAAATAGTGTTGCTGAGTCATGGGATGTCCACACCTGGATTAAAAAAAATTAATCATTTTAAATCAGCCAGCTAGCTGGGCTGAGGAGTTTGGTTCAGCTGGATGTTATTCCTATATCTGATCTCATTTTCTGACCGCTTTCTGCTACCTTCTAGGAAGAAATAAAAAGCTTACTTTTATTCTGAAAATGTGCAAATTAGTATTATTCTAGATGCAGTGCTGTAGACTTATTTGGAAGACGCTCTTAGTCATATGATGGAGTGTTGCGTAGTCCTGTGAGCAGCAGGGAGTTGGACTCGATGATCCTTATGGGTTCCTTCCAACTTCAGATATTCTATGATTCTATGTGTAACTGATGTAACTTTGCTTGCAGTTACGCACATAGGCTTTGAGAGAATGTATAGTAAACACTTGTATTGAGTGTTATTCTTCTACGTTTTGTGCTTTGAATAGATGGACTAGACCTAGTCTAACTCTTTGAGGTCTGTGATATAAGCGGTGATGACTTTCCTTCTGTATCTCTCAGACACTTCCCCCTTCTACTGCTGCATAATGCTGCAGTGCAGAAAAACAGTAATGGTACGGCAAAGCTGAGGGCTGATCACAAATGAAGATAAATGTGTTTCCATTGATTTATGAAAAAAAAAAATGCTGTTTTATTTTCAGAGTAGGATGAAGATTACTCACAAGGGAAGAGAAGTAATAAAAAGGTTCTTTTTGTAAGACAGTGATGCTGAAATCGTAAATTCTAGTTTATGGATTCCAGTTTACTGCTGCATTAATCATTCAGAAGTCAACGATATCTTGTTCCAAATATGCATCTAGGTTCAAAGTAAAGGTGGTGCAGATCTGCAGGATAATATTTGCAGATGCAGATTTGTATGAGAAATGACTGGCCCAGACAAAATAATGGTGATTATCGCTTTTTACTACTATACTATGTTATTTTCTATTTAAAACCATCAGATGAAATATCTCATCATATACAGTTCTTGACAAATATTTTTTTCTTCCTTCTTCAAATCCTGAATAATGATGGCAACAAATGTTGATATATATCAACAAAGAGCAGTATTGGACATGACCAAAGAAGATGTATCGCTAAGAATTTTATGCTGTGTTTCTGTGCCAGAACTTCCATTCAAGTCTGCAGGGGAACCCCACTTACAGGCTCGTCTTCTAGAAAATTTAAAGTGTCTTTTATATCCAGGGAGACTTCCAACGGAAAGCCTGTTAATATTTTTTCAGCAATATTTGGACAAAAATAAACTGGAAAACAAGTTTTTCAAACTAAAATGTTTGAATGAAAAGGAATAATTAGGTGGAAATCAGATTTTGACTTGGAAATGTTACTCTATTGACTGCTATGGGCTGGATTCTTTGCCCCATGTGTTCTTGGTCGCACCACAGCTGCCAAACTACTCCAGGTGCTGCAGTGCAGCACGGAGCTTTCATGGGATGCCATGTATCACGAAACATCGAACCAGGAACTCTGTGAATACAGGACAGCAAGGACCTGAAGATCCTGCAGATGAACTGTGGTGGCATTTTCAGATGTTTCACTTTTTGTAGGGAGAAAAAATTCTCCCTTGTGTGCGAGAGAAGTGCTGCTTGAGAAACCCATTTAAACTACTGCATCTTTTTGTCAAGAAGCTTTTCTGCTGAAAATTTCAGGCAGCCACGTTCATGTTTTAGGGGGCTTTACTCAAGTATATGCTGCCAAGATATACTCATTCCCACAGAAGACTCTTCTCTACTTCTTACAGCTCCTGATCTGCTTGATTCAAACCTAGTCTGGATATTGCTATAATCATTGCAACTCAGAGTAAGTATGGCCAAAAGTACAATACGGACTGAATGGCAATTCCAGCTTTTCATTTCCTTTCTATTTCCTGAATTTCTACCACTTCATATCTATTTTGCCTCTCTTTTTATGAGAGTTTTTCAGAAAAAAGGTCAACAGAATCCTTCAGTGTATTTGATTCTTTTTCCCTTATCCCCAGATGCTGGATACAAACCAACAATGAGAAATAAAGGAAGCAATAGAGTGGGTCACTAAACCAGCTGAGTTTAAACCCTCATGGATTAAGAAGCCAACTTTTCCAGATGAAGATATGCATGTCCAGATGGGACATGCAACCATTCCAAAGGCTGAAAAGTTAAATTTTTATTTCAGTAATTTCAGTGACTCCAGTCAGTACTGTAGGGTAATGTTGATACTGTTCCTTCACATATTCAGAGTTCAGGTTGAATGAGTTATTCAGAGTACCATTAAATGCATTTGCTACAGGACCTCGACACGCATTCTGCACCTATATTCCCTTAAGTTTAAAGAAATAGCTCATTTCAGAAAAAAAAATATGTAAAAGGACTCTAAGGCCTGCATGAGGAAGGCAGCCGATGTTTAGTATGAAATGTGAATGGGCTTTTTTCAAAAATGAGTGGTTTCCAGTGAAACTGGAAGTTCGGTTCAGAATTTGTGCTCCCAACATGCTGGTTTTTAGCAGCACTGTTAAAACCCCAGATGTACAGTAAGTGCATGTCTTTACTGTTCTGCACATCCTGCTATGTAATCCTTTACATTGCTTTTAGAGCAGAGAAAGCAGGAAAAAAAAAATCAATAAAAAGTTTTTTAACATGTGTTACATCTTCTATAAAATGAGTAGAAAACAGCATGCCGAATCAACGGTTATTCCATCCTTTATGCTACTGAGTAACTCAATTGGGAATTAAAACCCAGAAGCAAGTCTTGAATGTTTGTGGGACTGTCAGGGTGAGGCCTGGCAGTGCACTCAGCAGTCTGGCCTCAGGAGGAATTCGGCCAGTACATATGCAGCTATTTTCTAAGGTTGAACCTTCCCTTTACCCCAGGGAAACTCCTTGCTAGCCTTAGTAGTAAGTCACTGCCATCAGCTGCATTTAAATACTTTTCACATGAAGTATTTTTAATGAGTCCAAAGACCAGAACTAATTCCCAGATATACCGTAAGTAGTGAGGTGTCAATAGATGGGCTGGTACCTTTTAGAATACCAGTCTCCAACCTAAAGTAAATCATTCTTTATTGCACCCATCTTTTTGCCAACTCTTGACACCAAATCTACAGAGCCAAACAACGCGAATTGACAGATTCCCGGTTCTCTGCAGCAACTGGAGACAACAGTGACTGCATTAGCACAGTTTCTCATGCCAAGCCCTGCGATCAACATATTTCATTGTGCTTCTCACTCTCAGCTGTTGTCTACCAGTAGGCAGGACATTTAATTCAGGGAGGGGTGTGTTTTACAATGAACATCTATCTATTAGGATGGGTTTGAATTACCCATTAGTATAGCCTTGCTTTACAAAGTAAAGCCCAGTCCTGAACACTGACTTTACTTCATGGTTTGCATAACCTTTTTCGTCTTTTCACCGTAACATCTGAGAACCCCATAAGCATTTAGTGTAGTTATCCACGGAATTCCCCTGTGAATAAGGGGAGTACTGTTATCCATGCTAGAAACACAGGGAATTAATGTGAGGCCTGACCTTACTGAACAATTTAGCTAAGCTCCAGACAGGAAATCTGTAGCACAGCTAGGAGTTGAATCCTGACTCTTATCCAAGTGTATATCTGGTCTACAAGGCCACCTCTCGTCTGGCTGGACTGGTCTCCAGAGGAAGGAATGAATTCTAACAGCAGAATCACTGCTATATTCACTTTAGCTGTCTCAAAATGTGAGTATCTGCCCCTTCACACAGGCAAGCACATCCCAAAGCTGTGCAGCCCTTAGCACGCTGAAGCTGGGCTGAGAGTCCAGTCCCCAGTGTACCCCAAGTCCGTGCCTGGGGACATGGCTGCGTGACCAGAGGGGGGCGAGTTGGCTCCTAAAGGAGCCTAAATCCTAAAAAGATTTTGAGGCACTCTGTGAGGCAATTACCTGGCAGAGCTGCCTGATCAGTCCCTGAGATCATTTCACAGTCGTTTCCCTATAAACTGAGCCGCCTTTGTGCAGCTTAAGCTCCTGTCCTTGTCCTGGAATGGAAGAGCCTTTTTCACCTGGCATTTTCACTTCACTTATATTCATGCGGTTCAAAATCCAGTTCATTCCACTTCGATTATGTGCCCTTTGGCACACAGTGATTTTTTTTCAGTGTACGTCAGTTCACTGTGTCAGGTGTAGTGCTCTTAACACTACAAGTATAAGCTGATTATTTTTAATACTGGCAACATCCTTGAACTTCACTTCCTGCAAATTCTCATGTGATCTTTCATTTAAATGGAGTAATTAAAATAATTTGGATTTACTGAGACGCACAGGAGGGACACTACACAAATATTTTTATATGAGTTGCCAGCAGCTCTTGTAATATGTTAATCTGGGAGACTTCAGGTCTTGCCTTTTTTTTCTTTCCATACACTGCCACAACAGAGTGAGATTTAAACAGCTTCTACAAGCTGAGGCCTGGAATTATCTCCAAATTGACAGCTGCAGGCTGGCAAGTGTGAACGAAAACTTGTCTGTGCTGCTGATGGCCAAAAAGTTCCAGAGTAAGGCTCTGCAAAATGCAGCAGCAATGAGAAAATCTTTCTGTCCCCACCCTCCAAGTCTGATTAGTTTCTTCAGCTGTCACACTCGTTATTTCTGAGCACAAGCTTGCATGCACTGCTCTAATTTTCTTTGTTTCATGTCATGCTGTATGGCTGCACCAAAGGGCTTTCGATGTCTTGGTATAGGGCACTGCCTTTTGCTAGTCTGGACTTGGGGGTCTCCAAATTAGTCCAGCACTTGATAATATTTGATTATATGCCAGTGTCTGAAAGCCTTGAAAGCAAGTTACTCATACAAAATACTCCAGTAGCAATTGACTATGGTGATCATTCCTTTTTTTTTTTCTTAAAAATATATCGCTACATGGTGGTCACAGCATGCATCTGTCTCGTTACTCTCCAAGCCCACCTACCTGTGGGCTACAAAAGGAAGTTAGAAGTATGGATTAAACTTGAAGCGGGTGGGAGTGAACAGTTTGTGGTTTTGATAAAGGTACTTGAAACCTGGTCTGTATTCCACATTCAGACACTTCACAAATGCCCGTCACTATGGTGGCAAACTCAACAAGTCAGACTAATTATTGTCAATTATTATATCAACAGTCAGATTATTGATTTTGGTAGCTCAACAGGTAGGTGTTTGTCTCAAAATTCAGAAACAGTTCCTTCTTTTCTGACTCCTCATCCATCATGACCAGATAACTAATATTCTTTCTTGTACTGCAGCAAGGCCAATTTTGCAACACACCACGACACGTCAGAAATAATGTTGGTTACAAAACCTTGTCTAAGATGGCAGAACATAGAGGGAGTTGCTATTTGAGCAAAGCGGTAAGAAATTTCTTTGCCATCTCCGAATTGATTGAATTGCTCTTGGAAAGTGGGGAAATGATAAAAGGATGCATTCAGAGGAGGAATGACAGAAGAGAGGAAACTCTTCAAGGCCAAAT
Source organism: Chionis minor (assembly GCA_013398295.1). Lineage (NCBI taxonomy): Eukaryota > Metazoa > Chordata > Aves > Charadriiformes > Chionidae > Chionis > Chionis minor. Next base: position 118,882 of record VZSF01000446.1, read on the forward strand.
TGTAAAGCAGGAGGAGTGTAGCAGTCAGCAGGGCAAATGGCAAGGACTCAGAAATGCCATGGATACGCAGAGCTGGTAAAGAACTGACTTCTAACATCACTTGCACAGCTCTTGAAGTCATCAGCTGGAGAGTGCGAGGGACAGGGAGCTGCTGGAACAGTTTACTCGTCAGGATGTCAGTTCAAGAACGCCCCCTTCTCTCAGTAGGCCTGCAGGTTCCTTTCATAGCTTCCCAAAAGGCTCTAACAATGCCCCATGTTTTGTCTAAAATACTGCTCTGAATATAGCCTGCAGTCATACCAGTCATCTTTGCAGCAGCAAACGATCTTCAAATCAAAACAGGAGTACCTCCTGTTTAAGTCTCTGTATAAAAATTCTTTGAATATTCATATTTGTTGCTTGAAATAATAGAATTCTCATACCTATTAATTTAAAATATTTGTATTTTCACTTTTGTTCACATTAAAGTCTGTCTAAAGTCTGCATTTTACATCTTTCTGATCTTTTCAGCAGCATAAACTTTCTGGGACTTCGAGATACAAGCTTCATTTCAACTGCTATTGGTAGTAAATTGTGCTGATAAAGAGGAACGGTGGAGTTATAGTTAATTCCTATACTGAAAAGCAGTAGCTCTTCCATGCTGTTTTAGCATGCTATATATGCCCATACACCTGTGTGAGAATAGACCACTTGTCATGTTTCATAAAGGTATTTTAGTTTTCCTTCTGATTGGACTAACTTCTCTTTAACTTATGAAATGAATCCCGTTCTAAATTCTTCTCTTGGCTGGGTATTCCTGTCCTGGCTAACTTCACTGAGACTGCTAATTCCCACTAGATAGGCCCTGAGGCCAACATTGTGTTTCACATCCTCTCTGGCTACACTTGCTAAAATGCCCTGCAGATTCCACCTCATCTGACGTGTTACATAAAGTAGTTTCCAGCAAAAGGAACTTTTACTTGCTAAGTGTAGGCAGAACTGTTAAGTGAATTTGCAACTTAAACTGTTTTCTTGTATGCTAGAGGACTGTAAACACATTCAAGAACTTTTAACTTATAAGAAAGTACACACATGGTAAGAAGTTGCTGACAACCTAAAGCTGGGAGGTATCATTACGGCAGATGACACCTGGAATACCTGAATTAGATTACTTTAAAATCTAAGACTACTACTACAGCTGAGATGAAATTTATTGGAAGAAGCATGTGATGTGGCGTTCAGGTCTAGTAACAAGAATTCTACTATCTGTGTGTTCAGTAATTTGAAAGAAGACTCAAGTGTGTTTAACTACAGGCTGGCTATGGAGCGTCCATTTCATGCAGCCTCTGAAAAAGGTTTGATTCTTCCATGTATCAAGTTTCTCTTATGATCTCAGCTGAAACAGCAAGTACAGTCAGATCATTTCTGTTCAAGAAAGATGGACTGCAATAGATACTGAGGGGAATCATCTTTCTAATAAGTAGCGGCCTACTTACTTTGGATGTACTTAAAAAAGGTAATGACGCCTTCTTTCTGCAATTTTGTTGCGTTGGTCTAAATGTCAGGAAAAGAGAACAATAGTTTAAGCTTAAAACGTCCTACTCGGTGGAAACTGGAAAACTATTTATCTTCTAAGACTAATGTCCTGAATGCATTTTCAGTAGCAAACCAAGGCAGAAAGACACAACTAGTTTTACAGTGAAAGCTGATTGCTTTATGTAAGGAGATATGGGAAACCATTGCCCATGGCAGCAGAGACCAGACCGGTGAATTCAGGTGCTGTATATCTGAGCTACATTTTCAGTCCCAGGACACATGAATTTGTAGGTCACTTTCAAATATCCTGCAGTAATAAAGAACTCCTGCTTCCTACGTGCCACCTCAGGTACGCTACAAAGTAAAGTATCTCCACTGCAATGAAAGACTTGAAAGGCTTAATACATAAAGCAGACCTTTCCTGTGGTCTTCAGTACACTTACACTGAAAAAAAGGCTAAGACATGGCCTGTTAGGGTGAAGATGTAGGGTTATTTATTTACACCTTCTAAATGCAAACTGTAAAACTGAAAGGAGCGTAACCCTAGTCATAATTCAGTTCTAAGGGCATCACCAGGTCTGTCTAATAGTTCATGTTGCTGACCCATCTAGCAAACATACAAAGATATTAAGAGCGTACCCTCGGCATCTGTTCTCCCGCATAGCTTTAACCAGGCAACAGGAATAGGGTAAGACTGATTGGGAAGAGGGATTCCCACGAGCCTTTCAGACAAGCTCAAAGGAAGATACAAATTCATACTCCAGTCTTGAAGAGCTAAGAAAGTTACCCAACTGCAATGTCTTCATTGTTGTCTGAGCGTCTGAAAAAAACTGTAAAAGATGTGGATATTCCACTGAAATGGAAGAATACTCTGCAAGAAACTATCTATTTCCAGAGGGATAAGTTTGCCAGAAGCTCCTTTCAAGCCAAAAGGCACAGCAGCATTGATTACTTAACCCTGTAAGACATTACCTGAGAAGTAGGTTCCTCAAACTTGTTTTATGAGCACATGACATGGCTTAGTTTGAAGATCAGTAATCAGTATAATGAATATCAGTATAATGAGATTTGCAAACAACTTTGATGAAAAATGTGCTTCTGAAAGATATGATCAGTTGGTTGAAAAAAGATGCAAGTCCTCTTATGAAGGCCTCTGAATGAATGGAATCAAAGCTTGCTGCTTATTAAATTCTCAGATTTATCTCAAATTGTATAATTTTACAATGACATTTACCATTGTTTGCCGACTCTAAAAATTAATCAAGGTATTTCAAATAAAAATTACTATGCATTTCTCCATGTGTTCAAATATGTATTGAATATGCTGTCTCTGAATTTTAACTGTAGATCTATTCGCAAATGAATTCTTAAAGAGGAATTTTGTAAGGACTGAAGTTACTGCAGAATTTGCAAGGATAAGGACAGACGAAAGCTGAATTCTGCTAAGACTTAATTAATAATCTCCAACTTTTACTGCTCCAAACTGCAAAATTAGTCCGTATGTCTGTGGGATCTAGTCTTAAATGATGACAGACAGATCGTTCCTAATACTACCTGGTAACCTCTGTTTAACTACAGCTCTCTGACACATACCAAATTCATCATTCATGTAGGGCTGGGGAATAAAACAAATGCTGATACAGAAATGTTATGCAGAGATTGCATTTCAGACGAGGCTCCATTAAGTTCTTTTGTCTTCTTGCTGGTTCATATATCATGACCATGGGAAGTCTGAGTTTGTTTTTTCTTGCTAGATCTCACCCTCCAAGACCCTGAAGTAAAACAGAATTTGCCTTTGCTTTCCAATTCTTATTTACTACTAACTATAAGCAAACATACTAAAATTAAATAGGCAACATCCCTTCCAAAAGATTTTTTTTAAAAAGCTTTATTAAACATGTACTCTTTAGAACATATGAAAGCTCCTACAACCTTGAAGGAATCCTCTACCGTACATAAAAGTTCTTATTCGCAGTGCTAAATACAGCATGTAAGCAAGTGCTGCTCACACGCAGTAACTGAATGGTAACAGAAGTAGCCACTAGTAACTGAAACAACACGTAGAACTCACTAACAACTTAAAACTGGGTTAGCATCTGCATAGTACAGTAGGACTAAATAATGACCTGTTCAGTATGACTAGAGTTTAGTACTGAAGGCAGTACTGGTCTACTAGTATCTGTTTCTTTTTCAATAACAAAATATGTTATGTATGTAGCTTTTGAAGTACATAAAAACTCCGTAACTTTGAGGAGAGGAAGCCAAGTAACTTAGGTACATTACCACATTAATAGAAGCTGGTTTATAGCATTAAACAGACATCTCCATTTTAATAGGTGGATGAGGATTATAATCTTCAATCTGGAAGTCTTCTGCCTTAAAGTCAGAGATATCTTCAACCTTACGAAGAATTCTGAGTTTGGGGAAAGGTCTTGGCTCCCTCTGAAGCTGAAATAAAAGCAAGCTTATTGTATGAAGCTAACACTTGAAGGCAGAGATTTTGTGTTATAAATTAGATCCCATTAATCTCAATTCAGATTACACTATGTAATTTTCCCTCCTCCCTCTCAAAAAAAAATAATTATAATCCAGTTAAGTGGAATCTACTTTAGTATTTTGATAGGGAGCAGTAGCATAATTTTAAAGTGGATTCCCTGATCATCCAAATGCACTGCAAGCATTTTCAGTTTGCAGAGCAATTCTTGTGGTCCCAAATTAGATTCCTTCCAGAGGAAACTAAATTGGAAATTCTGACCCAGATGATGATCAAATGTGCTGCAGTTTCTCACAGAACATTTGCGCCCAAATCAGTTAGTTCTCTGCATGGTTTTGAACCATACAAATGGCAAGGACATTCAGTCTGAGATAAGTCTGATGAAATAACTGCAACAAATTACTTTCCGAAGAAAATATAGCCTTATCCAGCCAAACAGTAATACTGATTAAGTCTGTGAATAGATAACTTACTCTTTTCTGATCTACTACAAAGACGTTTTATTTTGTGTTTATCTGTATTAGGGGGAATGCTTTTCTAATGTTTTGTAATGAAGTCAAAAGTAGGGGTACAGATTCTGGATCTCTAAGTTGGTTCTAGAATAGTACACTGACGTACATTTCAATCATGTTTGTATTGTATTTCTGTTTGCAACCTCAGCTGAACAGAGGTTAAGGTACTACAATTATTACGGTAGAAACAAGTAAAGAGGCACACAAATTAGTATCTGCAAAAGGATATTTATAATACCAAGATAACTTTGTATTGGATGAGCATTGTGGAAGATAAAAAGATAGAAGAATACAGAGTAAATACTTACTTGAACTTTCAGAGGTTCCACGTGATTCAGATATATGTGAGCATCTCCTAAGGTGTGTATGAACTCTCCAGGCTGAAGAGAAAGGAGAATACACGTGGTTTTCAAACAGCCAGGTTTCAAGAAAGCAAAACATTACAATGCTTGCAGTATTGACTCTTAGCATCTTGCATCTAGTGTGGAATTGCAGCTTCTGTACTGGACTGGATTATCAAGACATCCTTGCAAGCTCTGAAGGACACCATCTTCCCAGACTAATGCATAATTAATGAGAAATATAAACAAATTTCCAGTAGCTTACCAAAAAAGTTATCTTTGAAATCCTGCTAGGATAAGAGCTTCGTTAAATGAATGACACACTACTAATCTGCTCATCAAAATGGAAACAGATGGGAAAGTGACATCCAGCTTTTTCACTCCACTTCTAATAAGCAGGACTTGCCAAAGTTGGTTTCAAACTAGTTGCGTTAGCCACTACTACACAGTGGAGTTTGTGGCAGTGGAGGTGTCAGTCACAGGCTAAACCTCAAAGCACTTTTGAAGCATCCAGATGGGTTTTGCAATCTTGCAAGTTCTGTGACTTAGCAGCACCTGAGCAATCAAATTTAACTTAGGTAAGTTTTATCACCTCTTTTTCTGGGCTCTGACCAATGTAGATTAGCCCTCGGATATATTATGCTAAAACCCACCAAAGCTGTGAGAGAAAGTGGCTGAAAGACAACAGCTGCTTTATGGACATAAACTTCACTTTTTCTAATATCTTGGCCTAATTTCTTAGGTCTGTCTGCAATTGCTGTGAGGTCCAATTCTTCCCTACTTCCCTATTTTAAATTCCTCTTCATGTTGCTGGTAGCAGGAGGATCAGGCCCAAATGGCCTTGCTAGTATAAATTTTTACATGCTCTAAAGAAAAGAGCTTTTCCACTTTATGAAACTGTGGTGCATCTAAATTACTCTGCCAAATTACAAAATACAGCTCTGGAGTCAGGGCAGTAGCTATTTGAGCACATACTACCACTCTACATAATCATCTACAGTAGGAAATGAAAAAAATACCCAGCTGAAATCATAGCTGGAAATTAGGTGGGCAGAATATTCACGTTGGAACCTTGACAGCAACCGCTGAGCTACTGTTCGCTTCCAATAAAGAACACATGCTGCAAAATTTAATCACTTGTATGTTATTATCCCGTAAGGACAAGTGTTCAGTTCAGATTTCTAAGAGGCAGACTACTGGAACAGGTCAGTTTTGACATGTTCAGTTAAAAAGACCTGGAGGAACTTTTGTCCGTTTGACCTGAATTTAAGAATTCTTACATTGCTGATCCTAACTGCCCATACGGACCAGAGCCAATTCACATTAAATTCACAGAGCCCTTATACATATTTCAGCAAGGTTTTGAACTGCACGTTCATTCCAGTTTTTCTTGGACATCACATGAACAGTCTTATCTTTTAGTCCCTCACTTCTCAGACAAGATTAAGTAAAATGATTAAACTCCGTACCTTTAGCCCTGTGACATGGGCAATCATGTATGTGAGCAGTGAATAGCTGGCAATATTGAAAGGCACTCCTAGTCCCATATCTCCAGACCTCTGATAGAGTTGGCAAGACAATTCACCATTTAGAACATAGAACTGGCAAAGGGCATGGCATGGAGGCAAAGCCATCAGAGATATATCTATGAATTGCAGTACAGGAAGGAGGGGGGGGAGAAAAATCATAACAGCGTTAGTGTGTTATAAATGTAGAAGATGCAAAACCTGAACAAGCATTTAATGAGACACAGTAGAGTGCAAAAATCCAACTGCACTACCATTCTGTTGCTTTTTCTCTTGTTTAAAAGCACCTGCTGCCTAAGCAATTAAGTCTGGGTCATGACAAGCTGTCTCCTGGGTTGTATGACCAGAGAACTCATAAACAGATACTCCTCCAAACAGATTTATGCCATAATGCTGCACAGCAGTTTAGTTTTACTCACCTCGGTGAGACAGTTGATTTCCCTAAAGGAAGACATTAAGAGTAAAATTAAGCATGTACCCGAAAGCGACTTCCAACTGCTTCATGTTACCGTCTTCCCATTGCAACATGCCTTTACTGGTTGTTGAGATATAAAAGTAATGATCAATAAAAAAAAAAAAAAATCAGAAAACAAAAGATCTTTTGAGTGCTTATCTACACTTAGAAGTGCGGATAGTGCAATTACAGCTTGGTAAGGAAAACTTTAACCAGGCACCTCCGGATATCTAAGAATCTTTAACCTTAAAAATAACAGCAACAGCATATGGCATCCCCTTTTAGAGACATGAGTGGAAAATGCTGGGTGACTTTTTTTGTGCGCAGATCTACTGCTGCTGAAGTTAAACATTCACTGGCACTAGCTCATATTCAGAAGTAGCCCTACAGAGTGAATGGACACCTAGACAACCTATGTGCAAGGAGAAGATTTCAACACAAGTAATATTTTTATTCTCTAGTTTTAAGGGGTTTGTTAACTTTACAATTTATTATATGGCTAAAAACCAGACACACTGCTTTGGTATACTCTTTTTTGGTTTTGTTTTTTTAACCTTTTTAAAATAAGAATTGCTGTCTTTGTGAACAGAGAATGTATGTCAAAGACACTGGTAGTCAGGTGAATCCCTCACTTTAACCTGAAGAGGAAAAACGTTGAAGTAACGGTTCAAAAATTTTCACATCTGAGCATGAGAATTAAGTAGAAAGAGAATCAAGCTTACAACCCCTGGCCATTTTCACTGCATTCCTGGTAGTTTCATAAAGAATAAGCAAGGACATCAAATGGAACTGACTGTTGACACAGGATTAGAACATAGTTTAGCATACAGCAAGATAATGTGCAACTGCATTCACTTAGAGGTCCGCTGTCCATTACCTTTGGGATTCCAAGCACACATAATGATTCTTCTGTCATCTGGATTGGTTTTGATCATTTCAATCACTTTCTGCAACTGATCAACTCCTTGGTTGGAGTAATCTGAAGAAAGATACCAAATAAGATCTAAGTCAGACACATTCAAGTCACAATGTTTCTTTAAAGCGCAGCCCGCATCCCATTCAAAAGTGATACCCAAGTGAAAACCTCTGATGATTTCATCGCAACTTTGCAAGTGATTAAATTTATCAGTTGTCACCCTCAAAATGCAGGCTATTCTTGGTCTTCCTTAGGGTGCTCTAAGGCTTGTGAAATTCTCATGATGGTATTTTCATATGTCCTCCCATGTCTCTTGTGTGTTTTGAGTACCTTTAGCACCCACTGAGATAGGACCATTTAGAACGCTTTATTCCAAGCCTCAACATCTAGACATTTTTTAAGTCCAAATAAGAAGTCTATGCTGCATAAACACTACATCCCAGGAAACAAAAGTTGCAATGCAAATATATTAGCTGGGCAAAGCATGTTACTTAATCATTCATGATGACTTGTGACCTAAACAGGACAAAAGCTGTACTGGAATGGGCAAGATATTACCACCTAGTCATTCATGGTATTTAAACTAATTTGTTCATTGCATTTCTGGATTAAGATGCTTTTCTAGATGTTACATGCTACAGTGCTCCTTCTCAAAAAAAAAAAAAAAAAAATTATGCCCAGATCAGTAACATGGGATGGCAGCATTCTTTGCATGCTCAAAAGGACAAAGCTTTTGACAGATGAATAAACGCATCCATCTAGCACTCATAAGGTAATGTATGACAACTATATCTCCATAGCACTTTGTGCAAGAAGGAAACTTTAATCACGTAAAGCACAGCATATTAGATTTCACCCAATGACCCTCGCAGGCTGATTTGTAGGCTCAATACCAGCTATATACGAAATTCACTGGAATTAACTAAACACTAGAATGGATTCCAGAATAAAAGAGTTATTAGTTGTTACGCATTTTTCTGAATCGTGCCAGTGAATCAGCATGGCTGGTAACTAATTTCTTCTAATAACTCTTATTGGAAAGCAACACCAAATTATGGTTACAGTGAGACCCAAGCTGGCAAACAAGGTAGTAATATATAATTAGCATCTCAGGGAATTCTGCTAGCAATACTGTGCCAGAAGCCTTTTCAAAGCAAAGTTCCTGAAGCTAATTACCTACCCATTAGTAATACATTTTAAGGAAATCTATTTGTAATGAAACCTATGGGAATTTATCTTGCTCATTTTTTCCAAGCTATGTTATGCCTCAGACCTTTTAAGTTCAGGAATGCTGAAACATTTTAGTAAGTTCTTAGACATGTCAGTTCACAATTTGCACCATTTCTGTCAGGCTAAAACTGTATTCTGCCAGAGGTCAATGTGACAATACTAAGTCTAATATGTGCACCTAATATCAACTTTAATTTGAGACTGTATTGACAAAAAAAAAAAAAACCCCCAAGAGAAAAAACCCCCATAATTAACCATGTTTTTATTCTGAATTAAAAATCACACCAACAAGATAGGGACAATCTTTTATAATTCTTTTTTTAATGGCAGTCCTCTAAACTAAGTCTCCTTCAGTGACGTAGAAAATAGCCATCAAGACGCTTCAGAGTACGTTTACTGAACCAGTTCCACTGAAAATAGTATCAACAGGTACTGAATCGCACTGTAATTTGTTACAGCTAGCCTGTCCACAGCCTCCTCAGCTATGGACTCATCCTACTTTGTTCCAGCTGCAGAATGGAGAAAATCTTTCTCTTCCACAGTCTCCAATGAATGTAGTGCTCTAATATACGTTCTTGACAGCACAATTTTATCACAGAATTTAGGACCCTGCATTGGTATTTTGGAAGTGAGGTGTCATAGTCATCTCACTAAGCAATCAAGACTGTATTTGTATGTGATTACCTGTGTGCATATCTTTGTATTCTGCTCCAAAGTGCCTCCACTGGAAACCATAAACTGGTCCCAAATCCCCCTCCTCTCTGCTGCTGAAACCCTGCTTATCCAGAAACTCACGTGATCCATTAGCATCCCAGATCTTCACACCCTTTGCAGAGAGCTCTTTGGCATTTGTAGAACCCTACAAAACGCAGACAGTAAGGAGTCTACATCCTAATCCCAACACAGAGGACAAAATTTGAAAGAGTTGTATTAAGCTTTGCTATTCTACAGTATTTCTCCACTTATAAAGGATGAACAGTCCGATTAATGTACTGGATGAGGTTCTTGTACATGGACAAAATAAAAATTATGAGCAACACGCTATGATGAAATTTGAAGTGTCATGCTCCTGTTATTTAACTCAGGAGTCTTCTAACTTTGTGAATGTACAAACAGTGCAGTCTCAAGGTCAACTATGGTATATCGTTTCATACGCACATTTGCAGAGAACAAGATTTTACTTTACAGATGGATAAAAGCAGGCAAAGAAAAAATTTACAGCCCAGGAATTGTCTTTGCCAAGTCACCTATAATGAGCTTAAAGTCTTAAAAATCCTTTTGTCGAAATTACAGAAATTTCAAATACGACAAAATGACCCAGAGAAACCTGGGTTCTGCATCATGTCCAAATCAGCACACTCAAAAATTCAACACAGAAAGTGTTCTGTCTAGTCTTTTATATTTGAATAAAGATACATTAAAAAAATAAATGTGCATTTGAGCCCTGCTATGTAGGAAATAGTTAGGTAGACTTTCCCATGTGCATAATGTCACAATATATAAAGGAACACTTACAACCTAATACGTTATCTACAGTTGAAATTTAATACCCTAACTACAGCTATTAGCTCCATTAGATCTCGGGTTTTTGCTACTAAAAAGCCTAGTATTTTACTAGTCTTACCTCACCTGTGGTTCCGCACTGCTTGTTTCTGTTCAAATCAATAAAAGCTATCTCAATATTAAAAAGCAGATCATTAAATTGCCTACAATTTATTTCATATTATGATTTCTTATTTAAAGTCTAATAAAAGAGACTGTACTTGGTTTTATAACTGTGGGGTATAGGCAAGTAGTCGAAAGCCCTCACTATTTCAGACTATTTCCCTTAAAAAGAAACACAAGAATTCTTCTGATTGGTAACAATGTACTAGCCTCCACTAAAATGCACAGAATGCCGTGAAGATAATGGCCCTGCACGTGTAGTCAAAATATTTGGTGGTTGCACTTCTTCTGTTCTGCTGTACAAACAGAAGCATCTGCAGTTACTCCAAATTCCTGAATCCGTTCCACACTAGCTCCTTCTGTTGATACCGCTCTCAGGCACACCACCCACAGAGACATCCAAGCGCCGAACCTTGATGAACCACAGCAGCTCCTCCAGCACTCCTTTCCAGAACACCCTCTTCGTTGTTAGCAGTGGAAACTGATCTGAAAAAGAGTTTCAGGGCATCAGAGGTGACCAGCCATTTGTCAGGGTGACCTCCATAGAGAGAGTACAGCCACCACCCGACAGCCAGCAGTTTGGATTATGAAGTAAGAAGCTGGTAAAGGATGCGTAATTCTCACATTCAGCTCAAGGAAGACAAGAACCTGGCTTTTATGTTCCTGGGCAGAGGGGGAAGATTAATTAACCGTGGGGACTTTGAGGAACTCTGCCGTGAGGATGCTGCGGTGCAGCGTAGGGACGCACGCGTGGGCATCTGCAACGGAAAGCAGAAGCTTAAGATAAAATTCTCGGCAAATCGACTTCACAAAACATCCTTCCTACTATGCTGGAACGGCAGGAAGAACCAGGTCGGGCTACCTCAAGACCTTACCCGTTTTTTTCGCCAGGTGACAGCTGCGGGGCCTGGCCAGGCCTGGCCCTCGGCCCGATGGAGGCGGGCTGCCCGCTGCCGCCGGCCATGGAGCTGACGGTGCAGACCCAAACGCCTCCACAGGCCCCCGCAGCGGGTCCCAGCCCCGGCCCGGAGCGGGGGGAGGCCTCGCTCTCCGCGGGCGGGCGCGGGACAGCGCCGGGGAAGAAGATGGCGTCCCTTCTTCCCCCCCCCACCTCCCCGACCCCAGCGCAGGGCCGCGANCCGCCTCTGCTGCGAGCCCGCCAAAACCCGGCCTTTCCCGCCAAGCGGCGCTGAGGGGCTGGCGGAGCCTGGCGCCTCCCTCCCCCTTCCCCTTCCCCTTCCTCTTCCCCTTCCCCTTCCCCCCCCGCCCCGCCGCGGCCCTTCCTTCGCCCTCCTGTGTCTGCGGC
>VZSF01000446.1:130952-194294 GCA_013398295.1 Chionis minor
CCCCCCCCTCCCCGACCCCAGCGCAGGGCCGCGACGGCTGGAGCGACGGCGGGCAGGGGTAGAGGGCTGGGGGGCGCCCCGCGGGTCCCGACCTCTCAGGCTGTACCGCGCCTGCATGCCGAAGACGGAGATGGTGCCGGTGCCGGTGCGATCCTCCTTCTGGTGGCCGTGCTGCAGGATGTGCCGGACCTGCCGCAGGTACTGCCGCTCGCCGCCGGGCTCCGAGCCGGCGGCCGCCGAGCTGGGCACCTCCCCCTCGGCAGGCATGGCGGGCGAGGGGCGCCCGGGGGCGGCTCCCCCAGGGCCGGGGCGGGCTGCGGGCGCCCGCCTGTCCCTCTGCCTCCCGCCGGCCGCCTCTGCTGCGAGCCCGCCAAAACCCGGCCTTTCCCGCCAAGCGGCGCTGAGGGGCTGGCGGAGCCTGGCGCCTCCCTCCCCCTTCCCCTTCCCCTTCCTCTTCCCCTTCCCCTTCCCCCCCCGCCCGGCCGCGGCCCTTCCTTCGCCCTCCTGTGTCTGCGGCGGAGAGAGCGGCTGCGGCGGTCGGGGTGCCCCTTCCTTTGCTGCCCGTGTCGGCTTCCTCGCCCCGGGCGGGACACCCTCCACAGCCGCCCTCTCCGGCCCAGGGCCCGGGCTGGTGTCCCGGACGGGGGGTTGTCCCGAGTTGTGGATGCCCCATCCCTGGAAGTGTCCAAGGCCAGGCTGGATGGGGCTTTGAGCAGCCTGGTCTAGTGGGAGGTGTCCCTGCCCGTGGCAGGGGGGTTGGAACTAGATGGTCTTTATGGTCCCTTCCAACCCAAACCAGTCCATGATATCTTAGAAGTCCAGCATTTTGTGAGTCACTTATCTCTTGGATAAAGGCCAGCTTTGGGACAACTGGTGTGATTACGGGAGTTACAACTGCTAATCTCTCATAATTAGGAGCCTCTAAAACAGGCATGTATAATGGAGTTTGAATGGAACAGAAGGCTGCGGACTGAAAAATGTTACTTCTCTCTAGAGCAAGCAGGAAAATACATCTTTCCCACTAATTAAAACAAATGGCCTTGTTTGAATGTGTATACTTACTTGCATGTATAGAAGTAAACAAGAAGGCGTGGTGTAATTAGGATATGGTTATTTTTCTAACCATGTATCTATATAGATAGGTTTGTACGCCTTGAAATAAATACAATTTATTTAGCAGAGACACAGTTGGAAATGGTGAATGTAACAGCGTGCAAAAAATGCTTAGAAATGCCAGGCACAGCAAGTGAAACCAAATCACCTTGAGCTCTGCTTCTAACTGAGAGATATATCAGCTCTTAACCTTCATTGTAATTTGCAAATACCCTTGCAAGCTAATGTGTATAATTTAGGAAAAACAAATGTCTTTTCTGATAAAGGATTCCCTGCTAATTATGACTCCGGAGGCGAACTACAAGTAAGAAATGCCAAAGGCAGAAGAGTTACTCATTACTGCATATTCAGAAAAGTCATTTAATGTACATGATAAACATCAAAAGCAACTAGAAGAAGAAATGGAACATTTTCATTGGAAAATAATATGCTACATGCATATGGAAATCTGGTTGATTCAGACTTAGCTGAATGTGCAACATCTGTAGGGACCAATCTTGAAAAGGCTTAAGAATGTGCTTGAATGTAAGTATGCAAATAGGAATTATTTGTATGCTTACAGCTCATTATTTCCTTAAATCTTTGCATAGCCAGGGCCATAGCTGGTTATCAAAAATTACCTAATTTACAACTTAAATAACATTTTCTTTAAATAAATGAATATTTAAATGGATTTGAATTTGGTTTTGAATTAAAAGATTTCTGCAGTCTTCAGTTGCTAGCTTGTATGTCACAGTATTTACTAAGCAAAATTTTATTTATATGCAACTATTTTAGCTGTAGTCATTTAACAATTACCGGTACATTGAGCTTAGGGATATTTCATCTAAGGAATATTGGATTGCTGGATTTCAGGAAGAAAGATTTCACACATCTTTCCTGGGAGGAAAAAAACAAAAAAAAGCAATTAAACATTTCGGTTTTGGACTGAGAAAAAGATGTTAGAAAAATAAGTGTATGGGGAATGTATCAGTGCCCTGCTGTAGAAACATACACAACAAAAAAGCCAGACTGAAACACACTTTTTTCTCTTTTTCCCTTCTTGTAGATCTTTCCAAGTTTTAACTCTTTGCTTTTGTCGTGCTTTCATGTACCCTGGATCTGCAGTGCAAACTGAATATAAAACGGTATTGTGATTTGGAAATTAATGCCACTTACTTTTCTTGGATATGAAATGGCTACACAAGATATGTTGCACAGAAGAATCAGGGTGAGATTCAGGCTAAAAATCATAATCAGACTAAGGAAATTAATATTGTCGCATAAGGCCTTGAAGATTAGTCTTACATGATGTGAAATAGTACATATCATCAATAACTGCATATGAATTACAGAAAATTTTGAAGGAAAACTGTAGAGAAACCGTTATGAACATTTTATTATATATGTTTATAAATCCTTTTTTTGAAGTTTCTTTTTTAAATATATACACATAATTTTACCAGTATTTACCTAATCAAAGTTTATGGTGAGGCTTATTATATTCTGTCTAAGTTCTGTAGCCCACCTCAGCCTCTCTGGTGGGAGTGATTTCTTTCATCTGTTTAGACACACTGAGTCTAACCTCAAAAGAATGCCCGGAGTCAATATAAAATGCTGACATTTTCTTTTCTTCATCTACTTTGTTAATGTTGAGTCCTTTTTACGTGCCTCCTGAGACTTCGGTGCGCATTCAGGTCGTGGTTTATTTGCTGAGATGGGGATATCGGACACCCGTGACCTAAAGAGGAGCCATGTCCAAATCTAGCGCCTCCTCAGAAGACTGGGGGGACGCTGCAGTGATTTGCCTGTAGGTCTCATGCTCCCTGTGGCTCTGGCCCCTGGCAAAGCCAGCTGTGAGAGTCAGAAGCCACTGGAGCACCCCGGGGCTGCCTGGGTTTCCCTGGGTGGCTGACTAGCCCCACAGCACCACGATGCCACCTGAAACCACCCCGTCTTTCCTGGAGATTCCCCCTGGGGTTAGAGAATATGAAGCGTTGTTTTCCCCTGCCTCTCTGCCTGGTTCTTCCCTCCCCATCTGGAAATCTCTTTAAGTGTGGAGAGAGGCCTTTGTGAGCCCTTTCTGCAAAAATGGTTACAAGTCCATGAGAAGAACCTTTCTGTGGATGTTCCTGCGAGTCAAACTGCAGACACTCTTAACACTTAATCTGAGCAGAGCGCTGCTAATGGGAACGTGTTGTGATAAGCCAGCTCTTTCAAGGCCTGGTGCTGATTCTAACTTTGCGCTCCTTTGTCATAAGACTAATAAGGAGCATGCTCTTAAACACTGCCTAAAATAAAAACCATCATGAATAGTGGTAATTCCAGTTCATTCATGATTAATGCGCGCAAAGACATGGTTTCCGATGCCAAGGCCCTACGCTGTGGTTGTGAGGCAATTCTTTTCTGAAGGAACATTTATCATCACATTACCTCATCCCAGATGTTACTTAAAGATTGAGGGTTTCACAGTTAACTAAGTCAAGTCTTTTAATATCATCATGTCCGTGTCTTGGAGGCTAGAACATTGAGCGTTTGTTTTTGTTTCCTATAACGCTTGTGCTTGTCTCTCAGTCGATGTGTCGTTTCTGAGGAGACAGTCTTGAATATAACCATGACCGAATCCTGTTCCAACTAAAGTTTATTGCGATGTAAACACCTCTTAAAAGGACTCGTGTTCTCTGTGAAAGGAGAAAGAATGAACTTACCACTTAAAAATTCTGCTTATATAGTTGCAGTGCTTTCCCAGCTATGTATTCAATGAAGTCAGCACTCTTTGGGTCTAAGTTGGGAGGAACTTTAATGGTGAAAGTAGGTGAAGTCAGAATATTCACGTCTACCACAGTTTCATTTTTACCAGAGGCATCCCCAGGTACCACCTAGAAGAGAAAAAAATCAATACTTTAGACACTACAAACTACTGGATACTTTCTCTTTTGTTTATACCTACTGTGCCTACTGTCTTTAATAGGGGGAAATGAAATAGACGAATATTTCAGACTTGTCTACTTTCTTTAAATTACTTTCTTCTGAAAAGACAGTGGGTGTCTGAATTTATGCCAAAGCTTATTGTAAGCAGTGGGAAGAGCTGACATGGCACTGCAAGACCATATTAAAGAACTGCATGTTAATATTTATACCATGAACTACATCTATACAGAGTTTCTGATCTAATGAAAACTTGCGTGTGAGCCATCCCACTAATTTCAAGACAAAGGTTGTGTGATTGAAGTTATTCATTCCTCTGTGTTTTTCTAAGCCAGACTTAGTTCTGTAGCTTTATTTTTCTAGAGCAGATAGCTCAGACTCGGTTGGGAAAGTGCTTAAATAGTGCCTGTCCCCTTGTTCCTGATTTTGTGATCTTTGGTGGATTAGACCATCATTTCATACAGAGTGTTGTAGTAATAGTAGTTCATTGGATTTCTGACTTGGAAGGGAGAGTAGGATTTCTCCCTCACCAAGGAAAATTGACTGAATTTACCTTGGATATATTCTTGTATGTGAGTTACAGTTAATCTTAATGTATTTATTGTAATATTGACAGGTTTTGTTAAAGATGCGCAGCTTCCACTGCAATAACCTGCTAACATTTGCCACCTTTGATCTTTGAGATGTATAGGTACAGATGTAGACGTACAGCTAGATATTCAGTGTGTTCCTGACTGGTACAGTGAAATTTATCTGGGAAGGTAATCTGAGGTCAGTCAAAGCTGCTAGTGTCAATTTGCTCTTATCAGACAGTGATTCAGGTTAGCCTGTCAGCCATCCATCAGACTAAAAGGATTTAGAGGAAAAGAGTTTCTAATCTATGGAGTATCAAGGGATTATTAAGCATACATAAATTCAAGATGAGTAGGAATTTTGTGTTGTAAACCCCAGACATTACATGTGCACAAATACCCACAATCCCCAAGAGCGTAAGTACGAGCAAAGTGTAGGTCAAAGACATCAGGGTGCAATAGTTCCCTTTGGAAAATAGCCCTTACCTTGACTATATTGAAAATATTTTCTGGTCCAATGGTCACATTGGATAACTCGGACACCCACCCAAATCTTTCTTTCATTTTGTTCAACAAGTAGGAAGTGTCTTCTGTATGACGCTGAACCACCTGGAGAATCTGCTCATACTGCTGCCCCGAGAGATTAACCAGCTTAAAGGCTTCATCAAACTTGATGTGCAGTTCGGGAACGTTTGGGCAATCTGTTAGAAAAGACAGCCAGCATGAAGCTTCTAGGAAAGGAGTATGTCTTGTACTTCATCTTTTCTATCTGAAGTATAGAAAACTGTAAAAAAGTCTAGCAAGGGGGCATGTTTTGGGTTGGTGTTTAAATAATGCTAAAAAAAAAAAAGGTCTTGCTGACCTATTTTCATAGATTTAGTTTAGGCTCATAATGGCTAAATGGATTAATTATCCCATTTGCTGTATTACAGTGACTTACCAAGTACTTTAAGGTTTATATCATATTTCATGGCAATAGATTTTCTGTTATGCTAAATAAGAACTGTTAGATTTTACATATAGCAACTTCATAATCTCCTTATACATTATCTTTTAATTGCTCATATTCCATTATCAGTCCTTCCAAGTATATAGATTATTACAAGAAAGCACATAATGTATGTTAGTACTCCTGTTGAGTGTTAAGGCCTAATATTTATCTAACAATAGCTAGACATTGATATCTGACTAGTATCATCTGCCTTGAATTCAGAACTGAAGACTGCTGTTTTTTTCCTTACTAAAATATGTATTTTAAACAAGAACATTATATTAAACCTATACCAAAATTACTGTAGAAAAATTCAATTTATTCTCTGTCAAATAGGGCTGTCAAGGGACACCTTCAGGTTGATAGTACAGTAGCCACAGATATAAATTGGTATCTGTAGTACACAGTTGTAGACAAAAAGATAATTTTAGTGAGATGTAAGTGTTCCAATACCCTTTTCAAAATGTGTCATGGGATCATTAGTATTTGCCCAGTGGAGATATTCTGAAGACATTTGGGTTTAAGCAGATTCTGTGGTTTTTAAGACCTAAATAATTCTGGAAACACGGATGTGTTACGCTGCAGCAGGAGCCCTGAGAGCAGTTCTAGGTGATGCAGTTGGAATTTTTTCCAGGTGCCCATGGGAAGTGTGTGCCAGAGCTTTGCCGTCTTCTTACGTACTGACAAGCAGTCCCCTTTTGTCCGTCATGTCAGCCCTGTTTGCTGACATGGTTCAACAAAGAACAATTGCAGGCTGTTCAGCTCCTGCTTTCCTTGTGAGGAGCTGAATGCTACCAGACATTATGTCTGGTTGTCCACAGGAGAAGCGAGTGTCGGGAGTTTCAGCTTCTCCTCACTTTCTGCTCGGCACTTCTGCACCCAGGCAGGATCGGTTACTGCCTGGCCTCTTGCTTCTGCAGGACGTCAACTCTAACAATATATATAGGTATTTTGTTACGGAGCGCCGAATGTCTCTTTGGACCTCCAGCAGTATGTTAACAACTGAGTTATACTGACACTCTGTGGAGACAGTGGGGAAAGGAAATTGAAATCATCTGGAACGAGGAATAGTGTTTCTATCTGTAGTTACTGAGAAAAAACACAGTGACTGAATGTTAATTCCAAAAATATGGAATCATCACAGTAGAAAATGACAGCCTGAAAATCTACAAACCAATAACCAATGCGTTACAGAAAAAAAATCGGAAAGTAGCTATTTACCATGCAAAAGATTGTCTTGACATTTCTGACATCTCTCGTGAAACTGTGGGCATCCAGAGGAGTTCTCCCGAAGCTCCCTACACAGAGGCCTCCGGCGCCCTGACACAATTTTTGAGAACATGCCACTTCTGTCGGGATCTAGAATGAAGTCACATTATTTTTAGACTGCCATTAAGCTTAGGGTCTTGATAAATATATGTTTGTTACCTACTCTGTGCTAGAATAGAATTTCTTGCCCTTAATCCAAAATATCTGGCCTAAATCCCTCCTTCTCCACTTCCAAAAAAAAAAAAAAAAANAAAAAAAAAAAGGAATAAAACATTAAAAAATAGAAGTCAGGAGAAGATACAAATCATGTTTTCTTTCAAGGAATTCATGCCATTGTAGTATATTCCCTTATAAAGGCATAGACATGTATTCCCCACTATATCAAAACAATTGCTAATATTATTACACATTATTTCTAAAACCTGTGAGTTCTGAGAAGATTTTTTTGACCCTTAGCCGTTGATATGTTTCATAATCATGCACAGCTAGGTGAGAGCACAGTACCAAAGCTTATTTGTGAGATAACATGGGTCCAGATACAGGAAAAATTTTAAAATGCTGTTGTAGAATCAGTAACTTTGTATTTCCTGATGAACATACAGTGGTTATGTCACCTACCACTCAGAAGTTATGGCATGTCCTCAGTGCGATCACCTTAGAGATAAGCACCAGCATGTCTTTGAATGATGCTTGTTTTTCTATTTGCATTAGTAAGATACAAAGGAGAAAGCTTATTTGTATTCCAAAAGGTGACCAAGGGTTGTTTACTCTATTGAGAGGTATCACCTGAAACCAGTGTTATGGCCAGGATTTTTCTGGTCCCTGGAAAACCTGATGGCTGGCCTGTGTTTGATTGGCACACTGCATTGCTATAGAAGCCTAGAACAGGGCTTGCAGATGCCTGGCTGAGCTTAGTGTCTTTTGACAAGGGCAGGGATATGCCTTGATATGTCACAGATTTACTCTAATTTTTTAGAATTGGTGATACATCCCTATAATACGATGCATATTATATCCTGACAAACACTGAGATCAAACCTGTCAGTCAGTCTTAGGAAAACCTGCATCCATCATGAATTCAAGCGCTCCTGAGGAACTCCTGCAAATGGTTTGAGAATTTCCATTGAAAATCAGGCTGTATAGGACCTGTAAGTCTCTCTGTGACATTTCTTTGAGATTTCTGGGTGATTTGTACCTTTTAATTTAACCAATAAAGTTATCCTTGACCCATGCCTGTTTAACCAAGAAAGCCCCCAGAGCTTCCATACCGTATCTCACACCAACATACCTCAAACTGAATCCCTAACCATAGTTTAGCAGTCCCGAGGGATTTGATGTCATTGACAATGTGGTAGATTTTCATTTTCTAACACTTGCCTTTGGCTTGCTCTGGCACA
The DNA here is from genome assembly GCA_013398295.1 of Chionis minor. Lineage (NCBI taxonomy): Eukaryota > Metazoa > Chordata > Aves > Charadriiformes > Chionidae > Chionis > Chionis minor. The sequence goes on from VZSF01000446.1 coordinate 139,202, forward strand.
TCTCTTCTGCTGTTTCTGTATTCATCAAACACTTCGGTAATCACCTCACTGACACCTTCAAACACCGTCTTACTGAAATCAAAAACTATCTGCAGGAAGCCAGGTATACCCCAGCCTTTCTGTGAGCCGTCATTGCTGCCAGTATCCTCAGGTAACGCTGGCATGCTGAGAGACTCATTCAAGTTCAGATCAGACATGAAATACATCTGAAAAGACTGGTCAAATTCTTTTTGCATCCGCTTGAAAAAAATGAAACTTCTGTCAAATATTGAGCCCATGTCTGATAATAGTTGGCTAAATAGATCTTCCATTTTTACGAGCTGGGTATCCTCTTTCTCAGGCTTTTCATTGAACTGGATGTCTTTTCCTTGATCCTCATGAAAAGTAAAAATGAGTGGAGGTATTTTCCTCAAAAAATCTTCAACCTGTGTATAAAAAGGAGGTAGATCAGCTGCTTGACGAGTTACCAGTTTTTCACATCTCAGGGAAATAGCTCTATTTTTTCCCTCTTTCAAATACCCATTGAAACAATGCCTTCTTAATAACTCCAAACACAGCATATTCTCCAAAGTAATTCAAGACACTAGACTCTAAAGAGTGAAAGTACATTCGGTCTGAATCATTATCTCCAAATCAGATCTGGAGTAAATGGGTTGCCAGTTGGCCTTTAATCTGTGGAGACTCAAAGTTAGTATCGGCGCTTGGGTTTCTTCCAACAAACAATTTGGACTTTATCTTGGAAACATTTCTGTGGTACTTATGTACACTGTAGGGAACAGAAGGCAATTGTTCTTGCTGAGATCTGTAAACACCCTACCCTCTCTCACCGGTGGCCAAGTCCTCACATGCTTGTGCAAACTGAAACCCATTAAAATCAATGAAACAGTGGCCCTGACTCCCTGGTTTGATGAGGGAAGAGACTGGGTGTCCACTCTGCTTTGCAGACTTCCCAGTCCCTGGGTCTCGGCCACTGGCTCCCTGCTCCATGCTTTAACACTTTACCTTCGCCAGAGCAGGTGCAATGTTTTGTGGAGCTGCACTTAGAAAACTGGTACGAGTTAAGAAACACCCTGCTGAACACATGCACATCCACATACCCATACTTTTTAAAAAAAAAAAAATCAGATCAGCTGCGTGATCTGACCGCTAGTGCAGCTCAGAGGGAAGGTGGATTGTGAAACGGCACTGCAGGAACTGCCTCAGCCAGTATTGCCCCTGCTGCCTGTGTGTCATCAGCCACAGCTATTACCTGTCCTCTTTTTTCAAAACGATTTAGGTCACAACACATTTCCTACTTTGAATGCTTCCAAGAAACTGTATAGCTCACTGAGGAAGTTACCAAGAGGGTCACAGACAGTGACGGTGCAGCGTACAACTTTTACTGCAATAATTTCAACCTGATACCCAGACTCTGGAAAATGCGAGAGAGAGGTTTGAGGTATCCATGAGAGGTATCTAAAAAGCCCAAAGTGTCACCAATAGTCTTAAATTTAATATGTTCCACATTTTTACCTGAGTAATTTTAGCAATATGCATAAATGTTAAACACCTTTGCTTTAAAACTTGTCGCTTTTGAAACACACCACACTGAAAAATTAGGTTATCGTATTTTTCAGTGCCTGGGGATGTAAGAGCTAGGTATCTGGCAAAAATTTCAGTAGCAGTAATTGTTCACTTTCAGTTGTTAAGTTGCACTTAAGCATATGCCCAAATAAAAAATGTGATTACAATTTTTTTAAATCTTGCAATAATAATGTGCCAGCCAGGAAAGCATATTTTCTTTCTGGTAGAATTAGGGGTATCTCCTTTGCTGACAGTTTCCCTTATTAAAAACAGTTAAGCATTTTAAGGCTATTTTGTTACTTAGAGAGTAGATTTAGAATAAAATAAATATAGGAAAGAATTATGTTGCATAAGTAGGTGATTTTTTCCCCATTGAATTTTGCTAAGTATATATAAACACTTTTAACTCTACTGATTTTTAGACAGCCCATAAAGAATCTATGTGGTATTTTTCACAAATAGTTATTGAGCATCTTAATCCAAGTCCTACTGTGAGAGACAACACTGTATATCTGGAGTCACTCTGTTGGAGTCAGGGAAATAATCTATGTGTCTATCTAAGTGTCTATGGAGTCATGCCAGGGTACAACTGAACTCATTTTGGCTCAGTGTTCAATGAATATAATTGCATATAATGTCTGCCATATAACTTCACATTTCCAGACCCTCCAAATCAAATTAATTTTAGTAACGTGATATAACTGGCATATCTGGCTATTGAGAAAATAGCCATACGGTCTCTCTAAAACTGCTAGATGAATTCAAGAGTATTTCCCAGAACCAAAATTTCTTCCTACCTTTCTTCTAAATGTTGACAAACCATGTTTGCAAGTTGTATAATATCTCATGCAGGTACTTTCTAAACAAGATGCACATTCATCCCATAAGTTTTTCAACGATACTTGACATTGTCTTTCTTCTTCTTCTAATCTTTCCTTTACTTCATCCATAAGTCGCAAGGCTTGCTAAGTAAGAAAAAAGATTCAGTTGAGGGCAATTTTCAGATTAGTATTCAAAATTATTATCCCAGTGTTGATCACCTCTTAGAAGGTTATGTGCTCAACTCATATAATTTTTTTCTCCATATCATATCTGCAGTATTCATCTGTTCCACAAATAGCCCTCTTTTGTTGCTGTGTTCTGTTCTTTAAGGGACTGGTATTTCATGAGGCTGGGTCCTGGCTATACATAGATTCTTTCTCTAATGCAAAAATACGTAAAAGTATAGCATTTCCTCTGTTTGGGATTATACTAATCAAAAGACTGTAGCTAGGGGGTTTCTTCCTGCCCTTATGGAAGTGTGAGGGACTCCTTCCATACTGAAGGGAAACAAGATGCATTTTACAATGCTGCTGCTATATGGTGGATCATTCTTCATCAGGCAGAGCACAAAGCTGAGCAGATCAGAAGCCCCATTTTACAATAGACTTGGCAATGGAAAGACAGAGAGTTCTTCCTATTGAAGTAGATCGCGCGCCATTAATTTCTTTCTTCAAGTACAAGAAATTTTAATAGTTTAAGTTTCCACACAATATTCCAAGGTGTTCCTAAGTATGAGAGAAACATTTTACTTGGTCAGTCTTATTCCTTTCTGACAGCATTTCAATAGGGAAGAGGCTCACCGAAAAGAAAACTTCAGTCAGAATGTGTTTGGTGGAGACAGTAAAAATAGCCACAACTTAACAAAAATACAAACAAAAAAACCCTGATGCACTTAAGTTACCTTTTTTTCTTCACTGCTCTTCTTCAAGGTTTTCATCAGATCTACGTGCTTATCTTCATTTTTTTCCATCATAATTTTCATCTGCTTAATACCAATCAAAGCTTTTTTTACCTCTTCATCTACATACTTCTCTCCAACTTCAGATAACACTAAAAAAAGCCAAATTATACAGTGACTTAATCAGCCTGTAACACTATCACAAATTGTCATGCACTGATGATGAGGGAGAAAGAAACAGCTCTGTGTTTCCTTGCAGTTGCGGAGCCAAATCTTGAGATAGTGAGTGCTGAATAACACAGAGCCAAGACAATTTCCATCAGATGAGAATCAGCCCCAGAGCCTTTCCCAGTGATCAGTTGTGCATAACCCAAACTACATACTCAGCTGTCCCACTGCTGATCACTGAATCCCAGAACAGTTGAGGCTGGAAGGCAGTTCTGGAGATTGCTGAGCCCAACCCCTCTGCTCAAAGCAGGGTCAACTAGAGCAGGTTGCTCAGGACCTCATCCCATGTTATCGATATCTCCAAGGGATTACTCATCAGTTTTCTAATGGTATATAGGTTATGTGATTCTCCCCCTGCACTCGGCTCTCGTCAGACCCCACCTGGATTACTGCCTCCAGCTCTGGAGCTCCCAGCATAAGAAGGACATGGACCTGCTGGAGTGGATCTGTCAGAGCACCTCTCCTATGAGGACAGGCTGAGAGAGTTGGGGTTGTTCAGCCTGGAGAAGAGAAGGCTCCAGGGAGACCTTACAGCAGCCTTCCAGTATCTGAAGGGGGCCTACAAGAAATCTGGAGAGGGACTTTTTACGAGGGCACGTAGTGATAGGACGAGGGGTAATGGTTTTAAACTGGAAGAGAGGAGATTTAAAATGGGTATCAGGAAGAAATTTTTCACTCTTGAGGGTAGTGAGGCACTGGAACAGGTTGCCCAGGGAGGTTGTGGATGCCCCATCCCTGGAAGTGTTTAAGGCCAGGTTGGATGAGGCTTTGAGCAATCTGGTCTAGTAGGAGGTGTCCTTGCCCATGGCAGAGGGGTTGGAACTAGATGGTCTTTAAGGTCCCCTCCAACCTAAACCATTCTATTATTCTATGATCTGAAAGCAGCTTGTGACAGCTTCCCTTTACATTTTGAAAATGTAGGTTACAGGTGCCTTCAACCTGCTTTCATAATAACACAGTCTCCAGACTTCCTGTGAGGTAATGACCACAGAGTTTTGGTGAAAGCCCAACTTGGCCCACATGCTGCACCTCAAAGCTCTGCATGATTGCCTATCCTTTTTCTGTATTTGTTGCCTTTGCATAAATACCCTGAATATCACTGGAGCTATGCAAAACAAGCAAAGAATGCATCACCCTGAGACTGCCAAAAGCACGTCAGTCATTTCTTCCTTCATATCTGTCTTCCTCTCCCCTTTTTGTTTATTACAGAAATATTAATAACATAGACTGAAGCAAAGGAGTATTTCATAGTTGATCCTCTTGGGACTCCTGTCTGCAAAATAAAACCATGCTTAAAGGTGAGTATATGGAGAATAGCTGCTTTTTTCTAAATTAAGTAATTTTATTTTAATTATTTGTAATAATCATTTTTTCCAAAGATTATTTAAGCAAACAAGATAACTAAAAATCTGTTGAATTGAATTTTGGGTTCAGTTTATATTATAAAGATCTATGAGGGACCAAATAACGAATAAAAATGCTGTAAATACTTTTGCTTAACTGTTAATCCCTTTACTTTCTCATCCCAGTTGTTTGTATGTCCCCATTATGTGCGTGTGGATGCATGTAGTCAGCTATATGATGGTTTCTAAGCTCCACGCATGAAAGCGGATCCTCTTGACTGCAGAGCTAGACCGAGGGGCTCCCAGCACACCCCTGGTAAAAAAAGCATACATACGCTTCAGGTTTTCCCGGACATTCATTTCCTCCTGCCTTGTGGGTGCACAGTGATGTCCATTCAGCCATAGCACATATATTATAAATAGCCAAGAGGACTTCATGTTCTTTCTGTTAAAGAAACAGGGCGGTGCAGTTAAATATAAGTGTCTTCATGATGCTCAAAAGCTTAGGTGTGAAGTTTACTAAGTATTATAGAAGTTCCCATTCATTTTAACTATGATTTCTGAGATCTGTAACATGCACCTAAATGCTACTGTTAGGGAAAACACAGGAATAAGAAGTTTGACCTCATTTGTAATTATCTATTCAAACTAACTAGATGAATTCCACTGAGTTTGCCCAGTGCTGTAACAGAATCAGGACAGATATATATATATAAACTCAAAAGCTTGCACAGCTCAGTCTGTCCCTTTTCTACCTTGTGAAACACACTGCTTACTGATCTCACACTGTGTTCTTAGTTCATATTATAAAAGCTTCCATGCTAAACATTATTGCCAGATTTTAAAAGGGAAATTTCTAGAATGTTGTCTTTGTCTCCAAACATGCATCCTTTCATTGCCCTTCAGGATAATACTTAATGTAGCAGACACAATAATAAGTGTGCCAAGAAACTGGCAATTAGATCAGTTTTGTAAACAAACACATCAGCAATTGAAAGAAATTCCTACAAAATAAGGGAAAGAAATGCCATTTGCTTTATTTCCCTCCCAAGATTAATTGGAGGAAAAAGGTTTATTGATTAGAAACCATTCAACTACACTTTATAGTTCTCATCTGATTAAGTGAACGCAGAATTTAAGTGCCGTCTTCTTGGAGATGCAGTTATCAGCTGCAAGTGCATGTGTGAATTAAGAGCCTGGATTTATTTATAGCCTGGATTTACTTCTATAGTTACTTGCATATTGTAGCTTTACATTTATAGTGAAAGACCAATTAACTTTGCAAAGAAATACTAACCCACTACCAAAGAAAAGTAAAAAAACCCAAACAACATATTTACCATTAATACTGAAACACCTCCTCGGCAAAATTGCTCCCTGCGTCAGGAAGGGATCGGGCTGTGTTCTGATCTAATTGCTGGGAGTGACAGGGATTTTGCCATGTTCTACTTATCTGATGAGAAGGTACTTAATCCTATTAACGGGACGTTTTGTCATTAGGCTGGAGGATTTTGCATGCAAGAGACTTCATGCTCCTGTCTGTGGGCAAAACCACTAGGGGGAGCGTTGGGCAGAATTGCATTATTTAATGTAATTTGGATCTGCTATTTTGCTGTAGTCGGTAGCCTTTCGTCTTACTAGCTCTTCCATCGTCTTGCTTTTTGCCTTAGGAGACATCTGCATCTTATGTTCTTAGTGAAATTGTTACAATTAGTTTGGCTAAAAATAGCTTCCAACCTTTAATCTCTTCTGCATAGCTTTAGTTTGCTATAAACCCCCCTGGATTGTGTAATGGCCTTCCTCATATACCTTCTGAAGATACAGAAATCAAAAAAAAAAAATCAGGAATCCAGATGCAGGCAGGCATATGAGTAGAGTCTGAAATGAGATAAGCAAATTTTGGCATTTTGTATATCATTATACTTGCTAATGTTATGGGGGTTTGTCCTCTTAATGATTTTTTTCAGTTAATCCATGTGTGCAAAATATGTTTGGGATCTGACCTGCATGAAGTTTTGGATACTTTGAAATGAGGTATTTAAATACTAACAGATGCTTGATATAAAATATGGACAAGTATTGTTAGCAAATCATATCCCACCTTGTGATATTCAGCAATAATACTCCCTTGAAGTCAAAGAGGAGGTGGGGAAAGTAGATGCCTGTAGCTCATGGTCTGTAACAGCTGTTTTAAAACGTCCTATTCTTTTTTGTTTACCTCATAGTTCATAAAAGGCAATTGATGATTGATGGTTAAGATCTAGCATGGTTAATGCTGCTTAGGCAAGAGATTTGAGGGGTTTATTTTTAAACACATTCTCAGGAAGAGTGGAGAACCTGTTAGCTCTAATGGGAACTGCAAGTCGTCCATTTGCATGAAAAATTAAGATAGCTCCACTCTTATTTTCTGAGAATGATGGATGGAAGGGGGATCTGTATTTTGTTTTAACATATATGAATTGCTGTCTCACTGAAATGCTGCTCACTCCTTGACCAAGACTCATCACTACACAAAACCTTTCAAGTTCTCTTTTGTGACAATACCAAGCTGGCACCCTTGCAGACTTCACAGTCCCCTGGCCAGACTGGTTTTTAAGCACCCCTGGGGCTTGGGCTGAAGTAAAAGGGGCAGTTGCTCTCTCTGCGCCTCATGCTTGGCTAAGGATAGAGAGTAAATGGAAAATACAGTTGCACAACGGAAGACATTTGTGAAATGCATGCTACATGTGTAATGAATCCTGACAAAGACTTTAATCTTTCACTGCAAGGATTTGCCCTCTCGTTTTTGGCATTTATCTTTGCTAATACTCATTTACTAGCCAAGGTTACTGCTGGCCTTTCTGGACCTGGCTCCATATAGAGAAAGCTTTACTTGATGCAGAGCAAAAAGGGCAGTTTCAACACATCACCACACTTCACAGGAATTTGCAAGAAAGCAGGGGGCATCAGCCCTGCAGGGAGGGACAGCAGTGCTCCTGCCCCAGGGCGGAGAGGCTGGAGACTGCCTCTGACAGATCCCACCACTTATTTTCACAACTGCCCATCTCCTGGAGGTCTCTGTGGGGGTGTCTGGTCAAAAATAACTCTTGCACCTTGCAAAGCCGGTCCTTAAGGGAAATCTTTACCGAAGCTAATGCTGAAATATGGCGTCCTGGTGGGTGTTGGGCTCCTTTTCTCAAATCATTTCATTTTCAACATTGCAAAATGTGTTGCATTGTCTGAAATGTTATTCTTCACACTTTATTATAACCCCTATGTAACCACATGGAAATAGGCATTACTATATATATCTATTTCTTTTTACAAAACCCACCAAATCCTGGTTCTTTGCTCTTATTTCATATATGTCTAATGACTAAAAGAGTAGGTCTAAGGAACCTGAGGACAAAACGGTCTAGAGCTACTATGCCTGTTAAAGTTCATCTCGGGCTTAAACTTAACCTTTGAAGTGCACTTTAGAACCCAACACGCTGTCCCTGAAAAGCAGTTATTAGTCATGGAAAACTCTGGAAATCTTTTCTTCTCACTTCTGTTTTGAATTTAATTAAACAAAGATCTCACCAATTTTACCTTCAGGTTTCATATCAAATATCCACTCCCTTTTTCATTCCGAATCTGATTTGCAGTGACCTATTGCGGAAATCTCCGATTTTTATCTCAGCTGACATGTTCAACAGTTTCATCTTAATATTTTATTTTCCTCTGAATTTGAGTGCTTCGATCAGCTATAGTATGCCATGTCATGACATTGTGCTGACGTTCATTTTTTCACAGTCTAATACAAGCAGATGATTCAATGCTCGTGGATGCTGTTGCAAATTGTAAGGCACTTTTCTAATATTGAATCATAGTGGAGACAGTCTGAAGAAGCTCTTGTGATCAAATTGTAGAAAATGTCTTTTTCCCAACCCCAACTGTTATACCAGTACTGCTGTATTTTAATTTAAATTAATGTGTATATATTGGGGAAAAAAAATAAGGAAATAGCTTGAAAAGGGATTTCAGTAAAAATAGGCTTTTTGCAAGATACTGATAAATTGAAATGGGAATAATTACAACAATACAGATAGACATTGAGCTTGAACCTAGCTGAACTTGAGCGATGAGAGTTGTAGATGCTTTGTGGCGTTTCCTTCTGTCCTGTTGGATGACCTCCGCAAATGTATAACATTTTTTTACAATGTACTCTGACTTCTCCCTTTTTGTTGATCCATTCCACCTGGCAGGATTAAGCATCAAGAAATACATTGAAATGGAATTTCCTGTGTTATACATCGGCTGTAGGATTTTGTTCCAGTTATATATTTACACAATTATTTGCTGTTTGGAAGCGTTGTTTCCTACTATGTATTTTCACATTTCTGCCAGAGCTAGGCCAGTCATATAATGATCAGACTGAAAATACCTGTAAATATTTATAGACTCTATGAGTCCTGCAAAGTGATACATATTGATATTAAATCTCTTGATAATTTTATTAAATAGTCCCCAGTTCTACAAAATCTTAATTAGCTTTATTTGTAAGCACACCGTTAGTTCCACTGCTTTCAATTGAAGTTAAATCCTGGGGGGAGTGGGGGTGTTATGGTGTGATTACATGGCTAATCTAAAGCATGCACAAAGCTTTGCTAACAGTTAGTGTGGGTTTTAAGGCTATAGAATTGAACTTTTGTTGTGTGAAGTGGGTTTGGGGTTTTTTGGGGGGGTTTAATCCTTTCTCCTTCAGGAGCCCCTGAGTGGTTTCTGCTTTCTCCTGTATTTCAGAGGCTCTTGGAGCCCTGCTTCAGTTTGTATTCAGTCTCCTTCTTTAGCCCAAAGAGAGGGGCAAGCTCCTGAGATGCTCTCAGTCATGCTGGAAGGCCTCAGGCTGAGGAGCTGAGGCTACCCTAAGTTAGCTAGCTAGAGTTAGTCCAAGCTACACATCTTGGAAAAAATACGAGCTCGGGCCCCAAAAGTAGCGCAGCTGTGTTAGCATGACAGGATCCCGAAGTTCATGAGCCCTGCAGCTCGGAGTCAGGCTGACACAATCACCCTGTCTGGAGGAGTGTCAGGCAGTGCCAGGTCAGGCGTCTGCACTGTGCTCAGCACAAACACAAAACCAGCTGAAGGCACGAAATCAGCCTGCATAACTTAGAACATCACGCCAAGATTTAACGTGGCTTTATTTGGACCTGTATTGGGTTTGCATGGCAGGGTTTTGGTAGCAGGAGGGCTACAGGGGTGGCTTCTGTGAGAAGCTACTAGAAGCTTCCCCCATGTCTGGTAGCCAGGCAGCTCCACGATAGACTCACTGCTGACCAAGGCTGAGCCCATCAGCAACAGTGGTGGTGCCTCTGTGATAACATATTTAAGAAGGGGAGGGAAAAAAATCAGCTGGGCAACTGCAGCTGGAGCGAGGAGTAAGTGCAGCAACTCTGCAGACACCAAGGTCAGAGAAGGAGGGTGAGGAGATGTTCCAGGCGCTGGAGCAGAGATTCCCCTGCAGCCTGTGGTGAAGACCGTGGTGAAGGAGCTCATGGAGGTTAACAGTGGAGCAGACATCCACCTGCAGCTCGTGGAGGACCCCACACTGCAGCAGGTGGATGCCCAAAGGAGGCTGTGACCCTGTGGAAAGCCCGTGCTTGAGCAGGCTCTTGGCAGGACCTGTGGACCCATGGAGAGAGAAGCCCACACTGGAGCAGACTTGCTGGCAGGACCTGTGGCCCCATGGGAGATCCACACTGGAGCAGTCTGTTCCCAAAGGACTGCACCCTATGGAAGGGACCCCCACTGGAGCAGTTAATGAAGAACTGCAGCCCACGGGAAGGACTCATATTGGAGAAGTTCATGGAGAACTGTCTCCCATCGGAGGATCCCACGCTGGAGCCAGAAAAGAGTGTGAGGAGTCCTACCCCTGAGGAGGAGGAAGCAGCAGAGACAATGTGTGATGAACTGACCACAATCCCCATTCCCTGTCCCCCTGCACTGCTCGAGAGGAGGAGGTAGAGAATTTGGGAGTGAAGTTAAGCCCGGGAAGAATCGAGGGGTGGGTTGAAAGTGTTTTAAGATTTAGCTTCTATTTCTCATTATCTTGCTCTGATTTGTAATAAATTAAATTAATTTTCCTCAAATTTAGTCTGTTTTGTTTATGACAGAAATTGGTGAATGATCTCTCCCTGTCATTATCTTGACCCACGAGCCTTTTGTTATATTTTCTCTCCCCTGTCCAGATGAGGAGGACTAATGGAGTCGCTTTGGTGGGCACCTGACATCCAGCCAGGGTCAACCCACCACAGGAACTATTAAGCTACAGATTTTGAGGTCAGCAAGACCATCTTCACAAGGCTTAGCGCGCTTTAAAATGTATGAGCCTTTTCTGATTTCCTTTTACTTGTCTATCCATGGGCACTCAGGATGACTGTTAGGTTTGGAAAAAATCTTTCACTTCACTGCTGAAGGTTTTTTTTCCAAGCTCTCCAGGGCTTTGACACGAAGTTCTAAATACCAGTCCCAGCAGTAATGTGGCAACTGTTGTTCACAGGGGCACACAAAGTCTCTTCACGCCTTATCCAGAGATGTTGCAGAAGGGACCTATTGTGCCTGTAAGTGATATTGAACACCGTATTTGGGAAGACAAATCTATAATGTAAAGGAATTTAATTAATTTTAAGGAAGAGAGAATGAAAACCTGAAAGCTGAATGTAAGACAACATGAAGCTGAAACCTAAGAATTATGCAGTTGTCTTCAGAACTTATGCTTGGGATATCAGCTAACTATTGAACTTGGAGTAGCACTATCACTGATGTTGTGTTATCAGCAGGAGATATCAAAGTCAGTGCAAGGATAACAAAATGAGTTAGAAACAATTTATTATAAAGCTATGAAGCAAACCTGCATGGTACAGTTACACAAACAGATTTCAGGAAGCATTTAATATTAAAATGCTGAAGTTTTGAACCAGATGTTTTGCAAGGATTTAGTTTCAAGCTTCCCTAGGAACATTAAAACAAAAAAGTTTTATTGCATGCAGACATGTAATATATCAGCTTTCAGCCTGCAACTGAAAGGAACAGGGTTCCTTGTGTGTTTTCATCTGGTTTGCTTAAGCGTATCTTCGTCGTTCAGCTCTGTATCAGCTAGTTAAAAGAGTGGCTGCTTCTTGGAAACAACTCTGGAGTTTAATTAAATTAAGATGACTGAATTATTAGTCTGTGAGGTGGTGAACCACTCCCGAAGATGCCACTAACTGCGCTGATCTGCTGCTTTCTTGAAACATAATTGAAGGCATTCAGGATAGGGCCTTGATAATACTCAGTGAAGGAACTGGAAATTGCTTTGGTGGGGAATAATCCTCTGGCTGGTAACTTGGCCTCTTGCTTCTGCTGCACTTGAAGGGGAACCTACACCAGTGCATGCAGGACAGCAAGCCCAAGGAGGGATGTCTGTAGATAAAGGTTCTTCAATATAGCCAATAATAGGACACACACAGTCCCCTTGCTTGCAGTACCACGGAAGTGGAAGAAGTAAAGCTGGAATGCTGCCTGAAGCTGACTTTTTCCTTATTTCACATATTAGGGATAATTTCTAAGAAGAGCCTTACTACAATTAGAATTAATGACTTCATGCTTCTAAGAGTTCTTGCTTAATTGCCGCCGCACATGTTTTTACAGCTGTCCTTTTATATAACTAGTACACTGCCCCATGCATTTGCTTCAGTACTCAAAGCTTTTAAAGCACTGTGAAAATACAACATTAGTTACGGAGACTTCACAAATGGGAGGAGACTAGAAAAGAAAACCTGAGTTCAGAGCAAATGAGAATTAGAAATGAGACAAAAAAGACAGAAAAGGGAAATGAAGGTGAGATACGAAAGACCATAAAGTACCACAATATCAGGGGAGACACTGATGAGAACACTCCAATTGGAAGTATACCAAGTAAAATACACTTCCGTATCTTTTACCAACAGCTTATCAGTTCTTGCAAACAACAAAAATGTAGGAAGCCCATGAAGACGCACATGTGGTAGAATAGGACAACTATATAATCCTTGGAGTCCTTTCTCGTTCAACTTGTTTCCTTCTCTGGCAACGACTGGGGCATTTGCCCAACTTCAAGTTGCTTGATACATTTGCAGGTACTGTGAAATACTAAGCACTAAGAATTACGAGACTTACAGTACAGCTAGTCAGTGGTCTAGGTTTTCTTTGTAGCCAAGGAAGAGCTCTTGGCTAAGCTGCAGTTTAACTGACCTACTGTAGACCTTGACCTCAGAGTTAGATTAGTTGCAGTTTGTGAGACCTGGGTTTTCTCCCCTCACTAGAAAGTGAACACAGCAGACTAACCTAAAGGTAGATCTCTAAAACCAGAACAAATTAATCTCATTGATATGACATGCAGTTTCAGCATGACCTGGCTTGCTTGTGTTTGGCAGCAGCATCCTGAGCTGCATTAAGAAAAGGATTGCTATCAGGTCAAGTGAGGTGATCCTTCCTGTCTACTCAGCACTGGTGAAGCTGCACCTGGAGTGCTGGGTCTAGTTCTGGCCTCCCCAGTAAAACAGACATGGACACACGGGACCAAGTATAGTGCAGGGCTATGAAGATAATTAAGGGACAGGAACATCTTTCATATGAGGAGAGGCCAAAAGAGCTGGGACTCTTTAGCCTGGAGAGGGGAAGGCTCAGGGAGATCTTATCAATGTGTATATATATGTGATGGGAGGAAATGAAGGCAAGGGAGCCAGGCTCCTTTCAGCAGTGCCCTGCGACAGGACAAGAGGCAACAGGCACAAAGTAAAATGTGGGATTCCATCTGAACACAAGAAAACACTTTTTTAGTGTGAGAATGGTCAGGCCCTGGGACAGGTTGCCCAGAGAGGTTGTGGAGTCTATCTGTGGAGGTATTCAAAACCTAACTGGACATGGTCTTGGACAACCAGCTCTAGGTGGCCCTGCTTGAGCAGGGGGGTTTGACTAGATGATCTTAAGATGTCCTTGCCAACCACAACAGTTATGTGTTTTCCATGTTTATGCAGCTCTGGGGATCCCAGTTCAAAAAAGACACGGACGTGTTACAGCAGGTCCAGAGGAGGTCCACAGAAATGGTCAGAGGGCTGGGACACCTCTCCTGTGAGGAAAGGCTGAGAGATTTGGGGTTGTTCAGCCCACAGAAAACAAGGTTCTGGAGAGACCTTATTGTAGTCTTTCGATACTTAAAGGGGGCTTTAAGGAAGATGGGGAGAGGCTTTTTACCAGGGCCTGTAATGACAGAACAAGGGCTAACAGTTTTAAACTGAAAGAGGGTAGATTTATACTGGATATAAGGAAGAATTCTTTTATGATGAGGGTGGGAAGAAATGAACAGGTTGCCCAGAGGAGTTGTGGAGGCCCCACCCCTGGAAGTGTTCAAGGCCAGGTTGGATGAACAGCCTGATCTAGTGGAAGATGTTCCTGGCATTGGACTAGGTGATCTTTTAAGGTCCTTTTCAACCCAAACCATTCTGTGATTCTGTGATGTGTATGGTACAGGCCAAAATGGGATACATAGATAGCCTGCTAAATATGGACATGTGCAATGTCTATCATACATGGAAGTTCTGAGCGTTCACACATAAAGCACAACCAAGTTAGAAATTATTTCAAGCTGTACAAAATCCTGTCTACCATTTCCTAGACAATCTGCAGTCGGCCAAGATGGCAGCTACCACATCTAAATCATCATCTTTCTGAAAACTGAAATCAAAGTGTTAAACTCATAAAAGATGAAGGCAAACTCCTAGAGAGCACAATATAGCACAATGATTTACTTAGGATTACACTTGTAACATTTCAAAGTCATGCTAGATTTTCACTTAGGTTTTAGGTTAGCTACATTATTATTAGTGTCCAGCACAGTATCACACATCCTACTTTCTGCACAGTGGCTTGTAGGGATTCCTGATGCTGATGTGTTTACTTTGTTCCTACAGATAACCGATATAAAAAAAAAATCTTGGAAGATAGGCTCATTGTGGTTATTTAGCACAATGGACAAAATGCTGTCTCCAGATCAAGAAGTCCATGAACTTCTACTTCCTGGAAGGATATCTGGGGTAGACTCTTATTTATGCATTTACCTGGAAGGTATTTGTTTTCTCATAAAAATGCTAAAGTGAGATACTTCACTGTTTTTCTGTGGTACCGGGTTTTTTTATGGCTTTGCTTGTCTGATTCAGCAATTGCATCAAAATGTTATTCCAGAAATTGCTGGAGTGATGAGCTCGTTGCTCGTACAGGGTCTCATTAGAGTGGACCCCTGCCTTTCCTGAGCTGTGGTAAACTAAGCTGCCTTCTATGCAAATCAAGGCTGTTTTGCACCTCTACATTGAGATTTTTATAAAATTTGAAGATGTAAAAATATTCACCTCAACTCCATCTGGAAATTAGGCAGAAAAATATAACCATTTGCTCATTCTAGTTGAATTTCATTTAGTTCTTTAGGAATCGGATCTCTGTTACGTACAATATAGTTTGTATATGCAAATTATTAATAGGCAATTTAATGAAAAATGGTTTTACTCTGGAATATTGACAAAAAATCTGGAGTATTGGGGTAGTACTCTGTGTTAAGGAGTAGTCTCACCGTATATTCTGAGCACCTTACAGAAGGGGTTCGACTCCGCATCTGGTCAGCAGACAGATATAGAAGCCTTCAGAAAATAATTGAAACCACGAGTTAGGCAATATTTAACTTCCTAACTTGGCTGATCTGAAACAGCCACTTTGCATTGTTTGGAGCCAGAGTCCCTGGTCACGTATATGTAGGGCACAAGAATGCTCAGTGACTAATACTAAAAATTCTGAAATAACGCAGATTCATTTGGAACACCTTAAGTGGCAGAAAGCTTTCAAAGGTGCATAGTACAGGTGTAAATATGTTGCAAACATTATTCAAAAGTATTTTGCGATTGGCACTGGGAGACGATACTGCATTATGTATTTTCATACTGACGCCAGGAAGGAATAGGCTTTCATTTCAGCCTTTTGCCCTTGTGTCTCCAATATTATATCTCATATCCCAATTGAGATTATTGAAGGCCCGTTCCTCTGCTCAGGTCTGATATGTTTAACTGCACACATACACACATTTATGTATTAACACAGTAGACAACAGGTCAGATCCTTAGCTGATGTAAATAAGCATAGCTCCCTCATCTCTACAGACAGCTCTGATTCATACCAGCTGAAGACCAGTACATTTTCCCTAGGTCTGGATTCAGTAAACCACACACACGCAGAGTGCAAAGCAGCCTATTGTTCGAAGGAAACCTTTCTTGTTTAGGGCACTGCTGAACAAATAAACCAGGCAGCAGAGGGAATTAGCAGGAATGAAGAGCATTAGTTCCTCAGAGAAAATAACATCAAAAAAGCCCTTGGTATCCATCAGTCAGAATTCCTTCAGCTCCAGACAAAAGCTGCAATGGAAATTGCTGTGTTGTAACCTACGTGATCCCATGCTGAACTATTTACTTGAAATGCTGCGCTTCCAGCACATTGTACAGATCAAGTATCATGAGCAAGGAATGAGAGTGAATAAGAAATTAAAAAGAACTTAAATACTATTCAAGCAAAGCACTTAACCACGCATTTAACTTTTAACCTGAGAGCAGTCCCATTGAAGTCAATGGGATTACTTACGTACTTAAAGTAAATCATGCGATTAAATGGTCCTCTGGATCAGGATCTTAAAAATCTGAGTGGCTATTACTTAAAAATGGATACAGTATCACAAGGGAAAGGAAAGAGAAAAATCTGTTTTCCATCCTCTGTTCCAAGTGTGCTGACAAAGGCATGATAAGATCTAGCACTGGGAAGTTAGAGTTGGAAAAATCCAGCCTTGAAATAAGACATTTCCTCATAGCTGTGAGGAAAATGTTGAGACAGCTTATGAGAAGGAAGTGGATTTGCCCTCACGTAGAGTTCTTACAATGACATTAAATTTATTAAAAGAAAAAGAGGATTAATCTAGATTCTGGGAATAAACTCAAAGGCTTAAAAAAAAAAATAATATTAGGCAGTTCCTGGAGGACAGACCCCTCCACCAGTTTATTGCAGTATACTGGTCCATGTCCAGCCTCCAGTTCAAGAGATTCCTAAACCAGATTACAAGACAGATGATTTTACATTGCCCTGCTTTTTGTATTTCTTGTAAGAATTGGCTACTTTTGGAAGTAGTACTGTGCTACGCATATTTTTGGTTTAACCTTGTACAACTGTATTTCTTTTTGATACTGTGTGTTACGTACACACACATTGTGAGACGATTAGGCTGACTGGTATTTGCAGCCTTTTCTGACCCTGAAGTATGTCAGTCTGATGACTTCTGCTTACCACCTTCGTTCATGAGCTTGATGGGAAAAAGTATTGATTAAATTTTCTTCAGCAGTCCAACAATCCTTCCTTGGGAAGAAAATGGGTACCGTGCTGCGCAGTCGGCTGCATCACGGTGGCTGGCAATGGAGCTGGAGTCACCCAGGAACATCTTGCCCAAGCAGGTCCCAGCAGCCAGGGTGCCATGCCATGAGGAAGGGACCTCCGTTTCTCCTCTCCATGGCACATGCTTTCTAATCTCTTAAGGAAAAAAATGTTATTTCAGTACTGGCATGTCTGTATAAAACTTGATTATCCTGTGATTAACTAGAAATCTCACTGATTGACTTCACGCTGCATGAACAAGACTTCAGCTCCATCTACAGCCTCTGTCCAAGTTAATGGGTGTCCAAAAGGAATGCAGCTCAGCTTGCAGTAAATACATACACCTAAATGACCACAAGCAGAGCTATTCAGAAAGGACTAGTAATAGCATCATCACAGAAATTAAGTGTGTGAATGCTCAGTTAGCTAACAATATCTTCAAGAGATACTGTTCTCAGCTTTCTGTATGAAAAGTCTGCTGAAGTTAAAAGTTTTTGAAGTTACTTACAGGAGAGAAGTTTAGCACGGGCTATAGGGCGCTGCAGGATTCAGCCACTGGACAAAAGCTGTTTCACCATAGTTGTCCATCTCTCAAAGCAAAACTGAGATCAGCCCACATAATTTACATGAGTATTGGCTGGGTTTTAAATGAGAAAAGGCTCATGCTCTGGGCCAGAAGCACAGCTGGTATAACACTAAGGATCTAGTTCATAGCAGTAATGTTTTTCTGCAGTTTTACGCCAGAGCTCCTGCAAGTTTCAGTATGACAGCTCTTAGCTTTAGACTCAAGACATAACAGAGTGCTGGGAACAATTAAGTGTGCAGTTTTACTGAAAATATTTCGGTTTAAGACGCCTATGTCTTTCACAACAGATAGATGATCCCATTTTAAATGTTAGGCTTTTTTCTAAATACTAAATAATGTGATTTTTCTGTTCTTTTTTACGCAATGATATAGGATCAGTGAGATAGATGCATATTTACATATAAAGTAAGTCATCATTGTCGTAACAGAGGTGTTTATATAGCATTTATGTCTGCCATATAAATAACACAGGAATGAGGAATATTTCACTTTTTACAAGTTGCAATAACACAAACATCTTGACAACTTCACAATATTATTGTCTTTATGCATAGTCACAAGAAAGGAGATTTGCATGTGATGGTTTTGTGTCTTTGTGGGTAGATTTGTCTTCTGCACTTGCCATCCTTGGAATATAAAAGCTCAGGACTTTATGAGGCAAAGGTAACTTGAGATATAACTTTGCTCTACTTGACAATTCAAAATTCCCACAGACAAGACCAAAAATTTTAAAGCATATAAGGATTAGGGTCAGTTTTCTCAGTGTGGGTATATTAAATTAGGGAGGTGGCTGGTTAGCCAGGCATGATAGCAAAGGCCCTGATTTTCAGATATGCTAACCACCTTGAATTTCTTTTCCAGAGCCTAAGTCTCCTTGGCTATATCTATTCTGCCACACCAAAATTTTGAGTTTAATTTGCTGAACTGTGTCTCAAAGCACTGTTTTCTACACTGTGAAGGAAAGGGCCGGTTCCTCCCATGTTCCTGGGCTTTTCTAGTTGTCAGCCTATTAATTCGCTTGGGACATCAGCCAGAACTTTAAGATTCATGCAGGCAGTGCGGATGATCCAATATTCAGGCTCAAGCACAAGCCTGATCCCAGAGCTAACAAGTACTGATGTACCCAGGATTGTCTTCTGGAGCTGCCTGCCCTGGTCCTGGCAGAAGTTGAAGGTGCATCACCTTAAATCGCTTGAAGGGTTGGGGTCCCCCCACATAGAGCACAAGCGAGAGCCCAAGGTCTCGCTCAGCCTCATGCACTGGTGAGCAGAGCAGCCCCCACTGATGGCCATCAGGTGTGCTTGAGCAAGCAAGCAGTAGAAAACATGAAGCACCAAATACCGACATGTGAGTATAAAACGTGGTAGCTGGCCAGATAGCAGGGCAGTGTGTGTTTGAGAGAGGTGACTGACCTGGAAAATTTACTTGTGCCTAAGATAATAACCTGTTTTCCTAAGACTGGGATGTTTCTCCCCTCCTTGTTTGTGAGTTGTGCTTTGTTTGCATTTGTTTTCTATTTTATTATTTGTAATTGTTGCATTTTCCTGAAAAATTATAACTTTGGCACATATAATTGGAAACCAAATTTCGTCTATGTCAAAGGCATGCACCCAAGACCATTAGAAGTGATGTGTTTGCTTTTTAATAAGAAATTAACTTCCATGGGAAATTATCTTGTTAAAAAAAAAAAAGCTACTTTTGCTATATGATGTATTTTTAAAATGCCTTAGCAGTATCCAAACTGCAAAAACTATGCCTGCCATTTCAAAACGCTCTGGGGAAAGGCAACTGAATCCCACTTTTAATTGTGAAATGATAGGCACAGTTTCGTGCATTTGGGGGAATGTAAAATATTTCTATTATTGTTTCTTCCCTTTCTCCTGATCCCTGCCTCCTCCAGCTCTCCTTTCCCCCTCAGTACTCAAAGCAACATTTGGGATGGGAGAACCATTTATCAGGAATACATATAAAAAGCTTTCATAGAGAGTTTCATCAAAAATACATATTGATTAGAGGCCCGGGGGAACAGGCTTTTTCAAGAAACAGCTTGAAAGGAGAATTGAGCATTTGATACAGGAATGTGGAGAGAAATGCTGGACCATCGCCACAGGGGCTGGCAGCTGAGGAAGGGGCAGAAGGGTGTGGGGTAGCACAAAGAGATCAAAGTAGCAAAAAATTAGCCTAAATATAAGGGGGAATAGCCTGGCACTGTTGGACTGGAATAGAGTCCAAAGGGAAATTTTGGTTTCTGAAGATAGATACTGGACAAAGAACTGGAAATGCTTTCTGGGCAAGAACTCTGCACTGACAGGGAGATGGATGCGTGTCTTTCAGCTCAAATACCATGAGCAGAGACACAGGATTAGTCATGAGCTACTAACTTCCACATGGCAATCCCAGAAGACTGCAGCACTGACACTGCCCGTTATAAATCTGTGAAGAAGCAAGGTACCCAAGGAAGATGTTTAGCACACAGACAAAGAGATGGGAGACCCAACTGCCATGTATCTCAATACCACATCCTTCCTGGTTGTCTTATTTGCTCAGAGGCTGAGTTTCCTCTGGAGACACTTAATTCCAGGGAGGCATCTCAGTTATGTAGATCAGCAAATCACAGCTGTTTTTCTCAAACCGGATGTTAGAAGGTGCCTCCAGCAAGCTTCTCCCAGGAGCTGATTCGCCTGTGGTCAGTTGCACAGACAGCTCCTCCTCTGCCCTCCTCCCCTTCCCACCAGACCTGACAGCCAGTCCCCGTGCTCCTCGGTGCCGCCTCGCCAGACTGGTTGTTATTACAGATCAGGACAGATAAGCCTCAGTCTGACAGTCCAGAGCTGTGGTTGACAGAGAATTAGATCACTGTGGACCTACGTGTCTTTTCAGATCGATAAGCAATGTTTTCATTGCAGACGAGCATGCTTGGGCAATATGTAAGCTATCAGAGCTGTCTTCGCTTCCAGTTTTGGGGTCCAGGCCGTGCTCTGTTTCCAGACTGACGTTAGATACCAGCGGGCATAAGCCAACCGTCTCCCCTGTCTACCCATCCCTGACCTGCCTGCACACCTACGCAGCCAGGGGACTGGTACCTAAGATAAGTGGATAGATGCAAGCTAACACACGCACGGGGAAGCATGGCGTGATGTATCACGTTGTGATACTTGCCACAAAAACTTTCACTAATTGGGTGATGAGCCCAAGGGAGATGAGGAACAGCTGTTGAAGCTGCACAGGAGCTCATCTCAGTTTGAGTTTAAGAGCCATAGCTCCAGGGGGAACTGCTCTGCTGGCCACTGTTCTGCATTACCAAATAAAAGGGCTCCTGTCCTCTCCTGCCTCAGTGACATTCCTCCATCAAGGGCTTAATTGTCTCCTTAGCTGTCACTGTCAGAGAGGAGAATATAGAAAGAGTCTTGGGAAACCTGGTGGAAAACAAAGTATCTGGTCAGTACGTTTAATTCACTAGATAAAAGGGGTTTGAATTCTTAAATGCCTTGTGTGCATCTGACCTGGACTCACATTTAGCGTTTAGGTTTCTTCAAGATCAAGCAACAATTAATTAACATTTACTATACAGAGTTGCGGCTTATAGTTTGCTGATAGTAATGCAGATCCTTCCACTAAATGACATTTTTAAGAGTGAATAGTACTCATTCTTTCACCTATTAAATTCATATAATAATATTTCTTGCTCACTCTCAAGCAAAGGAAATTGATGCTGGATCGCCTCCTGTTATTACATTTGTTGGGTGTTTTCACTACATCTGGGGAAACTAACGAGACAGGGGTCATTTGTTCTGCAAAGTATACTTTGAAATGTTTGTTTGGTATCCCTGAACTATTCATTTCTTTTTGCTGCCATTACAGAAAAACATGGTTTCATACTTAATGAACATCAGTGAGATGCTTTCTATTCCTGTTTAAACAGCAGTAAACTTGAAGACCTTGTCAAAACAAGTAGGTTAAGCTTGACCTTAATCAGCAGAACTCATTCTATTAATAGCCAAGGTGGCATCATTATTCCATTAAGCTATATCTGTAATATTGGGGGCAGGTACGTCTGTCCATACAGAAAAGGTTAAAATGGATGAACCTTTCCAAAATGAAAATAGAATAATTGTCATTTATTCTATATTTCTATGGTCTGGGAAGGAGTTTTCTGCCTGGCTGAACAAAACAGGACACATGAAATAGAGACTTTTTCAGAAAACTTTGTTATTTTGTGTTCTGCAAGAGGGCAGTTGCTTTATTATGGCTTGTTAGGTGAAGTCTGAAGTGATGTTGTCATTCTCATGGAATATGATCATATCTGTAGTCATACTAGGTGCATTGTTCAACCTGTATAAAGTGCTTTTCAGGCAATTTATATCTCAGCTGGGACATTAATGCAATCCTTTGCAATTAAGATAATCAAGAAACAAAGATGTGCTTTTGATTTCTGACAGTCTCATGATGGAAAGATATAGAATTGAAAGACAGGTAAAATCAGGTTTTATATTTTCAGATTAAGTAAATGCAAATTTATCAACTATATCTGAACTGTGATTGGTTACCTGGGAGTTCACATTCTGTCGCTATTCAGCATTTCCTTCAGCCATAACATGAATCATTTGTCCAATAGTGCCTTGTGTAAAGAAGCTAAGTCAGCACAAGGGCATCCACTGACAGCATTTGGGTTTAGTTTCCTTTTTTTGTGACAGATTGGTCTCCAGCTCTAAATGATAAGTCCTGTCTATGGCTCCAAAAGGGAGTTGAACTTCAGATATTTCTGTGCATAGTTTCTCTAAGTGATCATCAGCAGTACTAAAAAGCCTGGGCACTTACTCGTGAAACCTCTTCCCCAGCAGCTCGTAGGAAAGTGCTTCCATCTCTGAATCTTTAGCCCAACAAACAAAAATGCACCAAAATCTTTACCTAAGAGAATAGGTCTAAGAATGATGTTTAGGCATTGCTTTTAGCCACCAGCTGAGGAAACAAACCACAACTGAGAGCTGCTATCTATACACTGCTGAAACCATACAGATAAGCAACTAGGACACGCATCCCAAGGTCCCAAGTATCTGTGGTTTAGGTAAGAGCTGCGTAAACCACCCAGAGTGCAGAGGCGTAAGGGAAAAGCCTGTGGCTTAGCCTGCATGCCTCCAAAATACTAATGTTATCACTGAAACTTTTCCTCATGTTAGTAATGTGAAGCATCAAATGGACAAATGATCCCCATGTCTCTATCAACTGTCATAATGTTGTGGAGCTATAGGGTACTCAGGTCTCACTGTTTCAATAAAAACCTTTAATAATCTTTGCCACAGTCCTTTGTTGCCATTTCATGGCATTTATACTTTCTCTTTAGTAGCATAATCATTTATTGCAATGGTTTCTTGCAGTTGTAATTTTCCATGACTTCAGACCTTGAGATCAGATCCATCACATAATTTAGAGGAACATTAATGAGAAAAAAAATAGACTACATTTCCCCATCTGTCTGAAACATTTATGTTAAAAGAGTGGCATCTGTCAAGGCAGAGTGGATTAATAAGAGATGCTATCACATAAGTAAGTAGTAGGGGCTCCTTACTTTTCTTACAGGTCATTGTGTTAGCGAAGGGTTTACCACTGTTGAAACCACACGTAACCACTGTTCTCACTACGCAAGACCAGTATTGCAGTGTCTAAGTCAGGCTTCCGTTCTCACATATGCAAACAGATTTAGGATTTTTTGGTCATTGAAGAAGTGTACACACTTATATGTAATTCAGAAAGGAACAGCTACCAAAGAAAGAGTAATAAAAAGTCATGCTTTGTGACACATAGTAGCATGAGAAAACAGCAGCTGTTTTGTCAGATTGTGGCCAAAACCCACTTCCAGTTTTCTTGAAGAACAGAAGTGGTTTTAAAAATGAAAGATATGTACTCCATTTTGCAACATGTTCAGAGATATGAACATGTTCAGATGAAGTATTCTCAGATGGTTTTGGTGTTCAGTCAGTAAAATAAAATATTTAAATTTTAAAAAGTTTCATGCTTTCATACTCACAATTGCTGATATTTACTGTCTCTGCTCCTTCCTTTAAATTTTACATGGGGAAGTTCTCTTCCATTCCCTTCAGCTAAAGGAAGAGCTTCCTTCCTGTTCTAGCTTCAGAGGTAATAGATGATATTTCTTTTTTGTTCACAGAAATCGATTTAGAGACATTTTGACAGAAACTTCTTCAACAAAATGCTTTCACTTCTGCTTAAAGGCCAATGAGCAACAAATATGAGCTTACCTTTGATACCAGGAGAATCTTCACATGTATAACCCCATCAGAAGGATGGTCTTCTGGCAATACAGCAAATATTAGTTAAGACTGGGATAATCATATAAAACGCTCACTTATTCTTTATGCATCTTGACTTATAACTGTTGCCAGAGCAGGGAGCAGTTTAGAGAAGAAAACCTTATAATCTACTTATTTCAACACTAGTCAATATTAAAGAGAAATGTATATCAACACCATTCCAAGTGGAAGCAGACGAGCAGTTGCATTCAATCTCTTATATGCACTTAAAGCAGCTGCTTTTTGCACAAAAAACCGCCCATGTTAACTTTACTCAATTTATGTTTGTTGTGTTTGCTTGCAATTAGATGGCATTTGCTATTAAGCATAAGCCTTGGTGTTTGGACTTACTGCAAAAGCAGAAAAGGGATTTTTCATGTCATGGAGAAACCAGAAAAATTATGTTTTATCAACAACTCAGAACATTTATCCATGTCTTGTGAAAAGTCCACTTAAATGTGGACATTTGCCAGAAATACCAAGTCTATATCCTTAGCACATAATTTTTCTTTTCCTTACTTTTCAACTGAGTCTTCTAAGGTCTTGCCTTTCCATTTCTTATTCATTGTATTCCAAGTAGCCTAGAAACTGATGGTAAAATGAAAGATTTACAGACAGCTCCTATTTTGTGATTATATGAAAACCCTATTTGCATATGCAACTGGAGGGAATTGTATTAGGAATCCAGCTAGGTAGCTGTGTTCGCTAATGCAGATTTTGCAAGATAACCTCATAGCCTCACAAATCAAAAGTTTTCCTCAAATGCTCTCTATAAATCATCTTGTAGTTTCACTGGCAGGATGATTGACTCCTTCACCAAGAGCTGCAGGTAATCCCTCCAAGCCAAAGGAAGCTGTGCAAAGATGGCACTGTCCAGGGAGGGAGACTTCCCTGGAGATATCCTGGGGCTGGGAGAAGAGGTCGTGAGATCTCCTACCTTTTATAGCCCTTATAAAATGCTTTGAGTCAAGGTGGCAGCATGGTATTGAATGGTATTGGGCTGCAATCGCAATATTATTCACTGGGTGAGAGACCATGCTATGCTCCCACATAAAGGAGCAGTCTGTCTTCACAAGGGATGAGGAGTTTTAACCAAATGCCATTATAGAGGTAAACATAGCATCCTTGTCTAGCTCTTCTGGTTTCTTTCATCGAACAAGATGTTTTCTTCACCATCCTGCCCCCAAATGCTTTCGTGCGTATCGCTGACAGTATCACAGTAAGCTAGATGTTGTCTATTTTGCTGAAGCACTTGGTGTGCATTGTATTTTGTTTTCATTTTTATTTAATCCTACACAAGCAAAACACCAAGCACAACAAATCTGAGCAAGGACTAGAGGAATTTAGCTCACCAGTAAGTGCCTATAAAAAGTAAATGCCTCTTCCTATCTGATAACGTACCAATCCTAAACTGCAGAATAACAGAGGCATTCACTGTATTGTCTAGTTTCTTGTTAGCTCTTCTTCAGGTAACCCAGAGTATTTGCAGAGCCCTGGCTTGCTCTGTTTTCCCTGGCATATTGGCCATAATACAGCAATAACTGCTTAGCATACCCAACTTGTACTTAATTTTAGCTTCTTCCAGGTTAGTCAGGACAGGAAAACTCATACAGCCTAATGTGCCAGAAATAAAGGTATCTACTCATTGTCATATTTTCCATAATTCCCAAGTTTAAGGCCACCTGCTTCACTGCCTTCTTCATCGCATTTTCTAAATGCACTTTCTTTCTGTCTGTTTGGATAGATACATTTTGGCTGAAAACTTTTGAGCTGCCTTTCCAAAAAGTGAGATATGCTTTTCTATTTTTTCAGTGTGTATCTCTTTA
This sequence comes from Chionis minor, assembly GCA_013398295.1. Classification (NCBI taxonomy): domain Eukaryota; kingdom Metazoa; phylum Chordata; class Aves; order Charadriiformes; family Chionidae; genus Chionis; species Chionis minor. Next base: position 165,211 of record VZSF01000446.1, read on the forward strand.
ACTAGAGCAACTTTGCAGGGAAGTCATAAAGGAGTTTAATCCTCTGTAACCAGTTATACAAAAGGAAGTATTTAGAGATGGAAGGTGATGATTCTCCAGGCTCAGGATTGGATTTTAATATATTGAGCAAAGAACATCATCAGTCCACTGCCTGGGGAATCTCCTGTTGGAGATTTCTGTGGAAATCATCTGAAACCTCGGGCTGCACAAAAGCAGCCCTGCTATAAAAGGGCTGGTGTTTGCAGAGGGGTGGCTTGCTTGCTGACCAATAACCCGCTTTCTTAGGGGAAATAGCTCTCCTATTCTCACTAGAGGATCCTTGAAAAATCAGTTCAATCCTTGGATGGGTTGGGTGGTATTTCCACTGAGGAAAGCAAAGGCAGTCCCACACACAAGCTGTGGGGAGAAAACTTGGCTTGTAGAGTACATCCGCTAGGAGAACCTGATCCCAAGCAGTGGCCTCCCAAAGAAACCTGAGATGCTGCGCTTCAGTTTTGGTCACAAACTAAATGGTGTTATTTCTGGATAACTTTGCTTCCTTTTTTTTTTCAATCTCTTTCTGAGAATTTTGTGGGATTTTGCTAGTTCCTTGTTATCCACCAAACATACACCAAAACTGCTTGGTATCTATTAGCTTTTTGTTCTGTACTTGCAGACAGAAGTGAGCAAGATGGCTTTGCTGCTGTCCCAAGTGGTCCTTGTAAAAACAGCCGCTATGATGTCAAAAGAAACATTAAATCTCTGGCATAACAAAAGAGAATCAAAGTGACTTACAAAAAATGTTCAAGTGGTGTTATTTTCCCAACACACACACTCAACAGTATTGTAGAAAATTCCTTAAGCAACAGAAATGGAAAGAGAAACAAAGTTTAACATTTCAGTATCTTACTCAGCAAAGTTTTCTGAGGAAAACAGATCAGACGAAATAGTACACTTTGTTAGTTTTTCCATATTCTTTATTCAAATAAAGATATGTGAGCTACATATGTTCCTGTTTAATTTGAAGATTTTATTCTAAATGCCTTTGATGTACATTAACTTGATATTTTTATTTATTAGCTATTGCAAAGAGTGACACATGGGGATAATGTTGAATGTGCTGTAAGTCAGTGCAGTATTTAGTTTGCAGAGATTTAATCAGAAAAGCAAGATCTGTAGAGGGAGGAAATATCTCTTAGTAGCCTAGCTGCCATAGCTGGGAAAAAAAGGACACAAATCTAAAAACTTTGCCCATTTTTCCAATTAAGTCATTCAGTCTAATAGAAAATAATACCTTTCTTGTACCCTTAAACCACAAAAGCTACAGCAACAACAGTAAGACGATACAAAAGATTGATCACTCGTGCAGACATGGCCATGAAGCTATGTAACCTCATTGTCTGCATCTTCCCCTCTGCCCAGAATATGAAATATAGTTATTGCACTCACAGCTAATGATTTTGTTAGAAAAGGAGAGGCTGTAGCTGATGCATTTCAGGAGGAAAATGAGCTTTGGCAGATAAGACTAGCCTGTCTCAGCCTCGTGTAGCAGGCAGGAGGAGGGTGTGTGTGCAGGACAGCTGCAGCATAGCACAGCACATACAAGCGAGAGCAAATTCTCCATTTCAAACCCTGAGCACTCACAGCACAGGCTCTGTGATCCTTGTTTAAGTATTGCTCAGGCTGATGAAAAGATGCAGGATTGAGTTTGAGTGGCAAGTTTAGCCTCCTCTTAGGGCAAAGGTTTGAAATTCCTTTACCTAATGAGTAATTGTATCATACCACCCCCACTGAGCTACTAATGGCAAATGAGAGACATTTTGGGACAGAAGGAAACTAGGAGTCCTTTCTAATTAAGTGTGCCCCTCTCTGAGTCTCTAGATAAATTCCACAATACTTTTTAGCCCATACTTGCATACCACACCTTTTTCTTCCTTCGCTGTTTTTCCTGCATGCTCTATCCACTGCTCTGCAGGCAGAGAATTCCACTTGAATTCCTTTTGTGTCTGGTCATTCCGTAGATTAAATCAGAGCCCCTTGGTTTATTATTAGGAATGCAATCACCTCTGCTATTGACATGTCTCTGGACCCTTCCTATTTCTACTTCCACCCTTAATGTTCCTTTGAGTCTTTTATTTTAGAAAGTCAAACACCACCACCACCCCACCACCCCCCATTTCTTTAATCTTCTTAAACTACAATCTGCAAATTTATGCATCATCTGGTTTATCTCAAGTGCTTTGTCTGTGCCAAGAAACGCACTGAATGTCGTGAGGTGTGCTCAGTTCTCCTCTTGATGTATCGCCACTTCTCCCAGGCTTCAGCTAGGTATGTGCGAGGTTGCACTGCGCCCAGCAGCCCTGCAATGGCTGAGGTGCTCTGTGAGGGCTGGAAGTTGCTTGCCACAGGCTTGCACCACGTAGCCTCTCGGTGAATCGCCCCATTTCTTCTTTGTGCCCTCATCAACTTGTGGTTCTGCCCCATGCCTTCAGTTCTTCTCATCCCCCCCATGCTTCCCACCATCGCAATACCAATAACCCCCTCCAGTGTCCTCTTCAGGTGCCCCTAAACCTTCTGGGCAGCCCAGGCTGTGGCTGGCTGGGACATGCGTGCGTGCCAGCAGGCCAGCTAACGTATACGTGGGGACGGGTCGGGTGGCCACTTTCAGACTGAACAAAGGCTGAGCTCTGTCTGCATTCCCTTGAGGAACAAATGCTCCTCTGGCTCTCGTTTCTCTACGTGGACAAATGGTTCAATTAGACGTTTGGGAACTGAATAGCTTTGAGCTCTGTGCCCTTCTGGCGAATCTGATGAAAACTGAGAAGTTCTTAAGAAATTGCGAAGTTCTTAAGAAAAGAGTGATGGAAGACACACAGATGGTCGTACACACACGCTGCAAATATCACATAGGAATCACGTTCGTAGGAAATAAGGCTAAAAATCTAATGGCCTAGGTGAAGAATGACATCAGGGAAGCTGGATTTGGCTTCCTGATTCTGAGACTCAGCCTGTGCCTTGCCATAAATAATGCTGCTGACAGGCAGTTTTAAATTGTGCAACAAATGGACCAGGGCAGGGCTGCTCGATGGAGCAGAGCAAAACACATCCCTTCTTCTTTCCTGCTTTTCTGCTCCTTGCTGCCAGAGGCCTCCTCCTCCCCCTTCCCTTACATGACCAAGTGTAAATAAGAGTATCTGCACAAGCGGGATTCTCCTGTTCTGAAGGAAAAATATGTCCTGATGGTCATTGTACCCCCAGGTCCCCTCAGGCAAAATATAGCTGACTGGTACGAGTGGATCTCAGGCAGGTTGCAGCAGAGCTGACCCCTCCTCATCTACAGCCAGCTCTGGTGCTGGTCTGGGTCTGGTTCTTCTGCGTGGTTTAGTTCTGGTGCACATTAAACTTCATGTGCTTAAGGTGGTGTAAATCCCTGTGGCATACCTGCAAATTTTTAAAGGGCAGATACTAAAGTAGCAAAGGCACAAACTGAATAAATGAGTAAGACTAGGAAAAGAGTATGCTTGTGAAGCAAATTTCGTAGTGTATGGGCCCTTTGCAACAATTTTAACAGAAAATAGCCATTTTCTAGGGCCTTTGTAATATTCCATCTTCCTGGCACCTCCTCCATGATATGAAATGGAGCTGGTTTGGCACTGGAATTTTGTCACTCTTCAGATAGTCTAATTATCTGCCCTAACAGGATCCTGGTTTCCTAGTTCACTGTTTCTTTTTCCTCTCTTGAGACTATTTCTGGCATCTGTTTCCACATCGTTATGTGAACACTGAGTGCAAAAATGTCTTTAATGTTTTAGCAAGACTCTACCTAGCTTATCAAGTAAATATAAATCTGTAAGAATATCTACTGTCTTTTGCACTGACCCTTTGTCCCGTTAGGATGAACTTGAAAAGCGCCTTGTAACATGTATTCAAAACTTTTCATTTCCTCTCCCTTTTTTACCTCCTAACCTGGCACACCTGATGTGAAGCATCGCTGGCCAATACTTCATTTATCTGCTCTGGTCCATTTAGAGCCCAGTTCTCGCTGATGGTAAATGGTGGAGGGAGGGAGGGAATGTGGCACCTCCCAGAGTTCATCTCCAAGACAGAGTTTCATCTCCAAGAGACCAGAAATACTAAAGAGATCTTGAAGTCAGATTTTAAGTCTCAGGCAAATTTTGAAAGGAGGGATTTAAAGTCATTGAGATATTGTAAACCAACTTCAGGGATTTCAAGGACTATTTTTAGTTAAGGTGAAAAAGAGTGGCAACTGCCAGAGTATTGCTTATATTTGCAGCCTCTCATACAATGGACACAGACTCCTTATTCTGGAGAGAAAATTAAAGAATGGTGGTATGGTTAGACAGACAACATACTAGTTATGTCAACATTTTCTTTGATGACCTTCTCCTTCAAACTTTGCATCCCTGTAAGATTTTTTACAGCCCACACGGACCTGCAGAGCTCCCCAGACCCGGCTCATACAGGCATTTCATACACGCACCTTTAGCCATTTTGTGCAAATATATGGTGCCAAGCAGAGGTGCTGAGGGCTTTGCAAGGCTGCCACGGAAAAGGAGAGGCCAGGGGCAGTTCCAAAGAGGAGACAAGAGGAGCAGGGCTGGCGTAGGAAGTGGGAGGATAGCAGAGTGGCTGCTGGTCCTGTGCAGCCAGACGTGGGCAGGGGTCTCGCCGGGGCTCCCTGAGAGGGCTGCCCCTGCCTAGACCACTTCAGCGGACGTAGCAGAAGCAGCAGCGAGTCTTTTTGTCCAGAGCTGTGGTCCAGGAAAAGGAGGCATCCAGGTCACTGTCATTTTCACTGGTGAGGCCGCAGCTTGAGTACTGTGTTCAGTTTTGGGTACCGCAGTATTGGAGAGACATTGAGGTGCTGGAGCGTGTCCAGGGAAGGGCAACGGAGCTGGTGAGGGGTCTGGAGAACAGGTCTTATGAGGAGCGGCTGAGAGAGTTGGGATTGTTTAGCCCAGAGAAGAGAAGGTTGAGGGGACACCTTGTCATTCTCTACAACTACCTGAAAGGAGGTTGTAGGGAGGTGGGGGTCAATCTCTTCTCCCAAGTAACAAGCAATAGGACAAAAGGAAATGGCCTCAAGTTGTTCCAGGGGAGGTTTAGATTGGATGTTAGGAAAAAATTCTTTACCGAAAGGGTTATCAAGCATTGGAACAGGCTGCCCAGGGAGGTGGTGGAATTGCCGTCCCTGGAGGTATTTAAGAGACTGGTAGACGTGGTGCTGAGGGACATGGTTTAGGGGTGGTTTTGGCATAGGTTTATGGTTGGACTCGATGATCTTGAAGGTCTCTTCCAACCCAAGTGATTCTATGATTCCATGATTCTATGATTTTGCCACGCAGCTGCTCTGCCCCAGCAGGTCTCCCCTTTGCCGCCTGCTGCTTTCCCTGGTACAGGCAAAGAGCCGCTCCACATTTGCTTTGGTCTGCCAGCCAAACCAAAACCCAGCCCTTCAATGTGTGCATAAAAGATGTCCAAACACTCATTTTTGAACTTCCAAGTGGGCTTCTGCTGTCCCTGCTCTGCTTTAAAACTATGCGCTAAGCTACGCTCTGTCCACAGAGAAACATGCCAACTTAGTAAAAAAGATAATTAAGATTTTGTTGAAAACATACATCAGGGAGATTATCTACTTAAAAACTGCCTTCCTGCACGTAAGTACAGGCTCAACCTTTTGCTTTCAGCTCAGGGACGAGCAAACCACGCAGCAAAAATTTACAAGGAATGCTTATTAAGAACCAGCAGTTTCAAAGAAGGGTCTGAACTGCAGCAGGCAGAAATGCTAATGGTGTCATGAAGCAGATCAGAGTTGCAAAGAAACTGACTGCCTTTTCATGCTTGGAAATTTCACTCCTGGCAGATGCTAATAGCTGATTCCCCATTCTGCCTGGCCCAAGAGGTGTGTATGTGATATGTACCACATATGGCAAAGTAAAAGGAAAAGAAAAAAAAAAAAAAAGAATGGAAAATACTTTGATCTTAATGGGAAAATGTCTGTTTCACAAAGTTTAAAATGGAGAAATCACTATTTGCTTTTTCCTCACAAAATACAAACTCTTGAAAATGTAGATACGTGTAAAATAGGCCCCAAAAAAATCCTGTAAAGAACAAATTAGTTAGTTCTGTGGCATCTCACCAGGCTGTGGAATTTATGAAAACGACATTCCTTGGATTCTAAAACACTGGCCATCCCGCTGCTCTTTCAAATAATGTTGATTTTGCTGACTAGTCTCTCTGAGAGCCAGCACAGTTGTCTAATTGTAAGTAAATAATCTCGGAACAAATCCATGTTTGACATACTGTCATACTAACATTTACTGTTTTGCAAAAGGGATTTACTTCGAGGATATTGAAAAATTCCATTGGTGTTTAAGAGGAGTAGCAACTGTGACCCTCTATAAATTAAAATGCTTGACCCTGCTATATGATATAGATGATCCGAAGTATTTCACATGTTCAGATCAGTAAAGGCAGAAAACAAACCCTCCTTATGAAGGTAGGGTATTATGTTCACACAAACATCCGCAAGGGCTAGGAAGGTTTACAAGGGTTAGCTATTTAAAGCTGAGACTCTTCAGCTCACGTGTAGCCCCGATAGCTTCTTTGGGAATGTATAAGGTTGATTATAAAGGTCTACCCTTGCAGATCATATTTCCAGGAAAGGACATGTGGGCCACATTCAGAGCTGCTAATATAACGCCTAAGGAGGACATTGGTGCCACTGTGATGTCAAAGTTCAAGAGCTTCATGAGCCCTTCGGACCACCTACAACTTGAGGCTGCCAAATCCTAGCATCCTCTATATTCAAGGGAAGAAGGAGTTACAAAACCTAGGCTAAAAGCCTGGAGAAGACAGCCTGAGCATGGCCCACCACTGATCTTCTGAGGTCCTTGCAGGGCAGGCTGGGATCACACAGGGACTGAAGGTGCAGCAGCTCCACTGCTCCTGAACATAGCGCCGCAGTAGCGGCGGCACCCGAGTGCCTGTAGCAGAGTTCGCTTAGCTGAGATGTCACAATGCTCTTTCTATGTCAATATAAACCAAAACCTTGCAATCTGGCATGCCGGCAAGTTCTGAAGACCTCATCACGCTCTTGAATGAGGACACCACGATAGCAACACAGGCACAGCAGTCTGCGTGGCCCGTGGTGCCTCGGAGCCCTAACCCTGCAAACCTCTGAGCCTTGCCGAGGATGTACTGGCATCCAGGACAAGGCAGGTGATGTGGCGCGTCTGAATTGCAGGCTCATCTCCAGGGATTACAAATCTATAGGCACACATTGAGTATCATGACCAGTAGTGGGAAGGGTGCTGGACTGGGGAATGAGGGTACCTGGATTCTCACCTCTCACTCTTCAACTGGATGTAAGAAGCTGCTTTGTGCATTGTTTTTTTCCCTCACTTGCATGAAGATACAGATCCATCCCTCCCTTTGGGAAGCTGACGTTTATGATGTCATCATCGTAGCTGCTGTTTTCGTTTCCATGGGCACTGCTTACTGCAGGTCTTGTTTAATACAGCTATGGAAAGAATACATCCCACACAGCCACTGTAATATCAGGGTCACTGTATGACCTGCTTGAAAAGGGGTGCAGAGCTCATACAATTTCCAGAAATGCAAAACGCAAACCCGTGAGCGGAGTTATGCCAGCTCCGTTAAACCAGTGCACCTTACCTCGGCACAGACCAAATTCTGAGTGTGACGTGAAATTGCCAAAGTTGTGTGCCTTGGCTTGCTAGGTGTAGGCTGATTTTGTGGTTTTTTAAGAAGAAAGCTTGCCAGGTTCTCTCAGCCTTAGTCCCAGTGCTGAATCCAATGTGCCTCGTACCATTAAGTGTAAGAAGGCAAAAAGGTGACAGAACTTTGCTACTGACTTCAGAACAAGAACAGTTTAGGATATAACTTTTCATATCATATTTTTACATGTCTGAATACCTTTTTCTTTTTACTGTGCATTTACTGTACATAGAGGGGAGAGCTTTTGCCTGTGACATATTTTAGTTCTAACCCCTTGGATATTCCCATTATAAAGAAGTGGCAAAAATGGTTTATTGTGAACAAATCTAATAGAAAGATTCATAAGAAATAAAAAAAATGTTCTGTGACTAATGTAAGCGTTTAAATTAGCTATCCAGATGTCTAATCAGTCCTGCTAATAACAAGTTTGCATTTGTCTGAAAACTCAAATTATTGAAGTACAGTCAGGGTGATGGAGGTGTATGAAGTTTTGTTTAAATTCTTGGCTCCTACAGGGAAAAACTGTCTCTTTGGATTTGTGTACATCTGTTTCTATCTGAAACTAAAATCCAATGAAACAGGAGCTGGAACAGTTTTTGGTGTTGATTCAAGTGGCGCATGAAAAATCAGGTCAGTTCTCACTGGATCAGTACCAATTTCACTATTTCCAGTCAAAAAAAGTTATGATGCTTGTTATTAAAATGGTCTTGAATGGGACTGTGTAAAAAACTCCATTTCAAGCCCGTTCTTTTGGACTTGTGTGCTACCCATGGAGAGATCACTCATAAATGCTGCTAACAAATTTGCCCTTTGCGACCTCATGCTGTGAAGTTACCACAATAATTAAAAAGAGTTTCTATATCAAATAACAAAGCCCTTTTTTGACAGTGGAATGTGTAATGTTTGTAGATTTTCCTCTCCGGTAAGCTGTCAACATTTTCAAAGGAAAACAGGAAGATGTCTAGTGGGGAGATCACAGGGTAGGGAGTCAGGAGGTCTAGGTTTATTCCTGGCCCTGTCACCATCTCACTACGTGATGCACGGCTCCTTTGTGCTTAGTTTTCATCATCTGCCACCCAACAGAGCTGTTCCTTACGGACTCTGTCTGGGCTCTGCTCTGGGTGCTGGGGGCCATCAGGAAAGCGCCGGTAGCAGGAGATGGTCATCGTCATTCAGAGCTCCAGAGCACCTCTAGCAGTGTGAATTTTCAGAAAACATTGATTGCCTCAGAAAAAAAACAGCCCAGTTTTTTGCCTCTCTGAAAAGTTCAGCTGCTTTGCAGGGAATATTAACCACTTTCCCATGAATGCACATACTGGCCACGAAGGTGCCATTATAATAGTTGTCATTTAATCCAATGTTTGTCTTAAGCAATAAATTTTCAGCAACAATCCAATAATATTTCCATGGGATCCCAAATGGCTTCTTTTTTTTTTCTTTTCTTTTTTGAGGCTGAATTAACAGTTACGTAATATAAGGAGGGTTGGTTTTTTTTTTCTTTTGCTTCATAAATGATTTTTTGTTAGGCACAGTGGAAAAAGAACGCCATATAACAATTCAAAATGAAGCCATCTGGCTTTGTGTCCATCTAACAATGTTAACAAATATCCCACATCTAAAAGAAATATGAAGCACTGTTTCTGTGGTGTGTTCATTTACTTTACTGCGAGGGAGCGTAGCACATACATACATATTTTAAGCGAAGCGACTATTTCTTCATTTTTTCCACGGCATTTCATTGCTTCTTTGCCTGTGTTTCAATGATCTTGCCCTCCATTGCGGTGAGCCTTAAAAAATCAGAAGGATGAACAAATTCTCCCAGCCATGACCTTACTGTAGGCTCCCATCTTGCAGTCAGCAGAAGGCAGGTTGCTCAGCCGTGACTGCAGGTAAACTATGCCACATGAAGGGAAAATGGAAGGGAACCGCAGTTATCACCAGGACGCAGCTATGCAATAAGTTCATGCCCTTAATTTACTTCAAAGTAACCTGTTGGCTTGCCCCATACCCTGATGGGTTTACGCTGGCAGCATGCAAGTACATTGGCTGGTGCAAGATAAATATGCTCCCATATGAAAAATGTCTCTCTGTTGGCATTTTGATATTCCTTGTGGGAAGAAAAGGAAAAGAGCAGAAGGGATTTCAAGCTGAAATTGATGCTACTAGGAAAGTCTTACAATTAGTCTACACCCAGTGTTCCTTAATGTGTGGTCTCCCAAGACATCAGAGGGGAGACTGTGAAACAATTGCGAAAAAATTAAAAAAACACCCGCACGCACACATATTCCCACAGATGCAAGCAAGCAAGCAGGCAAAAGGGGAGAAAATAAAACTAATCAATGTGTTTTTGAAGCCTAGCCTTGGTATTTGGTTGTAGTGAAAACTATTTCAGCAATACTGTGCAAGGTGATCCTTGGACTTCTGTTTTTTCCCCCAACCCATTAGGTGGTACTTCAGTAAGGAGGACTGATAAACACTGGCAAACACCTTTAGTGAAGACACAGCTTTCATCAATAAATGGATTTTTGTGCTCACGCAGTAAAAGGACTTCACAGAACAATATCACAAATACACACAAAGTTCATGGGGATAAATCTGTCAGTGTGGGAGTGCTTATTTTTATAGTTCTTTCTGGTAAGACGTAGGCCAACGGAACTTCACTGAATGACTCTGGCTTTCCACCACAAGGAGGGAGGCCACTAGGAAGTGAAGATGGGCATCTCTGTAGCTGCAACTGTACTTTGGTTTGGAGGGAATTGCATCCCTCTTGGATTCTCCTCCAGGAGATACCTCCTGGTACATAATGCAGCAAACTGCCCCTTGTGTGAGCACAGAGGATGGGGGCAACGACCAACGGCTTGTGCGGCTGCAGCTGCCTCCATCCCTCCTCTCCCACCTCTGAGGGAGACTGCAGGTGCCAGGTAGCAGGAAATACAAAAGCCCTTCTTCAGGGCAGCTGTCTCGCTCTCTGCACCTCTTCAGGTCCAGGACTGACACTCGCTGAGGAGACCAGCTCCAGTGCAGGTAAGTTCCGACTGGGGAAGGGAATTGAGGTGAAAAGAGCCAGCAAGAGCCCCTCTCTGCCCAGAGGGGTGGTGGAGTCTCCGACTCTGGAGACATTCCAAACCCACCTGGACACCATCCTGTGCAACCTGCTGTAGGTGGACCTACTCTGGCAGAGGGATTGGACTAGATGATCTCTAGAGGGCCTTTCCAACCCCTAAGACTCTATGATTCTATGATTCTATGATTTATATATCCAACCCCTAATTTATGTATAGCACCCACTTACAGAAACACTCCTAAAAATTATCATTTGAGCCACTCAGAGGATGAGAACGATTTGGCATTAGCAACGGCAATTTGTTGTCCCTGTTTCTAAAAAAAGAAGAAAGAGTCCAAGGAGCCTCTTGCCTTCACAGGTGGGGTGCAGGGGCAGCCACCGTCAGTGGTGGGACTCCCGCAGATGTGAATGGGCTGTGTACCAGGCTACAGGCTCTTGTCCTGGGGTCCCAATGTTTGCATGCACACACACACGTGCCTAGCTGATGCAACTCTGCTGTTACTATGAACAGCTTTGCTTCTTCTTTTTCATGACCATCTGCGATTTTGACTCATTTATTCCACAACTGTGCTACTGCCCAGCTATCTAAAATTAAAGATCTTAGCCGATCTTAGCTGGCTTTTCCTTTTCTTTTTTTTTTTCCTTTTTTTTTTTTTTTTCCTCCTGACTGTGATTTTATTAAATTCTGTCCTCCCTTCTGCTCCTGTGACTGACAGGAGCTCCTGCAGGTGTCCTAAGACAGGGGAGAAGAGCCCAGAAATCCTGTATGGTGTCATCTCCATGTAGCCTGGTGTGTCTGAGAGAACTGAAATCTTGTGTCTCTGCCCGAGACTTTCTCTTTCCCTCAAGTGTGGTGACACAAGTGTTTTCTTTGCCATTAGCTCACCATGCGGGAATCAGTGGCTTAACATGCATAGCAGTGCAGCAAAGTTTCTAATACGCTACAAAGCTTAATGACAAAAATATGTGTAGAATCACATAAATCAAAATCTTACTTTTGGACTGGGTTTTGTGGGCGGAAGGTTGTTCTTGCATTTCATTTTAAAGCCTTCATTCATTCCTGCAATAGAAAGCTATCTGTTGTGTTTCTAATTTGGTCAGCTTCACACAGTTCTTCACATGCAACAGTCTATAAAAGGCAAAAACTACACTAACCATTAGACAATAGATTTAAGATACCTCGTTACCATCTTGTCCCTTCATAGAGATCTTTTTTAAAAGTATGTGATGTTTACAGTTTGACAGAAAGTAATGTCTTTTATTCATCTTCGAGGGCTTAGCACCAGGAGGCCCCATCAAATGGGTGTCTCTTAATCACACAGCCAAGCAGTTAAATTGAAAAAGATGATTCTTTTTAACATAAGCGCACAAAAATATGTCTTGTCGAGGCCTCCCAATATGATGTAATACAAAAAATATATATAAACATAGGAATTATTCAGTGAAGTTTTGCAATCTTGACAAACTATCCATCATAAGATGGATCTTTTTGCTGAGAGTGAAAGTTAATCTTAGCATGAGAACAGAGTCATTTTCAAAGTAAAATAAGTGAAAAGGGGACTGTGTTTGTTCACAAGTAGCTCAAATTTGTAGACACCTTGAAAAAAATTGGAAACAAAGACAGCCTGTTGAATTTTGCATCAACACGTAAAGAACTGCAGTAGAAACATTCGGAGTGGTACAAATGGAGTAGGAGTGGGAAGGTCATGGTGGGCAACCACCTGAAGAAGCAGTGGGGGAAGGTTTATGAGTGCAACAGCAGCTGATGGTGCCTGGATTAGCAGCTCATGAAGACCCCAGCTGATCTCTGTGCGGCTTCCCAGGACAGCTAGACGTGGAGTCACAGAGATGGGACAGTCTGGAGTAACTAATGACTCTCAGCTCCTAGATGGTAGGAAAGAGGCACATACAAAACCAGACTATTGTCACCTAAGAAGAAACGAGGAGATGTGGGGAGGACTTCATAGGTGGCATCGCTTATCCTGCCTGCCAGGGAGTCCTGACCAGACCATCTGGGTACTCATGTCTGGATGCCTAAATGCATTGATTTGGGTATATAACTCTGCTGGTGCTGGTCAGCATCAGCGCAGGGCCACAAGAGTGTGAGTATGAATGAAATTTGTTCATTTTTTTCAAATAAAATCACCTCCTCCTCTATATAGCTTTGCCCTTATCTTTGCTAGATTGTCACTGGTGTTGCAACATTATTTCCTACACACGCACGGGAAATTCTGGCTTTCAAACAACGGTGCGTGTTGTTATGAATCAGCGATCACTCGGCCGTCTGCTTGCAATGAGCACGGGCAGGTTCCAGCACAATTTGCCTCTAATATGGATACAAAGAGGAGTTACTCATCCAAACCCATCATGTTTGTTTAACTGTATTGGATTTGCACAGCTTTCCTTTCTGCCAATAAAATACAGAAAAAGGTAATCCTCTCAACATGCAGTGAAATCCTGGCTCTGCTGAAGGCAGTGGCAGATATCCCATTGACTTCAGAAGGGCCAAGATTTCAGTGACGGCTTCTGGTCTTCGAAGATGTTGAATGTGGAAGTTTAAAGCAAAGGATGTCTGAAAAAATGCCGCCTTACCAGGCTTTCTAGAGCTAGCACCATCAGAAAGACCAAAGTAGTAAAACTGCCCTAAAAAGACCATCTTCAAGGACCAGTTGAAATTCAAGCAGAAATCTAATAGCTTTTAAGGAACTAAACAATGCTCACTTAAGTAAATAGGATTTTTTCCGTTTATTTTAATAGCAGCTCAGTCCACCTCTCCGGAAACAAGCAGCAATATCTACATCCATGTCTGCATATGTCCTTGAAATATGTTCATTTCCTTCATACACAGGTTCTAATAAACTGCCATCTTGTCTTAGAACAGTACCTAAAATACTAGCTGACTTTTTCATAAATATTTTTCCAATGCAATAGTGCTTTTTTCATCAAAATGAAAACATTTTAAAATATGTTGATACAAATGAACTCTGCCCCCAAAGGCTTTCAGCACAAACGCTGACTACTTCAAGAGAATGAAATTCATCATACGTTATGAAACTTCATTTTGGCATTCTGAAATTATGTTCCTATTTGTCTTGTATTCATTTTAAAATCATTCTATAACTTACGTTATAGACTACTGCAGGCGGCACATAACAACATAGCATAATGCAATACTGACTAACATCATAGCTGAACTGTTTTATTCCCTTATTGTGTGGCACTATCTTTTAAAATCATTACTGTGTGCTGCTATCTGAGACTGAATGAAACCTCTTTCCTTGATCACAGTGTGTCCTGTTTTTTGCAAAGAACTGGTATGTCACTCCCATCCAAGTATTTCCTGTTTTCATTGGAACCGAACAGTCTGATAAACTGTTTCAACCCAACAGAAACTGGGGACACTTAAATCAAGAAGATAAAATGCCTTAATGAGTAGTAAACAGAAGCTGAACTTAATGATTTTTTTTAATAATAGAATATGGTCCCACTGAAGTTATAAACTGATTTCAAAATACTGAAAACATTATAAAGTAGTATCAATTAAAAATGTAAAAGCACAAAATAAGAAATACAGCAAACATTTAAAAATTCTAAATCAAAATTTCAAACTCCAAAACAAAATTTTCAATTTTCTAAATAGAGAGTATTTTTTAAATTTCTGTACCACAGAGTATAGGGAAAATAGGTTTCAAATGTCATTTCTCTTTTGATTAAGAATAAAAAATTGTCAATGACAAAATTTCCCAAACACATAAATTCCATGTTTTGATCAGGACTGGTATTTACACAAACAAGTTAGAAGAAAACTTCCCTTTCCAAAATGCACCACATGGCTATTAAACAGCATGAGCCTGAGCAGGCATTTAATCAAAACTGTTTAAATTCAGAATGGTATTAATAAACCATGAAGGAATTCAGTCGTTGCTCCAATATCAATTCATATATCATCACCATGTACAATGTAAGATTATATATAGATTTCTTAATAGCCAAAAATGCTGCCCATCAGCATAATCAGGAAGCAAAAGTCAAAGTAAAGCCGTGTAATTATATACAAACCATTTCAGTTCACTCTTGCCAAGAAAAACATGAACAAAAGTATTGGCTGCATGACCAATTAATTCCTGCAGAAGGCTTAGCGCATCGGACCGTGAACGAGGCTCTTCACCTGTGATCCCCGAGTTCCCCGGCCCCGCACTGGCTACACATCTGTCCAGGCTTGGGTGTAAATGAGACCAGACATCGGTTGCTGACAGTTTAGAGGACAGTTAAAGATGTTCAGTTACCAGAAAACCCACAATCACAGATTATCATCAACAGCAGGAGGAGAGAGTAGCTCTGAAGTCATTCAGCTGATTCGCTAGAGTCTACAACTGAGTGAACATGCCTGAATACTGAAACACCAGTTGTAAGGGTGTTTTGCATGACCAGCATAAATTTGCCATGACTAGCAAGAACAGAGACTTTAATGTATAATTTAAAATGGCACAAAATGATCCATTCAATAGAGTTCACGTGGACACATACAAGTTACGAACTTTCAGCTTTCCTGCTCATTCTTTGCAGTTACTGGTTGCAGTCTTGTTTTCACAAGACACTTCAGATTCAGAGTCACCTTTTGGTAAGAGCAACCCATTATGAGAACTGCCACCACCTTGAAAAAAGATTCCAGTGCTATACAATGCTGCAGCCTACTTGGTGAGCAGAGCGGATCATGTCCCAGTGCTGTGTTCTTCACACTTTGACCCCACCACATAAAAAATTTGTTTCAAGATTTCTTGTCTGGTGATCAGATGCCCACATAGCTACATCAGTGGACAAATTCACCTCCTGCATTTATCACCTCCTACAGCGGTTGTGTTTCTGGGGCGACTACCAAAGTCAGCAAAGAAGCTCCAAGGTACGGAAAACATAGGGCTCCCAGCAGCAGTCTGCTTCTAACCCAATGGAAGAAGCTGGATCATGGCCATGCCACGTTACACAGGACTATGTATTGTACCTGGTATCACTGCAGAGAGGATTTTCACATTTCGTGGATTTAAGGTTGAATTGGGACTGGAATCCATCCTGAGAAGACATAAAAAAGGGTTACGGACTCCATATTTTTCCAAGTAACTTATGCAAAACTCATGTTTGTGAGTTAGCTTAGCTCCAACAGTTCCTTACAGGCAACTAAGTATGCACAGCAAATGCATTGCAATCAGTGGAACCTGCGCTGTCGCTGACTTCAGTGGGACCAAGATGATACTAGTGCTCTGCCATCTTTCTAAATGCATATCTCTCCTCACCCAAATGAATACCTCAAACAATACAACAAGATAATTTATTTTGATTAAAGAGAAAAGTGGGGCTTTACTGCAATTATATCCTTTTTTTTTAAAGATTGGAGCTACAATGTTAAGGAAGTGGGTACATGGCAAACCCAGATAAGCACCCAGCTGTACAGCTAAAAAGACCGACATTACAGTCCCATTGTTACTTGGGACATTTGTGAACTACCATTCTCCGAGTGCTTATACATGTTTAGAGCCTGGCCATCCGTCAGTTCATCCCAGTCGTCACTTCTGGAAGACGCTGAACAATTTTTCTGAAATCAGAGCTTTCACTTCCATGCCCCTTTCTTTCACCCCAAGGTTGCGAAAAGGTCCGAGGTGCCATGAAGAGTTACCAGAAAGCATTGTTAGTCAGAAGGAACTTACTCCCTGTAGGAGGGGGAAATGAGAGGTGGCTGCAGTTACGGCCAAGGCTCCACTAGCTGACTGTATTTGCTGGCAGCAGCTCGGTTCCTCTCAGGCAAGGTAATGTTTGCTCCTGTAGCCAGCAAATACAGACAGTTCTCACCCTCATCCCAGGAGGGACCGAGCTGCTGCTGAATCAGGGTTACACAAAGACGAATGGGTCCAACGGGAAGGGGCAGGAGACAGCTCACACTCATAAAATGAGAAATACAGAGTTAGAAGTATTACAGAAACGATAAAATCCATCTGCACTTTGGAAGGTCCTTCTATCAGCAGAGCCTGGGAAGCCTCCTTTCCCCCCAGTAATTCCTTTTCTCTATCATCCAAACCTCAAATTCCTCTCTGGAAATGAATGTGGATGGGGCTGTATTTCCCTGTGGTTATTGCTGAACGACTCAAAACTTTTCCCTCCCTGTTCCTGTGAGACCAAGGGGCTACATCAACCACCAGCAAAATTTTGCATTCTGTGCTTTAGTTCTGTTGAAGAAGTAGCGTCTGGGCCAACAGGATGTGAAAATGGCTTACAGGTTTCAGCTTGCTTTAATTGCAAACACAAATACTATCACTATGTAAAATACAATACAATAACATAAAGTTAAGCTCTTTGGCTGGGTGGAGGGAGCCTTGTGGGGGTAAACAGGAAGTGCACAGCTCCGTAGCAGATTCATTGAGATGTCCTGCCTTTACTGCAGTGTATACTATTGCTCCTATGAGCTGGGCCCAAGTAAACTGCCTCAAAGCATCCTTGCTGTGTTCCCACAAATACCACACACCTAATGTACATTAACCTGGGCATGTCTCCAGCAGTTTCTTCTTAGGACTTGCCTGGTAAGGTGAAGGGAGAGAGAACCACTGTCAGGAGCACCTCGTTGTCTCCAAGCTGGACCCACTGCTGAATGTAGCAGGGCCAGCAGATGCAAGGCTGAGCAATGTCTTCTTTGCCTTGGTCTTCACCGACAAGGTCTCTCAGGCCTTCGTGCCTACCAGTAATGGTCAAGGAGAAGGGAAGCTCAAAAAAGGGGCAAAGGATTGAGTTAGTGGTTTCTTGGGAAACCCTGACGTATACAAATCCATGGAACTAGGTAGAGTTTGTCCAAGGGTCCCAGAAGAGTGAGTTTATGTCATTATGATATGTCACTAGAAGTCATCTTTGTCATCTCTGAAAGGTCATGGACATTGGGGGAGGTTGCCAATGCCTGGAGAAAGACAGCTGTTGCATCCCATCTTCAAAAAGGGCAAGAAGGACAATCTGGGAAACTACAGGCCAGTAACCCGCATTTTGGTCTCTGGGAAAATCGTTGAGCAAGTCTCATTGGCTTCTGGGCAGATGAAGGAGAAGGTGGTGACTGAGAACCAAGGGTAAATCATGCCTGACCAGCCTCAGTGCCTTGGGATGAAATGGCTGGATCTGAGGATGAGGGGGCAGTGGTGAATGTCACGTACTTCAGTTTCAGGAACGCTTTTGATGCAGTCTCCCACAGCATATTTGTATCCAAGATGGGGTGTTACAGTCAAGATGGGTGGACTATTAGATGGAGTAAAAACTGGCTGGATCATCAGGCTCAAAGGGTAGTGGTTAATGGTTCCTCTGCCTTGTCTGAAGACTAGTTGCAAGTGAAGTCCATCCTTTATTACTGACCTGAAGGAGGTGATGGGGTACGCTTTTATTAAGTCTGCAGATGAAACTGAACTGGGGAGTGCAGTCACTGTGCTTGGGAGCAGTGCTGGGACCCAGGCAGGCCAGAGGAATGGGCCAACAGAAATGTTCTGAAATTCAAGAACAAGTACAATTTCCCGCTCCTGGGATGGACTAACCTACTGCAATGGGACAGGCTGGGTACTGGGTGCCTTGGGAGCAGCTCTGCAGGAAGGGCCGTGGGGGCTGTGGAGGACGAGATGAACAGGAGCCAGCAGCGCACACCAGCAGCTTGGCAGGCGATAGTAGCTTCCTACGGGAAGATTAGGGAGACCATGGAGCTGGGCTCTTCACAGTGGTCCATGGTGGGAGGATGAGAGACAACAGGCATGAGTTGAAATCAGAGAGGTTCAGATATGTAAGGAGAATTTTTTTCAGCCTGAGTACATCCAGGCAGGGGCACAGGTTGCCCAGGGAGGCTGTGTAGTCTCCACTCTTGGATGTTTTCAAGACCCAACTGGACAAAGCACTGAGCAACCTGGTGTGATCTCAGAGCTGACCATACTTGGAGCAGCAGGCTAGATCAGAGACCTCCTGAGGTTCCCTCCAACATAAATGACTCTGTGTTACAATTTTGCTATCCAAGTGATTTTTGTTCTCTGATAC
The DNA here is from genome assembly GCA_013398295.1 of Chionis minor. Classification (NCBI taxonomy): domain Eukaryota; kingdom Metazoa; phylum Chordata; class Aves; order Charadriiformes; family Chionidae; genus Chionis; species Chionis minor. The sequence continues at coordinate 184,055 of VZSF01000446.1, forward strand.
TTCTGCATGTATTTGGGTATTTGTTTCTCTGCAAGCACTTTGACAACATCCATTTAACAAATAGAAAAATGGAACTTTATTGCACAGGCAAGTACCTCAAGGGGGAAAAAAAGAACATTATGAGCAGACCAGCTGCCTGTTACCGATTTTAAAGTATACTTTAAAAAGTCTAATGCAATACAAAACTAGTACTCCTCCTAAACTCAGAAAATTAAATGGCAACAGAAGAACCAAACCCCTCCATACTTAAACCTGTAAACAGCCACCAGCAACAGTGGCCAGGTGGTGCCTCTGCTGCTTTGCTTTCTTTTCCTTCCCCCGGGAAATGTTTCTTGCTTGCATTGCATATGGCACATGGGAACACAGTGTCTACTGCTGCTCTGTGCTTCACACTCCTCCCTGCTCTTGTGGTTCTCCATTGCCCAAGAAACCCCAGCGATCTCCAGATCATAAGGGAAAAGTTTGAATGAACAGGTGTTCATATACTTGATCTGCAGTTCATGCTGATTTTAGCACATTTTGATGAAAAATTTCTCTGTCAACAAGCGTACCTGGTCTCTTTCCGTGAAGGAGACAGTATTACAAATGACAGCATGAACACTGCACTTTAAAGTTTTCTTTTATAAAACTGTAGCAGAATCCTTCCCTCTCCATCCCAACTGCCCCTGCAGTAACAACAGAGCCAGTGAATAATATGGAGCTTTGCTCTTGGTCTCTGGGCTTTTGCCTCTCTGGGAGGCTGCACTCTGTTAGCAGCAGCAGATGTGTTGTTGCCAGAGCATAAGGGAGGTTTTTCAATCCCAATACTCCACTGTAGCACCTGCATTGAGATGGGCTAGTAATAGCTTTTGTTTGCTGAACTTTAAACTGAAATGCCTGGAATATCCTTTACACAAGGCTCTGCGAGCCAGCTGCGTGCTGAGCAGTCGTCTTCCAAGTAGGGAAAAGGATGGTCTACATTCTGCCTAGGGAGGTCTGAGTGGCTGATACTGAGCTTGGAATCACCAGCTGAAGTCTGTAACTCATTGCTCCGGTAGGCTTGTGGTTAATTTTACATGCATCTCAGAAAGATATGGATGCACATATCTCATTTCTCATAAATTTCTCAAGTAGAGAAAACTGGCTTTTCTGCTGGGGGAGAAAGCTTTGTAGGGCTTTTAGAAGACCCAGCAGCCTGGAGTGACAAAAGAAAGGTCAAAATCAGCTTGTTCTTTTATGTCCTCTCCATAGATGTCTCCAAACAGAATTTGGGTTATATCTTCCCTTTACAGAGTTGCATGATAGATGGAAGATTAAAATCACTGGCCACCATGGTCATTCTTTCTTCATTCCTCAACCGGTTTTGGCCCTTTACTAAAGTTACCCAATACTTTCCATTATAAGGACCTTACAGCTTTGCCAAAGTTCAGTCATTCTAGCTGTAATTTCTCCCACTGGCTGGATGCCTCTGGCTGATTTTGTTTGGATTTCTTTTGATAATTTTTTTGGAATATTTTCAGACATTTCCAGGAAAGAACCTAGGGAAAAATGTATATATTGTTGTCTATGTCAAAAACTTGTAGACATTTTCTTTTAAAAACTCTCATTTCCCAGGCTTTGGAAATTTGATTGGGTAGACAATCTTTGTGCCTGGAATGGCCTTTTCTCTTTCCCAGTGGAAATCTACACAGCATAGAAGCAAGATGTCAACCATGGATTTGTACAGCGAAGAAAACTTTAAGTCCTGAAGAATTCTGCCTCCCTTGTAAAGGCCAGAGGAGAGGCAGGGGAAACAAGAAATGCTCATTTTCAAAGCTGGTGGCTTCAGTGCGAGAGAACAAGACTCTGACTCTGCCAGGCAGTGCCTGGGTGATGTGAGCAACTGCGCTGGGTCTGGTTGAGCTGGAGTTCATCTCCTTCACAGCAGCCCGTACAGTGCTGTGTTTCAGATTTGTGACCAAAAGAGTGTTGATAACACACCAATGCTTTTGCTGTCACCAGGCAGTGCTTGCACAGCATCAAGGCCTTCTCTGTTTCTCACTCTTCTGCCCCAGCAAGTAGGATGGGAGCAGGCAAGAGGATGGGAGGGGACAGCTGACCCAAACTGACCAGAGAGATATTCCACACCATATAACATCATACTCAGCAATAAAACAGGGACGTTTATTTTTCCAAAGCAGTTGCTGCTTGTGGACTGGCTGGTCATCGGTCTGCTGGTGGGAGGTGATGAGTGATTGCCTTTGCATCCGCTGGGATTTTTATTTTTTTTTTTTCCCCATTCACTTATTAAACTGCCTTCATCTCAACCCACGAGCTTTTCTCGCTTTTGCCCTTCCAGTTATCTCCCCCGTCCATCCGGTGGGAAGTGAGTGAGCAACTGGGTGGGGGCTGAGATGCCACTGGCTGGCCTCAACCCACCCCAGCAACTCACCAACATTCAGCTCATCCCAGCTTATCACTGCCCATGTTTTTCTCAACGGTCCTGATAGGAACCCTATGGTATCATTTGCAGACAGGCTGAGTGCTCACCCCTGCCACGGAAGTCAATGGGATCTCACCTTCAAGCATGTAAAACACTGCGCGTGACTAACTGGATGACCAGGGTTGTGCTATCAGCGGCACACCTAACGTCCCCCCAGTCATCCACCTGCGGGATGTGGCTCAGAGTATGCCAGGGCTGCTCTTTGCAGGTTTCATAGACATGGAAATCAGGGAGAGGAAGGGGAGAGGCAGCAGCATCATGGATATCTGAGTCTTGTGGGGCTGTGAGTAGGACTTTTAGCTAGGCTTGCAAGGTGGAAAGTGGAAGGTGCCCTTGGGTGTGTAGTGTGAACACCGACTGTAACACCGAGTACCCTGAGAAATCATAGCGCTTCAAGGGATTCACTTCTTATGAGAAGATAACTTTTAGCTTTAATCTTGCTGCGTCTCAGTCCTATAAAATGGAGGTAATAATACTCCTTATTGCTTGCAAAGTGTAATTAACATTTGTGAAATACATAAATGTTACCCTGGTGACAGGCATAGAGAAAATCAATAATTTTATCTTCAGAGCAGATCATGAACGTTGCAGTGAATGGGAGCTAGAGGAATGCTGAAGAGAAGACAAAATACTGAATGGGTGCTCACTAAATGAGCTCAGTCCCTTCTCTGTACTGAATAAGTGGAGTTACTGGAAAAAAATTAATACACTATTATAAACTAACATCCATATCAATACTTTTTATCAGTAGGAATAAATATATCTTGTCAATAGTTCCAAACATATGCAGGTAAGTTAAGGTCTCACTGGAAATCTTTCTCCTGACATTTCCTAGCTTGTGAGTGCTCGATTTCACTCTCAGTAATGCTCTTTGACAACAGTTATTTCTGTATGCTATTTACGAAGTCTGACAAAATGAAAAAGACATGGGATCTCTCCAAAGCCTTCATTAATATTTTCAGTGAATATCTAATGGCCTGTAATCTACCTGAAAGAAGACAGAAATACTGCATCTGAACCAGTATTGTTGATAATGTGATCTCAGAAGCAATATACAGAATCACAGAATCACAGAATGTTAGGGGTTGGAAGGGACCGCTGAAGATCATCTGGTGCAACCCCACTGCCAGAGCAGATCCAAACAAGGCACTATTTATCACTACCTACCTTTTTGTTCATTTGTTCCTTTTGAAGTCTGTTCTAACCCAGTAAATACAACTAAAAATATTTATTAGAGTGGCTATCTTTTATTGTCATTATGCCCCAACAAGCAAAACTTCAAAGGTTCAACGTTCTCTGTTAACAGTAATTTACATAAATTACATATGTGTTCTACATAGTGAGCGAAATACTTTACAATTGCAATCATGATGTTCCCTGATTTTCAAAGTTTATTTTCTGTATTTTTTGTGTCCAATTCAGAGCTGCAGAGTTGTAATTTAATATTCCCCTGGACCTACTTACACCCACTTGCTGAAGCGTCAGGGAGTCCTGGTGGGTGTAACTCACAGGCTGAAGAGCCAAGATCCATTGCAATAATGTTAGCTTAATGGAGGGAGGATTCGCTGCCTTTTTATTTGCTTTTCTTGCTGTGCTCCTCTCCTGTGGCCGAGCAGTATACAAGCCATACTCACTTAGCCTCTGTTTGACTCTTAGGTCTGCACTGCAAGGCAAGAGGTCAGGAGGACCATATATGATGCATTTGGACTTGCCGTGTGGATCTATATTGCCATAACCAGCAAATTTGGGGAGTGGACGCACCTGAACCAAGCCATGTCGGTGTACGCAAGTAGATTACACCGGCTTCCACTCCCTCTGGTGCCGGGTGGCCTTACGGAGACACCTCTGTGCATCACCTTTCCCCTGGGAGAAGCTGCACAGCTAGACAGGCGCATGCAGAACATGCCTGGCTGGCCCTGAACCCCCGATGAAATGTGTGGCACGTAACGACAGCAGAAGGACGCTCCTCCGGGCTGAGAGAGCCCAGTTCTGGGTTCCTGCTTCCTGGCTCCCACTGAAGACAACTGGAAACTGAACATCCCTGGCATTTGGACAGCCTCAAAACACGGCAAGATCTTTACCTTCCCCCATCAACACGAACCAAGCCCTGGCCAGCATTGTTTTGATATACTCCAGCTGAAGACCTGACCTGGTTAGACCTCAGGCAATAGGAAACTATTGCTGAAGAAATCAGAATTATTTTACTGCATGTGTTGAAAGAAACACGCACTACGAACAAACAAAATGTTATTACTGATGTATGAAAACCTACTTCGGCAAACCTCCTAATAAAATTTGGCACTAATTATTTGGTCTTGGTTTTGCTGTCTTCAACATTTAAGCACGCTAGCAGTAATGGAATTACTTTGCATTATGTGAAATTTTGGAGCACAAAAGTGAAATATTTTATTGGTTTAAATGTTCAGCAAACACAGCTACAATTGTTTTAGGCAATTTTGACAAAGCAAGGAAATTGGTCTATAAATTGCCAGAATAAAATTTCCCAAACCTTCTGAACCGGAAATAATCACTCTTCATTCAAAATATGAATAAAACCCATAATGATGTGTTTCATCAAATATCAAAAATATGAAACAGTGGTCCCTAAATATCATCTGCAGGTAATCGTAATAGCTGTGCTTTTAATTGCATTCCAGCATTTTGCTTTTCTTTAAATTTAGTTAAGGCAACGTGACTGTCCAGCCTATTCTAGAGCTGCCTTATGTTTTCCTTCCAAGAAATTCAGTTTCTAAAAGAAAAAGGTCACAGCAATTGAAAGACAAGAGAACTGGTGCACGGGCCTTTGCATGATCAATATCCAAACCATAGGTTTGGAACATAGGAACAGGTCCGTACCCCTGAAATACTGGCATACTGAAAAGATATACAGGTGTTTTGCTGCTTTCAGAATCTCCTTCAGTTTCCCAGTCAATCAAAAAATAGGAAAGGAAAAGGAAAAACCAACCTCACTTGTCAGAGACAATTCTAGGTAACTAAATACTTTCAAATTATGATGCTAATTACCCAGATTAAGAAAAGGCTCATCTGCGGATTTAACAACATTATTAATAAATAACTTCACCATTTGTTCAGGATCATTTACAAACTCATTACCCAGATTCAAGGATAATGTCTTCACTCTGGGCATGGGTCCAAAATGGTCATTAACAACAATATGAAATTGTTGCGGAGAAAAAGATTTATCATTAAAATATGTTATAATACTCAACTCTTACTTTTCAAATGCACATTTTGTATTGAACCCAACTGGTACTTATTTCAGACAAATGATGTTCCACATATGGTTCCCGTGTCACGTGCAGTTCTCCTCAACGATGCATGCAACTCTTTTTCAGATTTTTTAATTTAATTATTGCCCTTTGTATTGCATGTGGGCTCAGGCAACAAGACGGCTGCCAACCAAAACAGAATGCCACACATACCTCCATGTGCACGGACCAAGGCTTCCAGCACCTCCAAGACTCCCCAAATAGCGAAAGAGCTTGCGGTTGGAGAAGAGGCGAGCGATGCTGAAAAAAATGTGTAGGTTAGGCTGTGGGAAAGAGCCAGGTGAGGGTAATGGTCCGTTGTGATGTGGAATCAACATGAACAGGAACCGAGCACATTACCTCTGGTTTTAGATCACACCAGAAAAGTCTGCACAATTTATTCTAAAGTGCATACAGGGAGATTAAATTTCCATTTTTCTTTTGGATTACTGCCGAATTCAAACGTGTTTTGCAGAGTAAAAGTGAGCGTGAACCGTTATAAAGGAACTTCCTTGATACTCAAGAGAAGACGGTAGCGAGCAAAAACAGAACAACACACACATGGTTGGTAAGTGCTTAAAGTCACACTATGGCACACCAGCTGCAAAGCCCTCGCTTGGGTACCTTATTTCAGCATTTGATGAATAAATTGTAGCACTTCCATATAAACAAGTCATATTAAACCAATATGTAAACATTTCTAAACAAGGATGATTTGTTTAGATCCTCTAGACTTTCTCCGAGTCTCAATCTGGCTGCAACGTGGGATCACTTTGTGACAGGCAACCCGTTGCAGTAGTAAGCTGTTGTCAGTATTATTATTATTGGATGAAAAAACAGGCCTCATAATTTATGTCCTGAACTAGAGTAACAAAAAAGTCTGTAAAATTAAGTATTTCTGTAAAATTAGATTTCCCTAGAACACAGTCTAAAGTTTCTTAAAAAATAAAAGAATATGAAAATACGCTTCAAACTTTTTCTGATAAGATCAGTGGTTTTAAACAGAAAGGCAGTGTAATTGTGTTTGGCAAATTTCACCACCGCTTTAAATGAAACTTGAAAAATATAAAAGAGTGTATAAAAAGTTCAAGCTTGTGAAGGCCCAGGACTGGGCAAAGCTAGTTCCTTATTACACCCTCTATTATGTACTGGATTGCACCCTAAATATATACGTATTCTGTGGCTTACCTAGCCAGTAGGAGTATCACTTGATCCCCGTGTAGTAAGAAATGGAGATAAAGTTTAAGGTCTGGGGAGGTCCATCTTCCTGGGGAGCTCGCACCGAAGCAGAAATAAGAGGGGGAGTCCAAAAGTAGCACCTGATTTAGTTGTTCAGGGTCAGCATCTGTCTGAAAACCAGGCAGCAGAGGGAGGCTGGGGAGAGGCTGCTCTCGTGACCTGAAATCGAGAAGGCTGGGGCATCCGCATGGTACCTAGGGATGAAATTTGGGAGAACTGAGCTCCTTTTCTTTTCAGGCCACAGGTTGCGTCTCTAGGTGATTCCCAGTGTCCTTGTGCCTGCGTGTCTTTGTGGGCAGAGGTCACAGGGCCTGGGAAGAGAAAGGGAGAGATGCCCAAACCACAGGCCAACCACACCGTCTACCTCTCAGGAGCCCCAGTAAAGCAATCCAGTTTCACGCAGAACAAGAAACAGTTCAAACCTCAGGACCTGTGACGCCACTGCCAACAAAATATCCCAAGCAGGTTGGCCGGAAGAAGTGCCACAGGGACTGCCATGTCTCTGTCGGCATTGCCCGTGGCAGCACCATTCCCCCATACCTTCACCGCAGCCTGCCCAGGGGACACCAGCAGGTCCTACAAAAGGCTGCACCCCACATCCCAGCTCCTGCAGGTAGGATGGGGTGTTGGAAGCCAGGCTAAACATAAGGCAGTTCTCCTCTGGATGTAGTGGCTCAGACCATCATTTTCAGAGTGCTCATCCGACACGACCTGGAAATTCGGGGAGCTGTTCATGCAGGCATCTGAAACAGAAAGAGCTGAATCCATTTATGGATGGAAAGTGACATGCTCTCACTGATTTTTAAAGCCAGTATTTCGAAACTGGGACACTCCGTGGTTGCAGTGGGGGGTTTTGGGATCTAGAATTCTCCTGTTCAATCAAACTAGTTTTGATGAAGAGAGTATATGCTCGATAATATCAATAATCTGCTGATATTCAACTCATTAAGTATGCTTGCTCAATTATCCCATCTCCATGAACCATCAACAACCTGCCTTTCCCATTCATTAACCCCAGGGCTGATAAGGGCAGTGACAGTGTCTAACAGCTATAACCTTCCTCTGATGAACAGAGACGGGTCAGTGAGAAGAAAAAAGGAACGCTTACCTCAGAAACCAGAACCTAAAATACTTGGTTTTAGAGGACAGATTTGACACATGAAATAGTTCATGAGTTTCCTGAATTTCGTTACTAACACTAGATTTTTAAAGTAGCATTAGTAGAAGCTCATCAGCCATTTAAATGTATAACGTTATTTATAAGAAGTCCAATATGGAATACAACTTAACACAATTAAAAGATAATATAGAAGCACACTTTAGAAACATTAAATGTCCCACTACATCCACAAATCAATAACTATTTTAAAGTCACAAGAATGGAGGTAGATCTCAGGCCTAATTAATCAATCATAAACTCTATGGCAATTCAAAATACTAATTATTTTTCTTTCAATTAGTACGATGATGTTTTCCTCAGATACAGCAGTTCACTCATCAGTCTCTGCAATTTTAGGTTGCTATCCTTCAGTTCACTAAGGTTACTGTGTGAAGAATTAGAGAAGTGTTATCAGTTACTGCTTTTGAGGAATTTTCTAAATTCCTCCACGGTCCCACTTCTTGCATATTCCGCGATGACACAGGTTTAAAGCAATGTTCTTTTTTCTTATTTTTTCTTTTTCCAGCATTCCTTCTGCACTGTGTTTTCAAATAGAAATAGTTTTCATTTGGAGAAATGGAGCTTCATTATCGGTTTTATCCAGTTTACGAGAATTAATGGAAAGACTTCTTCTTGGAAACATATTTATGGGCTTTGTATCGGAATCTAGATAGTTTTTAGTTTGGGAAACTGAAAGATATTGATTCTTCAAAACAAAAATTCTAAGTTAACTTAGGATCCAAAGTAAATCACACAACTGAGCAAGCATTTATCAGTCTTATAAACACTACAAGAGCTGCCGTCCTAATCCAACCCAGTGCTATGGGACATCTGTAATTACCTGATGACTGTATTCAGATTTAAGTGTTTTACTGATGACTTGTACCAAAAATAGATATTCCATTCAACTACCAGAGCGTAAACTAAAAGCCCAGTCAAGTCTCTCTGATATCTGAGCCCTGCTTTAAAACAGCAAATGGCTACTGCAGCTGGTATTCACGTCTTTTCGGCAATCCCAATCTGAAGGCATTGCCTCTGAGTCAGCGAAACACACTCAAGTAGATGTCAAGTCATCAGACCGAGAGGAGGAATTCAGATTTCTAAATCTGTTCTTTAATTTTTGCTCCACAGGGGTTACTTTTTGTGGATTTAATCCTCCATCCCTTGCTCAGGCGAGATGGTACCCGATAGGTTTCCAACGCTTTTTGACCTGGTGTTAAAACAACGCTGTGCTACTGCACCGTGACCTTTCTGGTGCACTGTGGTCCTCATCGGAGCCACAGGCCCCCCGAAAAGACCATGCAGTGTAATCATCTCTTTGGGCATCCCCACGGCCACCAGACTGCAATACCTCTCATTGCAAAGGCAAAAACTGTGGGCGTCTCCTCTGTGCGATGGGAAAGGCGCTCTGGTGCCTCCGCTCCTTCGTCCCTCCCCAGAACGCACTGGTGCACGTTGCACTAGCTCTGCTTCATTAGCACCGACGCTAATAGTCGAAGCTGCATCACAAACACGTATCGCTGTCTTCAGTAGCCTAAAAATGGGTAGGTTTGCAGAAAAACAAAGCGCGCCTTGCACAAAAACGGGAGCCTGGAAACGATCCATTATTCCTGGCAACATCCAGAACTAGAGAAATAAAAGACAACTGGCCTGTATATCCCTAATCCCACAAATATTTACACACATTCTTCATGCGTGCAATCCTGTTGAACCCGGCGGGACTAGGACTACTCGCGGCGCTTCGTTCAGCGCCAAGGCTGAACTCCGCCTGTCCCGCAGCCTCTTCCCCACGGGTGGACACGCACCCACCCGCTCCGGCATCCCTCCTTCGTTAGGTGCCACCCGTGGCGTGAGGCCCGCTGGTGCCACCCTCGCCCAGACCCCTTAGCCGAAAACCGGTGGGCACCCGCCGCGCGGGTGGGGACGGCGGGGAGAGGACCCTTCTGCCCGTCTGCCGCACCATGTCCCACCCGACCTCCCCGCTCACCGGTGGGTGCCCTGCAAGCCCCGTCCCGGGCCGCCCCTGCTGCCCCCGGCCCTCTGCACGCCACCCCGCACCCCGGGAACCCCGCGTCCCCGGGACGCGCGTCGCCCCCAGCCCCGGCCGCCGGC
>VZSF01000446.1:194411-361245 GCA_013398295.1 Chionis minor
GGGGCTGGGTGGCGGGCAGCGGGGCGCGGGATGCGGGTGCGGGCAGGCGGCAGCGCGGGGCGGCGTGGGGCGGGCTGCGGGCAGGGCAGTGCCGTGCCTGGGGCAGGGCAGTGCCTGGGGCAGGGCGCTCAGGCTGCGGGTGCGGGATGCCGGTGCCGGCGGAGGCAGAGCGGGGGGTCCCTCCGCCGCCCGCCGCTCCGCTTTGGCGTGTGTCGGTGGGTGCCGGAGCCGGGGGGGGGGGGGGCAGCCGGGGGTCCGGGGGGGCGTGGCCCCGGCACTTGTGCGCTCCCCGGCGCGCGTTTTCTCGCCCCAACCCAACTTTTGTCCCCCTCCCCCGGCGTCCCGGGACGGCGACGTTTTTTATTTCTCCCGAACTTGTTTATTTTTTTGCCGGCGTTTTGCGATGTTCTTGGTGTTGCTTCTAAACATCTGGCAGTGATTAGGTGCCAGTAGAGGCTTAACTGGCTTGTGAAATGTATTTGGCATATTTCTTCTCAACATCCACCGACTGGAAAATATTTGGTCTTTGCTTTGCATCTGTTAAAGCTGAAACTTTGCTTCTTTTCCTTTTTCTCTCTTTTTCCTCCCCCCCATCCCTCTCTTTTGGTTTTAAACGGGTGAAACGCGCCACTTCTACCGGTTGCCCCGTTCCTGCAAAGTTGTGGCTGAGAGGTATTAGATAATGCGCTTTTAAAAATCAAATGAAAAAGCAGATTGCCACATCGCTACGCTGTAACCTAGTAAAGATGTATTGAGGGGGATTGCAGGAAAGCCTTCTGTTGATGAAAATGGATAGCCTTACAGCACAAGGCAGAGACTTTACACGCTGGGGAACGGGTACAATGAAAACATCAAAGGACATTATGGAAAGTTTAGGAAGTAGTCGGGAGTTTGCGAGAGTTGAAGCTAGTTTTTCTTCAGAGGCAAAAAAATAAACTTGAAGGGTGGGAAGGAAAAAACCATACACGCAAGAAAATTGCTTTTGGGCACCAGTGTGCCTGTGCTTGGATTGCAGAGTTTGATTCCAGATGCCAGGAGGCCGGTAAACATTTTGATAGTTACGCTTAGTTTCCAGAGTCTAGGACACCAAATGATGTGATTATTTTTTCGCTTGCCAGAGTAGCTGCCTGAAGGGAGGAGAAGCTTTTTTTTTTTTTTTTGGGGGGGGGGGGGGNGGGGGGGGGGGGTTGTTTTTGCAAGCCCACACGCACTATTTAAGTTACTTCTGGCACTGTGATGCGGTGTCGCTACAAGGCCATGCAACATATTAAAAATAATGTATTTACAGTATTCTTTATTTACAGGGTACTTGTGCCAAAAGTTTTGTCATCAGCTTGTCCCTATCAGCATAAGGGTAATGGCAGGAACAAACCGAAACAATGGAAATCCAGTAATATAAACCCGTGCCTGTTATCACGGACAGCCTTACACTCTATTTTTGTTGGGGCTGAGGCTGCTCCAGTTCTGGAGGGAGGCGGGACACAAAGGACCGAGGACAGCAATAACATTTTTGGGCAGCCGCATACTGTCATTCGTGACAGCAGGAACCAGATTTTGAACCCACTGAAGCCAGTGAGCGTTTTACTGTAGTTTTAAGTGGGTATAGGACGTGGCCAAGTATATTGTGACTTGAATCTCCTTCCCTTCTGCCTCCATTGCTCCTTCGCAAAGCGGAGAAGTGGCATATAGAGAGATGTTACTCCCTCTGGGAGCGCATGTTGGTGACCCACACTCCAGCGAGAGGGAGATGCTTCTCCTTGGTTGCTAGTCCTTACCATTCAATTTCCCTTAGAGCGCTCACAGCCATCTTATTTCTTTCCCCCACAGAGTTACAGAAATCAGTTAAAAAAACAGGCAAAGAAGAACCCTTAAATGACTGTGCTAAAAGCAAGGGAAAAGAGAGACTTTAAACAAATCACATCAAGTGCCATTGCCAGTATTATGGAAGTTTGTCTTCCAAATTTTGACTCTATGTTTTCCTTTTCTGGGTTCAGACTTGGTTTTTCGTATTTTCTCTTTAAACTTGATGGTGGGAATAACTTCAGGACTTTAGAACTCAGTGTAGTTACACATTTTTCTCAATAACAACAAAATGATCTGTTGATTGCAGCTGTCTTCGAATCTACCATCTCTGGAGAATGGAGGAATATCTAAATAATTACATCACTAAATATCTGTAAGGAATAAATTATATTTTCCATTGCTGGTATTTGTAATGTGTTATGTTTTAAATCAGTAAAACAAATTGAAGTTTATGTTTAGTATGCTGGCAGTTTTATTTCCAGGAAACTACTCTGAGCTCACAAACTTTGTGATACTTTTTAGTAATAATTCATGTGATTTATACAGGGACTTGACTGCTTTAGGGTCAGATGTATCTTTATCAAATGATACTTCTAAGTTGTAGTTATTTATTGGGGTATGAACCAGTATTTGTTGCCCGGGAAACAAATGAAAACAGCTTCCTCATAGTCAAACACCACCACATGTTCAAAAACATTGGCCCTAATTTGAGACAGGACAAGCGTTGTTAAAACGGAGAATTTCTTTCTATATATCTGTGATATCTTTTGTAATTATTATTTTAAACTGCATCTGTAACCACTACTGTCATGGGGGTTCTGGTGATAAGTATTTTCATGTGAAATGTGGATATTGTTTGGATAACGACTTAATACTATTGCCCAAAATCGGGCAACGGCAAACTCAAGGTGGTCATTTTGGGGCTGTTGCTCCAGGATGACAGAGAACATCCTAATTACAATTCCCGAGGTAGCTCAGCTGCTTCTTTCCACTCCTCTTCTTCCTTCTTCCTCCTTTCTGCCATGGCAGGCACCTTGCTATGTACCGCTTGTATAGCAACGGTGCTGGGGGACGAAACATCTGGTGTCTTGTGCTCGAGAACTGGAATGTGACCAAATACTCTGTCCCGTGCGGTTTCCTCTCATTTAATAAAAAAGATGGACGGAGCGAAGCGGTGGGACAGGTTCATCCTTGGTCGTGCTCCACTGAAATCAGTGAAACCGGTGCAGCCTCAGGCATGGTCCAGCCTGAATGTCCAGCTTTCTTAGCATCGACCAGTTCGCCTCAAAGGCAGCTCTGTGTGCTTTGTGCACGGAGTTTTTGGGTACGTAAAGTATACTGAGCTTTCATGGGGTGTGCCAGTTCAGTTTACCTCAAGTTTGCCCATATAGAGGGCACACTTTAACAGACAATTAATGATGTGTCACCCGGATTGCTAATTTCATCCCTTCTGTGTTTTAACTTGGAACCTGGATGTAATCTGCAGGGAAAGCCTCCGTTTGCAAAAGCTGAGTGTCCATGCAAATTCAGTTGCTTTTTCTTGGCCGCATTGAAAAGTCTTAAAAAAATAATCTATTTCCATGATGTCTACCTTCCTGACAGATTTCTTCCTTCTCTCTGTTTTGATGCCACCACTTTTTTTAAAGAATAAAGGAATAAACGTCCTAATTTTCTAATACTGGAGAAAAATGTCTCTCTCTCTAGTCTTCACGTGCACAAAATCAAACGAATAGTCATCTGCAAATAGGTCTCTTTCCTGGATAGACACTTCAAACTGCAAATTTCAAAAAAATCCGGTCCAGAGTGTTTTGCAGAAGCCAGAAAGCATCTGAAAACCAAGGATTAGAAGTGGAGTGATCCAGTAGCCTTTACTTAGTCCAGTTATAACAGAGCTTATATGAATATAGTGACACAAACATGAAACATATGCAGGAGCTCTGAGTGGTGTGTGTTGGACATGTCACAGGACCCTACCAAAGAAGTTCAAAGGCACGAGCACTTACAATAAATGTGTGATACAACGCAGAACAAATCCCGAGCAATGCTACTATACAGTCAGTGCATATCCTGAATTGGCTGGTAGCACGGAGGATTTTAAACAGATGGATGAGAAAGATGATCATGCGCGCATGTGTCAAAGGATATTCTTATTAACGATACAGAGGAAAGCTGAGTGTTAGAAGCTGTGAAAATACAAGAGAAATCTGTTGTTGCACAGATAGAAAGATTACTGCACAACTGCAATGGGTATTGAGTAGAATTAGCATATCAGCTATTTATGACAGGAGTATTTTCGGTAGGAAGTTGTAATTGTTCATCTTTGCTGTCAATATTCTACTTTTCCCAGCCACGTAGGACTAAGACTAGCATCAGCGAGCTATCCCTGTGAAGAAGGGAGTTGTTTAAAATCTCTTGTAGCTCTTTCTTCTCCTACTTTGGATAACATAAATTTATGCTAGACTGACTTCGTTACAGCTGAGAGCTGAACAGAGCCCTTTTTTGTCACAGCCGCTGAACAGTTTGCTTAGATCCGCACTCAAAGACTATTGTGCCCAGAGGTTCAAACACCTTTGCCTGCTAGGATAAGGAGGGAAAGGTAATCTTGCAGAGAGAGAGCAAGCTGATCAGGCCTTGCGGAGCAAAACCAAAGTAAAATAAAGAGAGCTGGAAGAGTAAAATAAAGAAAGAGAGCTGGAAGAAATGTCAAGGATGAAAGCGGTTCAGTGCTGCGAAGGATGCGTGCCCAGTTATCTTCAGCTTCACAAACAGTTCCTTATCCTGAGGTTCTGTGTGTCAGAACGAAGATTCCCCCCCTTACAGCCCTCCCCCTTGGAAAGCAAAATAAAGGCACTTTTTACCAGGCACTGAAAGTGAACCTGATCCTCCTAATAATGTGAGCGTGGTCTCTACGAGTGAGGGAGCAATCTAAGATGAATTGTCTTTGGAGTTTGACTGTTTCCACCTAAAACGGCAATGCCTTTCGGTGCATAAATTTGAGGTGAAGACTGGGACATCGCTGGGGAGCAAAGTGAATGAGTTATGGGAGGTAATGGAGACGTGTGTTGTTAGGAATGTGTATGCCATTTTAATGCTGTTGCTAATTGCCTCCTCTAACATACAGACAGGGAGGCACAATTTTTCAGTGCACTAATGAGAACAGATCTGTTTGGTCTTAAATCATTACACTGAAATACGATATGATTTAAACTTTCAACTTCTGAGGTCAACCCTCTGCACCATGCAGCTGGTCCTGACCCCAGCACTGCAGCAATGCTCTGCGGCGCTTACAGGCTAACAAGTTTTGTTCGAGAAACACCCCTATTTACTGTATTCATTTTGTGCCTAAAAAGCAAAACTAGAGCCATCCTTCTTATACCTCTGAATTTCTTAATCTTCTTTTTTTTTTTTTTTTTGCATTCTTCATGTGAACTGTCCCATCTTTCAGGCATAGCAGCGGGGGAGTAGGTCGAGACCAGAATATTTAAATGCACCCATTTGTCATGATTCTTTGGTTTGTTTCTTTTACATGTTAGGTGACGAGAGACACAATCCAAGTCTTAGGTTATGTGTCAAGAGAGGATCTCTGGTCTGGGACCTTGCCTCATGCTTTCTTGCGATACTGAAAGCAGCTAAATTCCCTGATCAGCAGCCTGAAGGACAGAAGTGGGGAAAAGCCTCAGTCTCACTGCCAGAATCCAGGCTCAAACAACATCCCAGAGGATGCTCTGGGATGCAGGGAGGCGGGCTGTCTTCCAGGACTGCCTCAGCTGAACCTCTGCCACAGCTCCCCTGAAGACCAGGTGGTCTACAAATGCAGAATCCGTGTAATCTACATCTGAAGGAGCTTACTGTGTGACAAGTCGGACAAAGGACCGGGTGGGAAATACGGCCACAACACACACAGCCAACAACGGTGACATTTTGAGTGTGACGTGTCAGCTTGGGACCTCGTCAATAGGGAAGGATTTAAAGGGTGGGGTAGGTTTTTATGAAGGCGGGCTTATCGAAATAGAAGCAGAGAGGAAGACTTGAATATGAAAGGGGACTATAAGGAAAAAGACAGAAGAAGACGGTAAGTGAAACAAAGCATCTGTGAAGAGAGAAGGGAAGGAGCAGCCTGTTAGCACAAGCAGGAGACTGTCCAGAATAAAAGCTAAGAAAACCAGTGGAAACCAATTAGACTGATGAAGTCATCAACATCTGAAGGCCGCAGCTGCTTGCTGTGCTTCTGCTGGCTCAGTTTCACCTCTAGGTCAGCACTTCGAATGCAGACCCGGTTAATACTGACCAGAAATGCATATAAATCTGGTGGCGGCTCAAAAATCTTTTGAAATGTGATATGAGAAAGATATTGGTGTTCACTGTTCTCGTCTGTCTGAACAGTTGTTAATATTACAGAAACCTCACAAGTAGACAAGTTTTGCTTTTCTGTGAGAGGGCTGAGGTGGAGAGAGCAGGCAGAAGTAGCTTTTTGACACTGCAGGCAGTGCCTCATGAAGGAGATGCACTTGTTACACAGTTCTGAGCAGAGTTCTGCATCCACGCTAGTTTATGGGTTAAAGAGAGGAATACCATCATTTTCAACTAATGGGCATAGCTTCTTTCCAAATGGTACAAAAAAAATCTGTTCTTGATAATACTAAAATGAATTTTACGGAGTTGCACTGGGATATAACTATATAGTTCCCATTAAGTCAGTGGGAAAGGCAGAGCCCTAACTATTAAAGCTCTTTGAGAGAGAGATTTATTTTATAGGAAACTCTTAGACTGGATGTCATTGTTACTACAAATTAATCTTATAGTCCTGAGTGCCCAGTGTGGTATTTAGGGGTAAGTTCTAATGTACTGTAAATCGAGTTTTCAGGGGGATTATAAAGGAACTTCTAAAATCTGACCTGAAACTTGGCATGACAATTTTCAGCCCAGATGCCTCATTCTCTCCTGAAATAGATTTCCTTTGAAATGCAGTGTAGGATATTGGTGTCGTTTCTTAATTCGAACAAAGTCTATAAACAAAGACTTTAAACCCATGTTTATTGCACACAGAAGTTCTAGGAATGATTGGATACCGTGTGTCTGCAGCCACCATACAACCCAGCAAATGGTTCTGAGGTCTAGTTTGCTTCATTAGTTAATTATGTTTAGATGGCTGAGCGGGGTGTACTGTTAAAAGGTGACAGCCGGGCACATACATCAGCAGCTTTCTGTAACACCTTCCATATGCTAACAATGACACCCCCAAAAGGAAGGGGAGAAAATGGAAACAACTTCCCTAAAATCACCTTGCACCAAAGGCTCCTCGGATCTGGTGCTGTTCAAGCGAAGGGACCGAGCGATGCAGTGGTTATGGGCCCGGGGCAGTTTTGGCATCCTTTTTGGCTCCAGGCCAGCTTTTTCTTACTTGACCTCTGAGTAACTCATAAGTGGTCCATGATTAATTTATTTAAGATTTAAGAACAAGAACTAGAAATTACACAGTTCTACTCCACAGATTTTTGCTTTGCCTCTAGCAAATTAATCAAATGAGAGTCTAATTTGTTTTAGATTAAATGAATTCCCTCTGTTCGCTGTGTTAATCCCCAGCTGAACTGCCTTTTTATAATTTCCACTCCCTTGAAGCATTGTACTGGAACTTATTTAACTCTACAACTGTATTTATTAGAGGTGTTACAGTAATAATTTAGAACTGGAGGGCAAGTAGAATTTGGCTTTGGTGCTCAGTAGGGTGCTGATATTGCCAAAATATCTCAAAGCCTTTTTGGGTGGGGGGGACCAGAGCTCTTGCTTTATTTTATTTCCCTAAAATATTTGATGTACTGCTGCTCAGCTACAGCTAGCCACTCATTTTTAGTGGTTCGCTGTAAGCTCTGCATGACAATCTGTTGTAGCCTTCAAGGAGGCTCTTGTAAACCTGATGAAACAGCAGATCTCTGGTGGTCCTTCCCCTACATGATTAAATACAATTGGTTGCTCACATGTGTTTCTGTTCTGCCCAAAGTTCACCTTTTTTATGGACCTTCTTTCTGCCAGAGCTCAGCAGAAGTCAGCAGAATAAGAAATCACATTTTAACTAGCTTTTCGTGTTTCTTCGTCTTATTCTAGATTCCCTCTCCTTCAGCTCACAGCTGAGAGCTCAGTAGACCAGCTTCTAACTAAATTAAGGTTGGTCTTTTCAGCACTAAAGAGTTAATTCTTCTAGCTGGGATATAACAACGGATATTGCTTTATTGTCTGCTTCAAGAAGTATGCCATTCATATTTTTCACCCAGGAAAATAAGCCTTGCCTATATATAAATGCGTATGTATGTAACGGAAATATTGCATTCATTCCAGTCCTCTTTGTAACTGAGAAGAGCTGGATTTAAACTAAAGTAAAATATTTCTAACTTATGGATTTCACTATGTCAAACAAAACCCTCTTGCACCAGTTGCATCCCCACTCAAGTGTATGGGCACCACTGATGTAAAAACACAAAATTTCCTTCTGTAGTATCAGCCATCAGTGCTCACAAATTTCTTCTACTCTGATTTCTGATACCGCCTTTAAAAGCATAAGGCACAAAAACATGCTGGAGGTTTTCTTACCATTTGTTTTCCTACTTGGTGTGTATTTTCTTAACCTCTGTAATTCATCACAAATCACATTTTCATAGTTTCCTCTAGAAAAGCTATTCCCTTTTCAATGAAAACTTTGGTTCTCTTGTATTTCCCTGATTCAAAGATACCAGAAAGTTTTTAGATTTCTGCAAAACTTGTGACAAAACTTTAATTAATTTTCAGCACTGGAACAGGGAGCGGAGGGCCAAGTTTGTGGCACCTCCACTGAGCACAATACTGCCCAAGAAGCATGGGAGGAGCAGGCTGGGGTGCATGGCTTTGCCTCGGGACTTAAATTTATAGACTTTTTTGTCAACTTCATTTTTAATGTTTCAAACACAGATTTCTTCTGAAGTAGGACTTTCAACCCATCCTAGTCTCTTTTTCCAAGGGATGCAGCGCTGTTTATTTCTAAACATTGAGTCTAACTTTGTTTTAGTCATTTATTCCTCCCCTCTTTATTTTCCTCAAACTTGTTATGTTACAGTTAATATTGTAAAATAATATATTTGCACATGATTTGAGCGAAGTGCTTAGTGGCAGTTGTGACTGAAAGACCGCTGAGCTTAGTCTATTAAATAATCCTAAAAATAACGTTGCTGCAACTCAAAAGGTTGCAGGGATCAAAAAAAGTTTTATCTGATGTTTTAGATTTTAGTGAGCAGGGAGCCAGGTCACCTGTTGGCAAAACTGTCCTTGCCCATCTCCACTTCTTTCTTTCAAATGCCACAAGTGCTCTTCAACATTAGGAGATTAATGAATAATTAGGAAGTATAAAAAGCTTGAAAAAAATAGTTCATCCCTAGCAAGCACAGCACAGTGTTGCACATATTAAAAAGTGTGTATATATGTATGTTTAAAAAGTATGTAAATGTGTATATAAATAGATATGTACAATGTATGTATATAAAACATATACATACGTGGCAAATATAAAAAAATCCGAAGAAACAAATATATGATTATAAATGCGTGGCCAGAGGGCAATGCTGTTGGGCTGAGTGTGAAACACCAAGCGGCTAGGGAAGAGGCTGGCAGCTCGGGAGGAAGGTCTTGGAGATGTGGTGTAGGATGAAGCCACAGGATTTAAACACAGCCTGGTTGCATACATCAGATATGCATCGGATAAACCAGGTTACGCTCCTGAGAAACAAAGGAGGCAATTGTGTTAGGGCCCCGATAGCGGGAGAGAGCAGGAAGCTAAGGGCTCTGGAGCTGATATCTCTTTTTCTGCAGCGTTTTATCTTTTGTGCAAGAGGGGAAGAGTTTTCCTGAGTAGTTCACTGCTGGGATGAGAAGCTTGGTTTACGGTTTATTAGTATTTGTCATGTTTTGTCGGGTGACCTTGTCTTCAGATAACATTTGGTACAGTTGTGAGGGTTTGCTGGGTTTGCTTTTTTAAAGGATTCTGTCTGGTTTCAAAACCAGGATGTGTTTGTTTTGCCTAAGGAGTGTCCACTGGTTCTTGCATTTCTTAAACGCACCTCTGAACTGAGGGTTTAGCATAAGATACAGACAGGCACGCCTCTGGCAGTGAGCAAAATATGGGTTACCTGGTGAAAAATACGAGTTTTGAGCTGTTTTATCAAAAGTGCTGTCTGAGTAAAGGGTGACATTCTGCAAAATGATGCATTTCACACACTCCTTTGCTCCTTCAGGCAATGTCTCCCTGTGTGTGGCACCTTGCAGGTGCAGAAGGAAACACAGGTCACATCTGTTGCTAGACATATGCTCAAATGATTTACACTTTGTTGAGCCTGGATGAGGACTGTATCTTTACTTCACCTTTGAATTCATCCCCCCGAGGCTCCGTTGTGGCCCGAGTTCCCTGCGGCACCAGTTTGCCCACTTTCATGATGCAGAGCAGCCGGTTCATGTGCAGTAAAACCATGGACAACAAAGTTCTAACTGAGCACAGAGCTCTCACTCCATCACGTCTGTTTCCCTGCTCTAAGCCTGCTTTTCAACCGCTGCTCATTAAATCTTCCCTTCTGGCGAATCCCTTGACTGGCCTTGGAGCTTCTGTTTCCTTCTCCCCTCATGTCCGGAGAAGGTCCGGATGGAGAGGTTGTGAGTGAGTGAGCTTCCTCAGCATCCATGGAAGGGTGGCACCAGGTTGCGAGCAGCCGCTGGAGCTCCCCTGGGCGCTGAGTCTGCATCCCTGCCTCTGCAATGCAAACGATAGCCCAGGAGTGCCCGAGCTTCGGAGAGCAGGGTTTGCCATCGGTCCTGGATGGCATTTTTCGCAGCGTGGAGGCAGGCTTGTCTGGACGCTGCTGGTGGGAAATGCCGCAAAGGCGAGGTGGTTCCCCAGCGCAGCGATGGGTTTGAACCGCCGACCGCTGCTTGGGAAGCCGTGCCCCGGTTAAAGAGAGCCTCACAGAGGCTTCCCTGCCGCATGGAACGGTGCTTGCAGGACGGGGAATGGGTCTCCTCTGCTTCCCCGGGAAATAGGGAAGTGGGAGATGAGCAGCCTGGGCTGTGCTCTTCTCCCCGGCAGTTGGTTGCCTGGTGCAGAGGCTGGAGCTGGTGGTAAGGCAGGACTCTGGCCTTCCCGACTCAGCAGAAAAAGAGATTATGTTGGTAGAAGGAGGCTGAACACATGAATACAAACATATCCTTTTTTTAAAAAAAAAAGAAGTTGTGGGTGTATTTCTTCTGCTGATGCCAGCCTTTTCCTCTGCTGCTGGAAGGAAGTGGAGAGAAATTAAGCTTCTGACAAAATAAAATTGTGATTATTAGCATTTTACTGCTTGCTGGCTGGTGAAGATGAGAACAAAAGGGCTTGCACGGTTTTTATTTTTCTCATCTGTTCGAGTTTGTCAGTTCCATTTCCCATTTTTTATCGGATCTTTCCTGTTCAGGCCAAACTAGTGCCTGTGGGAGGTGGTGGATGGATGGACAGCCGTCCCCTCTGACTCCTCTCTCGTTACTCGGCACAGCCATGCACAGCGCTTCGTGCAAACAGCCCAGCTGATGCATGTATGACCTGAGCCCAACTGCCCGGATGCTGCAGGCAGTGGGCTGGAGTGAGTGCCATGGTCCCGGCGAGCCTGCCCAAGCGGCACGCTGGTGACAATTGTGGCCATCGTTGTGATGAGGGACGTGTCTCCTATTGTCTACACTTAGGTGGCCAGGCAGGCCTCAGGATAGCTACCAGGTGATAAACCATCTGTAGTCTGGATTTCTGCTGGTGATACTGGTTGGGGGAAAGGCTCTGAACTGCCTTTTCTACCCAGGGACAGAGGTGGGATATGAGCAACGGAGGGGAAGGTCAGTAACGTGCCTTACAAATTGATTAAACTTCCAAGTACATTAATTTATGAACACGCACCTGTGAAAACTTCTTCCCATCTCTTTCCAATGGTAGTAGTGATAACCTGTTCCTGTATCTTTGTCTCTTTCTCCAGACGATTTTGCAGAGGAGGAGGAGGTGCAGTCCTTTGGCTACAAGAGGTTTGGTAAGTGGCAGCAGGTCTTTCAGCTCCTTATTGCATAGTGCTTCGGGTAAGTGAAACGCTTGCTGTGGAAACCTCCCACGCTGGCAGCATCAAAACATATTGGTACAGTCCCGTTGTCCACTTCACACTAATATCTGCCCAGAGCAAAGTGTGATTTTTAGACTTGGTTTATTTTCTTGGCAAACATAACGCTTCAGAAATAGCGCTGATTAGAAACAAGAAATGGTTGGTTCCATTATTTGATCATTAGTGTCATGAAAATGGAGCTGACACCTAAACAGACATGAGCGTGCTGGCTGTAAAAAAGGGTCCATGCCTCTTCCATATCCTCTGCCCAGCTGGGCTTTTCTTCAGGCCACAGACTGATGTGCAGCTAGGTTTGTAGGTGTTCCTGAGAGCGGTGGCATGGAACCTCCTGCAGGCTCATGGGAGTTGTGTTGGCAGCTGAGCCAGGACATATTCTGTGCACTCCTCCCAAAACAGAAGTAAAAGTATGTGGTGTGAATGCATTCTGATGTCAAAAGTAATTAAACCATTTGGTTGCTCTTTCCTTCTTTCCACTTTCTTTTCTTTTTTCCATGTTTGTTCACTGAAAACACCTTTCTCACGTGGATAAGGCAGTGCCAGGCATCTCTGCCATGGGGTCAGCACCCTTCGTGGCTCCTCTTTTCAGGGCTCTTTTGCTCTCTTTCCCTCAGGGAAACGTTCCGGTCTCTGCAGCTGACAGCTTTTCCTAGGACAGGCTGACTCCCGTCCCTTAGGCCACAGGGAGGTGATACAGTGGCCTCTGAGCTTCCCGAGTGCCAAGTCTGTCTTGGAGCAACCAAAGGGGCTCATCATCCAAGCTACTAGCTGCCTTTTCAACTGTAAGCCACTGGGATAAAAGTTCACCTAGTTTTTTCTCTCCTGGGAAAGTGGCTGCAACAAGAGACACTTTCAACAACGCCACTTGGCAAATGGATAGGAAAGGCAGACTGAAAATAAAAAATAAGTCAACAATTTCCTCCATCCCAAAAGGAGCAGGGGGAGGCAGCGTAAGGAGATGCGGCGTTTGGGAGGTGGGGATCACATTCGCATGACCTCTTCTACCCCTTGAACTACTCCACCGCTCCCTGCTGTTGAGCTTTATTTTGGATAGATCAGCCAACCACAGAGCCAGCATCTGTGGCTTGGAAAGTCCTGCCACAAGGCTGCACATAGGGTTTTTTCCTATTCTTTTTTTTTTTTTTTTTCCCCCTGGATTAGGCCCTGGAATAGCAAAAAAGAAAAAAAATCTTGAGAAATGGGAAGAAATGTTAACTGTTCATTTCTGTCACTTCCAGCTGAGTAAAAAATATTAGGATTCATTAACAGCTATGAAAATAGCTTCCCTCCGTGTTGCCTGCTACCTAGCTATCCCTGGTCAGCATGCTCTTGCAGTGAACTGTGAAAGGTTTTAGCGAGGAGCGGGTACCCCACAATCCTTACTATCCCAACAGTAAGTGCACTGTTGCGACGTGATGGGATTTTTGCACGTTAACTTGTGAGTTATTTCTGCCCTTAGAAATGCAACCTCCATCTGAGCATTTCCAGAAATGCTTGTGCTGTTGCGCTTGGTGGGGCAGCAGGGAGGGAGTAGAGGGCCAGCAGTCTGGCAGTGGCAGGAGGAGATTTCAACACAAAAGGAGGAGACAGGGTAGTTCCACCCTTAGGAAACAACCATAACCCAGTTCGTCATGAAAACAGCATCCCTGTGGTCAGGGGGGTGTCCCAGATGTCTCCAGTACAGAAGAGGAGCCTTGGCTAAAGGGGGAATGGGGTCATGAAGCCATAGCTTGGGCACTGGCAAGGCTTGTGCGATTCAATAGTGTTGTGGTCCAAGTGTTGTGGCCTTCTTTCTCCGTACTTTTTTGGAGCCCAAACTTCCTCCCATGCCCGCTTCCTCATCTTTCCCAGCATCATGGGGCAGCACAGGGAGAAGCTAGGTTGGTTTCCATACCTCCCGGCACCAGCATGCATGCTGTTTGCCTGCAAGTGCTTGTGCTTTGGTGGCCCCTAAAGGAGTTATTTCCTCTCCCCCAGAAAACCCGACTCAGTGCGTTCCCATTTCTGCGGTCCTCGCTGCATGTCCCGGCAGCCTTTGAGCAACCTCTGGAGGGACTGGGAGATGCGTGCCTTCAGGAGCACTGGCTGCTTCATCCAGCACCAGGCTCCTCCATGCAGGAAGGCAACATCCGCATCTTTTAAATAAAACTCCAAATTCACGGGCCAGCTGGGTCGGCATTTCCAGTGAAGGTCCAGAGGTGGCTCTTGGGGCTGAAATGCAGCCGAGTAGCTCAAGCTCCTGCCTGACTGGTAGGAAATGTTATGCCTGCTGTCCCAACTGGTGGTCCCTCTTTGCTCTGCGCCCTCACTGGTAAGAGAAGGCAATATGGGGGAAGCCCAAGGCAAGAGCCAAGTTTTGTTATATAGAACCTTGATAAAAGGTCATTTTGGAATGAGCCCCGTCCTGTCTGCTGGCTGGCACTGTAGAAATCCCAGGTCTGTCCGTGTACAGCCTGCTGGAGTGGGCAGCAATAACAGCACCCGTGGGTTTTTTGTTTCAGGAGCCATAGTGTAAGAGCAGCTGTGTAATACACTGTGTCCGGAGTATTCCTTGTGTGCCCCTTTGACGTGAGATGTGATAGAAGGACCATGACTCAAGTGCCTTTGACTCCATCGTTTGGAAGTGGGGTTTTGCCTCGTTTGGAGCAAAACGTGATGCGAGGGGGAGATACAGCTAAAGCACAACCAGTTTGTAAAAAACATGGCTTGTGGTGAGTCACTACTGGCAGCTGTGAACATGTGTTGGTCAGCACTTGGCAGGCAAAGCCTTGACCAAACTGCTTTCCTAGAGTTCAGCTGAAGAGTTTATTATTAGCTGCCTTTGTTGCTGGAGCCTGTAGTTTGGTTCAAGGAAGGGATCTGCGGAGGGAAGGAGGGAGGCATTCTCCAACAATTCTCATTTTGGGGAAGAAGCTTTTGAAAAGACAACTGAATACATGCTGTCCTGCACCGCTTCCCCTTTTTCTGGATCTTTCTGTCCCTCCTCCTCAGATAAGCTGATTTCAGAGAATTTGTCATGCTACTTTATTTTTTAGTCAGCAGAACTTTAAGTGGTCATATTAAATATTAACATATTAAATATTAACGTATCAAATAACAACGAATAGAGATGCAGACAACTCCAAGGTGCTTGGAAAATACACACCAGCATTTTTTTCCCTTTTGAGCTTGGGACAAATTTGGTGCAGGGGGTTCAGGAGGTGGAGGAAAGCACTCTTCCCAGCTGACTGATGCTGTTTACTTCTTCTCGATGGATGCTACAGATGTGCAGGGACGCTGCCAGAAGTGTGATGCTCAGCTGCAATGCCTCCAGATTGCTGCAATGAGAAAGCATGTGAGGGAGCGTGTTTCTTATCACTGTTACTTCATCATCAGTCACTGCTCGGGCTGCTTTGAAGTTATCTGCTCCAGATAACAAGCCATGCCTCTCCACTGGTTTTCCTCTACCAGATTGCTACCGATGTTAACTCTTTCGTCATTCCATGTAATTGGTTTACACAACCCTGTGCACACCCCGCTTTGGGAAGGAATGAATGAGGAAACGGCAAAACTTGCTTTTCAATATTACATACTTTTGGGATGCTAAATCTCAGGCTTGAGAGCTCAGACCAGTTTCTAGATGGTAGATAGCAGAATGAGATCTCTTTACGGCAGAGTTTTGACTCTTTCCTCTGAGACTCAGGCTCTGGGCATAGCTGCAGACAAGGGAATTGAAGGGAACTAATGGACTCTGAGGGGGCAGATCTGATCTTCCTAACTTGTGGCATTCCCAGGTGATAGATACAGAGATAATTGTGAATTTTTTTTCTTTACGTTAATGTTTTAGAACTTGAAACCAGCGCTTTACTGAATAGAGTATGTAATGTAGAAATTTCAATGTGAAGTTATTCATTGCGTAGTTTGAAGCCACCATGCAACGTGGAACAGCTGAAAGCAAAGGGGATGGTCTTTGAACTGTCAAAAGGGATGGTCTTTGAACTTTTGCAAAGCACATTTGTAATGTCTTAGAAAACAGACTTCGAAGAAATGCGCTGAAAACCCTGCTGATGAGGAGAAACCTCCCAAGGAATCAAAAGATAGGGCCAGTACATTGTAGATAAGTAGAAGACTAAACAGCTTGTGTAAGATAATTACCCTTTGCCCTTGGGAAACACAGCCTGAATTGGAAGCTGTAAGCCTGTCCTCCATAGTAGAACCCATCTCAGTCACCCCCATGCTCTAGATGGTGACTCAGGATCCTCTCTGCCTTCACCTTCCCACTCCCTTGCCACAGGGCTGAGCCATCACTAGGGGACCTACCCTTGTGTCCCCTGGTATCTGGCACGGGTCCTCCAGTCTGCCCCACACCCTGTAAGCCAACAGCTGACAGGAAAGGAGGGATAAAAATTACTTGGGGGGCCCCCTCAAATAAGGTAGGTACTTTTTTAGGTACCTTCCATGGAATATGCAAGAGATGACTGGGTCAGGACATCCCTTCTGTGTGGTTATGGCAGTTTAGCTCCTGAGTATCATTTCAGGTGTAAGAATTACATCTAGGAATTTTTGGACCAGAAATGGATGAATTATCCTGCCATGCGGTAATGAAATCTACTATACTGAAAAGAGGTGAGGGGGAAAACAACCCCTGGCTTAAAAAGGTATTTGGAAAATATTATTTTTTTTCCCTGATGAGTGGCTTGGGAACAGCTGAACTAGTTCCATTTAATAACTGTTTTCTCACTATATATTGTTTATAGTATTTTATACAGTGAGAAGATACATATTATAGTATATATCATCTTATATATGATAGGATACAACTGAGCAGTTTTAGGAGTGTAACAACTGATAAAAGCCTTAGGAATGGTTTACAGTGAAAAATGAAAACTTTGAGATAGAAAACTCTTTTAGAAAAGGGTTTAAAAAATACAATTTTTTCTGCCTATAAATAACAGCTCAAACATGATCATGGTAAGCAAAACTCATGGCTTGGAATTTTGTGATAGTTCTGGAATAGCGTTTATTCATTAACACTGCCCAGACGGACTGATTTTAGTCCTTATCTCTGGATAAATCCAGGCCATTGTTCACATCTATAATAACATGCACAAAAAAAATGTCCGGCATCAGTCTGCTGGTGTGCTATATCCACACAAACCTTAAGCCTCTAACAAAAAAAAAAATAAAATATCTAAGCTTTAGGAATTTGTCAACTTTTCTTTATGGTTTGTAAACGACCAGCGAGGGATTTCAGGTACCACAAACCACATCCCTCCCTGGGCATTCTTTCACACGTATACCTGCAGCATGCAATATTATATGGCTTAATAAAAAGTCACGGGGTCACCAATACTCACAAAGCCAGAGGAAAGTCGGGCATGTTGCTTCCAGTTCACTGATCTGGCCGTATTTATCAGATAAGGATTTTGTCTGCGTGTGTCCTGGGGTAATTCAATACACACTGAATGGATTAACTGTATGGCTGTTAATTTTAGGCCAAGAAATTTCATTTGGAGCGACTCTTTTATTTGCTCTGGCCAGTAAGGTGGAAAGGGGCTGAGCCTGCCCTCTCCTGGGGTGAGCCCAGTGCCCTCGAGGGTCCTGGGCTTGTGATGGGGCTTCAGTCCCATGCGTTAGGGGCTGCACGTGGAGGGACCACCTGTGTAAGGCTTTCTTTGTCTTTCTTTTCTTTTCCGGGACATGCTCCTGCGGCAGCTGGCAGGGAATTGGAAGTCTTGATAAATAAATAAACGCTGACGTGTGTGCAGTATTGCCATTACAGAGGAACCTCAAGGTTCTCACCAGCTGTCAAGGTGCCTGCATGCCACCAGCGTGTCCCTCCTCTCTCAGTAGCTTCCGTCTCTTGCGATGTGAAAGGCATGGGTGATAAATGGATTATTGCTGATATATCCCAACAACTAATGTAAAACTGCCA
The DNA here is from genome assembly GCA_013398295.1 of Chionis minor. NCBI lineage: Eukaryota > Metazoa > Chordata > Aves > Charadriiformes > Chionidae > Chionis > Chionis minor. The sequence goes on from VZSF01000446.1 coordinate 212,271, forward strand.
GTCTTCCTCAAGATGGAGAATAGTTGGTGCACCCTGATGAATCCATCGGTGTCAGGCAGTAATAGCGAGATCCAAAAATTATCAGGTCTGCATGTCCTGTGCTAACTTACGTTCCGGTCTATGGATTTGGAGCTGCCCGTCTCCAACCTGTCCTGCTGTGCCTGGCTAAAGGCACTTCTCCTTCTAATCCAAACCCATAAAGAGGCCTCTTAGAAGTGTTGTGGGGACTAAAGTCGTTCCAGCTGTGTGCTCTTATGTAGGCAATCTATTTTCTCTTAGTTATGGGTTTTTCTTAGCTAGTACAATTAAAATTCTTGACATGTTTCTTCATACATTGCATTTGCATGCTTGCAGCAATACCTGTTTGAGCAATCTCTGTCTTTTACAGAGGTGCGTTGAAAGGTGGTGGAGTCACCACTATGTGTGAATTTTGCTCTCTGTTCTTCATTAGGGCTATAAAATAGGTGTGTGGGCTGAACAGCACGTTGTATTTACAAATGAAATGAAAAACATTGGCTACACTGTAAGCAACACCTGGGGATTTTGTATTTATTTCCATGTAAACTAGCTGGATAAATAATGATGTTTGGTAACATCAGCTTGCTGCCAAAACACCTAGGCTGTATTATGGGCTGTTCAACTTCATAACAAAATTACCTGTGAAATTAATGTATTGGAAGGAAACTAAGCATTGTGTTTTCAGCACTTGGTACCATTATGTTTCTGTGCAAAGGAGTAGCGCAAGAAAACTGTGGGAGAAATGCGTATATCAGATAAGAAGCCATCACAAGAAGGAAGAAAAAATAGTTGGAAATAGCTGTTAGTGGACTCTCCCAGCACTGCTGTGGGATTGTAGCCCACACCAGCATTACTCCTGAGCTCCTCTTAAGCTTTTTTCAAAATACAAGTCTGCATCTGTACCCAGCTGCCACTATACTCTGCTCTTTACCGCATGCTATTAACTGTAATGTTGCAAGTGCTCAAATGTGTCTAACTGATCCTTGGATTTTTCTGTACCTACTTCAGAGTCATTCCCCATCAGAAAATTGCCGTGCTGTGCTTGCTGCTGGTGGCACAGTTTTGAAAGAGATGCACCGGTGTCTCTTGAGAAAGGAGGTGCTGTTTTCCCTTGAGAGTGTGTTGTTAGATGTATCTAACAACACTGAAAAGATAAAACACATACACCTGTCAGGTGCTGCTTACATTGCTGTCCTAGATTCCTTTTATTTCTTGGGAATTTCCTCAAAACGTCCCGGACCTCCACCACTGATGTTAAGTGACGTGGCAGAGGTGACATCCCCACGCCGGAATTCCGCAGGTCACCGAGCCCTTCGCCAACGCTGCTCAGCATCCCCTGGAGTCGGACCCCTGAGCGTGCAGCCTGCGTGAAGCGGCGCTCCTGCCATTACTTTGTCAGCAATTTATGAACAACAAGGACGCTAACAGCGAGGAGCTGCGTGTTTTAATTAGCAGCTACTGAGATGAATAGTTGGTACGCGTTAGCTTGATAGACGTGTTGATAGACACATGCACTGCCTCATACAGTAAGCTCCTAGCTGTCAGATTAGGAAGCCTCTCCTCCTTCGGCCGCCTTGCTCAGAAGCTCCTGTAGTCATTCCTGTGTGCTACGGTTAAAGGAGCAGTCGTTTCTCCTGCTGTCCACTTCAGCAGCGTCCCAGGGAAGGAGAAAGATCGGATTAAATTGTTAGTACAGTGTCTTGTCCACTGAACTCTCAGAAGCATTAGAACAGAAGTGCCGCAATGTTTTGACATAAGGTGTCATTTAATATTGCATCAAGCTTCCCTGCCTCCGCCTGGCTGGTGCCTGGCTTCCCACCCTCCTGGGGGAGCCGCTGTGAGGGAGGTGCAAAACCTCACCAGCTTGGCCTGGACCAGAACCTGGCCCTGGAGCCAGACACAGACCCAGACCCAGCTGTCTCTGCTGTCCCCCGCCATCACACTCAGCAGCCCTGAGCCCGGCCAGTGCCCTGGGACAGGTGACACCGCGAACGCAGCACATCATGCAGTACATCATGTTGTTGCACTTGGCAAATTTCTTGACGATTTTCAGAGAGAAAATTTTACATCTGAAGATTGACTTCCATGAGGATTCTGAATATAGGGCTTAGGGTGGGAGTCATTTCACCGGCTTTCAGGGAGCCTAGATATCTCCCTCTTTAAAGATACCCATCCTTAAAATGGCAGTAGCCATTGCTGCGTGGAGGGACTTGAATTCTGAGCAAGAGCTTTGCGTTCCTGAGCATTTTGAGTTACTACACAGAGATCTTCAACTGCAGATCTCTGTATTGTGTCCAATATAAATGCTGAGGAAAGCTTATAAATGCCTAAAGAAGCCTGTGAGAAAGAGTACCGGGGATAGCACGAATAAAGAATCTGTAAGTATTTTCGGCTGGTTTTGCCTGTTGCAGACACTAACAAGGAACAGTATGTTGCTTTGCAAAGTCAAAACCAATTCGAACTCCACTTTGCTGCAGTACAACAGATTAACTGAAGGAAAGCTGGAATAAAGTTTTGTCCAGTCTTGATGAACCTTCTGCATATGGGTAAACCTAAGTGAAGCAGCCAAGAAATTTCCATTTGTCCTGTTTCAGCCTGGGTTAAGTGAGTGGGCTGAGATTCTGGAAAGCGGAGAGGGGTCAGGAGGGAGGTGTGAGTGGGAAGGAGTCTTGCTTGGTGCCCAGAGCCGACACGGATACGTGTTGCGCAATGAGTGCGTGGAGAGGTTTGTGTCCTGCAGATACTCTTCAGCTCAGTCAGGAATGCATCTGGAAAATCCACCCAGCCAGAGAGAGAGATCGATGCCTTAAATAAATAAAACGTGAATGTGTTTTTTCGTGGTTCGGCATGTGACTGTTAATGGAGGCAGCTGGAGGTTTTGTAAAAGATGGAGTGCAAGACACAGGGATCCACTTCTCTTCAGCCCAGCTAAGGCTCGTAAGGAGATTTTATGTTAAAAGTTTTGTGTAGACATTCAAGCCTAGCATAACAGGAGTTTGTAGCCTCTTTTCTGACAGCCATTTCATAATGCTACAAAGATGCAGGGCAGATTGGTTAAGGATGTCTGGGCACTAGGGTGTGCTTAACAGGGTTTTGCTGCCTATCTTTCAAAACCCAACATTTTAAAAGTTTGGAAAATGCTTATTGATTTGCTCTACATGTTTTTGTGTGCTTGTTACCAAGGTCTTGGCCAGGAACATGGAAAATCGTACCAAGTTTTATATTTTGAATTAGCCCAGGAGCGGGCATGGATGCTTTTACTTGCCAAGCTTGTTAAGGTCAATATACCTTACATTTGGTAGTGCTCAATGGCAGAAAAAATGTTTGCCTTTTATATTTTGCCAAGAGGTTAAGGTATGATTTCAGACCATCTGTGTGTGTAGTGACAACTGGTAATGGAAAGATTCCTTACATACATTTCTGCTTTATCACGTACTGGAGGACAATCTGGTTACAAAACATAATAATACATAGAGCCAAGGGATATTTCTCTTCCTTCCTCCCTTCTCCTGAGAAATTAATTGCTTCAGGTGGAAATAGGGCATATTTCCACCCCACGTAACTGATGATTTAATTTTAAATCTGACCTGGAAGACTCAGGTTTGGAATGGGAGAGCTCTTGTCCTTAATTAACATCTTGAACAGTCTGAAGCCAGAATAATCCGAACACCCGCTGTCAAGGTTTCAACATAGCATCTGTGCACAGCTAAATTCACTTGTCCCCAAAAGTTATTGCATGTCACTGCTTTTGTGCGCAGAGGTTTATATTTAAACCTATGTGCTCGGTTTCATACGAATGCATCCAAATTGGATTTGGGTCGGTGTGTTGGACAGCCTAACGGCATGACTTCAAATGTACAAAAACCAGACCCGCGGACATTTAGATTGCATGTAGGATCCATCTGGAAATTTGTGCTCCAAATGTGTTCCTGGGCGTATTGTTCCCCAGGTCTGGAAAGCTAAAATTCTGAGAGGTGGTTCTTGTCCTCACCTTGTTCCAAGTCCCCAATCACAAGTCCTCTTGCTCCCCTAAACAGTGACGCTTTCCTAAAACAGGCAACTAATCATTGCTCCATAACTTAGGAAAACAGGTTTCTGCTTGATTAATGATAGTACATGTTTAACCTCTCTTACAAATTTGTAAATATGATCATCTGCATTTTTCAGTGTCAGGCAAAATTTCTTTCCTAAGAGCCTTGCAGAAAGCAGCAGAGGCAAGGAGGGGAGAATACACAGCCTGGCTTGGTTTTAAGGGGAAGCGAACAAACCAATATCTGGTTCTTCTGCTCATTGCAGAGAAGCTGAAAAAGCTTTCTTGAATATTGAAAACTTTAAAACCGGTGCCTTTTTTTTTAAATAGTTAGTCAAGGTTAGCTAAAAGTAAGAGAAAACTTTGAGGTGTCAAAGTAATGAGTTTGGGGGGTGTGAGGGGCTGAACCAACTGAAATACTGCTGGAACAGGAGGAGGAATATACGTGTCTTTGTTGTCTTTCTCTTGGGTCACCAAACAGAACCAAAGTAAAGACCACTTTTCAGAGACCTGTAATTCAGCCCTCTTGGCGCCATCCCTGCTGGTCACAGATCAGACACATCCTTTCTGCAGGATCCAAAAGAGTGCATGAAGCCACGTCCATAGAAGACCCCTCTGCTTTGTGTAGCATTCACAGTTCAAGTTTTAGTTCATCAAGGTGCAGAAAACAATGTGCTTTGTGGAGATGACGGTCTGTGCTGCCATAAAGGAACCCCGTGTTCTGCTTTTTCTTTACAAGCAGTAGCAGGAGCAAAGCAGAGGTGGCTCCTGTCCCTTTTCTGTTTAGCTGGAAGTCTGTCCCTTATTCCCTCCATTCCCTCTGCCCGTACAGGTTAGGTCTGGAATAGTCCAGCACGTCTCAGCCTCAGGCTCAGTGCTGAGCCCACCAAGGGGACGCAGCAGGGAAATTTGGTAGCTGCAGGAAATGCCTGCCATTGTCAGAGGGCGATCGGCACCCCATAAACCCCGTAAACTTCACAGCTCGCCTCTTGCTTCAGCAAACCTTGACTCCGGGCCAGGAGCAGATGAAGAGACGGCACAAGTTTTAACCCCCTTTGCCCAGCACGTTACCACCCTGCGTGCTGACCCGCAGGATGGGAAGGTGTTAGCTGGGGCCCACCTTTGCAGCAATAGCCACATCTGTCTCTCTGCTGCAGCTCTGCATCCCAGCTCCTGAGAAACTAGTATTCTTGTCAAGCTGCTTTGTGAAATACGGCATGGTGGGGCTGGTTTTATTCTCAGTCTTCTGTGCAAGAGGTTACTGTGAGTAGTTCTGTGCTTTAATACAGAGAAATGGAGCTGTATTCTCCACAATAAGCCCCTTTTTATTACACTCGGTTTGAACAGCAGTTGAGCCTCTAGTCACGTCTCCACTGGAAAGACGACCCCTTGTGAGAGCCTTTCATTTACTGCAGAGAATGAACTTTCACATGCATGAAATCAGATTACCAAAAAACACCCCACAAAATAGCCAAAAGAGCTACCAAGAATATGTATGTGTCCAGTGGGTGGTCAAGGTGGCCTAGAAGAGATTAAGTGGAAGTGTCTTTGTAAAAGGAAGCAGAAGAGCTGACTGTGAAATTAAAAGGCATCTTACGTCAAAGGAATATTTATGTCACTGTAGTCCTCTTCATTCTTGAGCTTGCTGATTGCACTGATGTGGCACTATAATAACTTTAAAACAATATTTTAGAAAGAAAAACCAATAATCTCTAATGTCTTTTCAGTTGTTCTTCTGGGAAGACTTGTGGTGACTTAAAAGAAAATACTCAGTGAAGCTGTGAATGGGAGACATTTCCAGGGTGGGTGTGTTTTGAGGTTTGTTTGGGTTTTTATAATACTTTACTCCTATGTCTTTTTTTTTTTTTAATAGTTTTCATATGCTTTTAATAAAGTGGTCACTGAATTAAGAAACTCCTTCAAATTCCACCAGTTATGGCAGCTTTGCAGGGTGCTGCGTTATAGGACTATCAGCACCTTTGCAGATGTGCCCTGAGGACAGTTCTGCTGGAAGGAAGCCGTGATCCCACTCTAGTCCTGCAGCCTTCACTTGGGCAAGTCCACAGCAAGGATTTTTTTGGCACGCTCTTGTCTCTCCTTTGGTTATCAGATTTGTCTATGAAATGGATTCGTAACATTCGTAACATTCGTAACATCTAAGTGACCGCGTTTCAGCTTTTGAGATTCCAGAATGTCAGAGCTCCCAGAGAGGACTGAGGATAGTGCTGTGCTAATTACGGTCGTGTGAAGAATGTCCTCTTTTCCCCAAACACCTTCAGTTTGGAGATCGTATAGCTTGCCCTCCTTCTCCCCCAGGCCAACACCACATCATAGGCAGGACTAAAGCATTCTGATGAAAGGTGGGGGGAAAAAAAACCACCAAGAGGCAAATTAGTACTTGGGGGAATTGGTGATATGTTTGCACAACTTCCCTCAAGCTATTTTAAAAAATACACCCCCAGTCCTGCAGACCTGGTCTGCTTTATGAAGGACTACCTGTTCCCTGTCCGATGGATACATTGCCTTAACTCAGCCGCCAAAACTAAGCAGTCGAGGGCACTAAAGTCGAGTCAATAAAGCTGAATGAGATTAGCTGGGGTTTTCCTCCTGCCCCGTGCTGGAAGCACGGTGCTGAGAGCAGCAGAAAACGGAGAGCCAGGCTGCAAGGCGACGGAGACGCTCTGCGGCTGCGGGGAGGCTCCGGCCCCGGCAGCAGCGTGGCAAAACCACGCAGAGCCGGCAGGGAACAACAGGGGAGAAGGTCGTCCCAAAGCTCAGCCAAGGGACTCCGTCGCGAGACGCTGGCTACTATTATTTGGACGCTGTTCAGCAGGGTTCATATTTCCAAGCCCATTCATAGAAAGCGATGTAAAACCCTCCGGGCGGCTCCAACCAGCGTCTATCAGGGCCGTTCCTGTGCCGCCTTGAATTGCTTTTATTTTATGTACTGGGCTCGGCTTCATCAGAGCAGAGGCGGACGCGTTTCAGGACAGGGTTAAAACCATCTGCAAGCCGGCAGGGTCCCCGAGAGGGTGTTAAACCCAGGGAGTGCTGATCTGTTTCCTGCCTTTGTTATGATTTCTGCCCTGTAACCCAATCTCGCCCACGAACCAGCCCGAGCTCAGCCCAGCTGCATCAGCAGGGCACGGACTGATGCCGCCGCCACCACCGCTCACGTTGGCACGGCCAGACTCCGAAATCCCACCGGAGAGTTTAGTAATTTGCAGGTTAAGCCGTGCCAGGTCTGCCCCCGAAATCAGTGCGCGCTGGCTACCTTTGCCTGCATGCTCAGGAAAGCAGAGCGGAAAGGAGGAGGGCAGACGGTGGAGGGGGTGCTTGCCGGGCAGCTGCAGTCGTGTGCCCGTCTAGAAGGGATATACACAGCTATAAATGTAACTCACTGCTTTTTCATATGGGTCCCCACATGGCCCTTTAGGAAAATCCCATAGAAAACGTGTACGGCATTTAAGACTGGGTGGAGATGCTTTTCTCCAAGTTCACCTCCAAGGCTCTTAGAAGGCTTCATGTTCTCAAAGGAAAAAGAGCGTTATCGGCGTGCTTTTGCACGTTTTTAGCACAGTGCAGCCCCTGCAGTCTTGCGAAGGCGAATGAGCGCAACGGCACGTGGTGCAGCGAGAGCAGGGAGGGAGAGGCTGTGCCGTGACCGGACGGTGCTCGCACTCGGCGCAGCCCCGCCGTGTTTCGCCTCCCAGCCCTCAGAGACAGCCAGGCCCTACCTGTACATCAGTGACCTGCCCCCGAGAGGGGCCGCCATCACCCTGAAGCCCACCGCTGGCTGTTCGATAGTGGAGGTAACCCAGCGCCCAGGCTTGCCTCCCTCCTGGCAGCCCAGCGAGGAGGAGCGCCGGGAGGAAAAGCCCGGCTGCTGCCAGAATAAAAGTCCGATGAATGGATTTGGGGAGAGGGATGGGGTGGAAGTGGACGGCGTGGTCCCCCTCGCTCTGTGGGTCCAGGTCCCGTGGGGCAGAGATGCTGCGCTGTGCCCGGGAGCCCTCGCGTGCAGGTGGGTTGCGCAGGGTGACGCACAGCAAGAAAAACTCCTCATTTGGTTTGTTTTCCCCAAAAACTCCTCTTCTCATTTTGTTTGTTTTCCCTTCTTTTTTGCAAGACTGATGTGAGCTGGCCCTGCCATCTGATCCGCTTTTGATCTTTTTCTAGCACGGCCTGTGTGTTTTTAAAGCGTTTCGCTGCCAGAGCTGACCACTACTAAGAAAGAGAAAAAGCAGTCAGCAAACTTCCCCGTTTAAAAATGTGCTGGTTTAAAGCTTTGCAGATTACATTGCTTGTTTTTCAACCAACTCCTAAGGACATTGCCAGCAGATTTCCAGTAAACTAGACATTTAAGTCAAAGTGGCTTCTTTGAAATATTTGAACAGTGGCGTGGAGAAGGTTTCGGTGAACGGTGGAGGGGAGGACAAGCTGTAATTTATCTGCAGCTCTGCCTGGTGCAGATGAGATACACGTCAGACCATCATTCTCTTCAGGTTACGGTTTGTTAGGAGGATTTGTGATTTTCCATACTGATTTCCCAGGCCTTAAAATACTATTACTCATTTCAGCTATAGTACAGTAGGCAAAGAAATGGGTTTTTTCCTGAGATTTCTTGCTTCAGGCTCTTTTTGAAATTCACGGGAGCTGTCCGTAACATCATTTTCATGTAATAATTTTAAATGGGGATTAGGAATGTGAGAAAAGCAGAGAATTTTCTGACTATTTCTCACAAATTACATTGCTAGGTCACAGACAAATCCGCTGTAAATAGGTACAGCTTCACTGATTAAAGCAGTGCTGTCCCTGCCAATGTTGAAGTGGGAAACAGCTTCACTAGGTTTGTGTCATCTCACTGTTTTAAGGCAGGGAGTTAAACCGTACTTGTGAAGCCAGCTGAAAGGCCTAAATAATCACAGTAAGTCTCATCATTATTTTCATTGTATTTAGTGAATTAGAGCCTGGCTTTTGCTGAACAGAACTAGTTTCCTCTGTAATTGCACCTGCTGTGCCATCCATTAACACCTGGCAGAGGAGCTCAGGGTGCCTCCTGCAGAAAGTAAGGCATCAAAGTATGTTTGAAGATCCTAAATACCTCTGTGGATCTGTACCTGGGCGTTTTATTTTTGCACCCTTGTATGTGGTTCTACATATTGTAAAAATGAGGATAGTTTACATTATTATGATATAATATCTAGTAAGTCACATAGGGTCCTCTGTCCCCACGCTAGTTCAAGAGCATGATATAAATGCATACGCAAGAGTTTGCTAAGACTTGAACAGCATCAAAGTATTACTGCATCTCACTGTGAACGTTTTAAAGTTTTACAATAAAAAAGTTAATCCTGTCATGGAGTTTTGCATCAGGTCATTATGGGATTTATAAAAATAAATATTGTTTTGTTTAAAAACCAGAACTGGATCTTCTCGCTGATCAATAGTATTAAGAGAATCTGGTTCCCATTTCTTGTCTAATAACTTGGTACATACTGCAGGCTGATTTGAGATTACATTCCTATATTCTCATTGTTCTACTATTAATTTTTCATGACTAAAAGAGGTGTTGAATGTGGCCCTAGATGACTGGGTGACAAATATGCTTACAGATAAACTTGGTTTTATATTTTATGCTTCAAAACAATTTCCATCTTCATCTCTATTTGATAATATATATTACCCCACTCTATATGTTTCCTCTATCGGGGAAAAGGTTATTAGAAACCAGCCAGATAACTCAGAGTTTTCCACCTTGCATCTCTGTTCTCCGACAGCTTTATTTCTTGTGTCTTAAGTTACTTCTTGTTACACCCCAACTGACTTGCAAATATATACCAAAGGAGAAATGCCAAGGACCAGGCTTATCTTACTTCCTCTATTTTGCTCAAAAAAGCTTCAATATTCACTCAGCTCCCTTGAGGCAGTCCTCTGTCCTCATTTTGATTTTAGAAAAATGTTTGTTCCTGCTTTTACTTTAAGCGTCCCGCTGGGCCACGAGCACACCCCTGCTTGGTAGACGAGCTGATGCAGCCATATCCACGCTCCCATCGGAGCGGCAGCAGCCCTCTCGCTCTGCAAGGGCAGACTGCGAGCACCACACGGCAGACCTGGGGTTTCATTCGCAAGATTTCTTGGAGTGCTGCCCGAAATACACAGGCAAAAAATGGGGAGTTGAGCAAAACAGGAAGACTAAGCCTTGCTTTTAACACGAAATGTGGTCCTGAGTATCACCAGCCTCTGTGAACCGTGAGCTCGTGCCCATTCCCTCGATGGCGTTTCCATTGGAAGCGGAGGGAGCGCACTGTGAAGACACAGGGCTCCTGCTTTGTCCCCTATGCTGCTCGTTGCAGGATCACCATGGTTTGGGCTAATCAGAACCGACAGCAATTAAGATTAATTGAGGTAGCCTTTCTAGCTCAGTGATTTCCCTGTAGCTTTTAATAAGGAGAAATCAGAAGGAAAAACAAATGCTGTTGTTCACTAAGCTCTCGTGAGCCGTTCCTGATTGTCTCAGGATTCAACAACTCATTAGATGGAGAATTGGCAGCGCTTGGTTTGAGTAACACCAGTTTTCTGCATGTCTGTGTGATGAGATTTTTGTTTACATTCTTTAAACATGTGGAATGTTAATTTTTCAGGGTGGTTTGTTTTGGTGTTTTTTTTTTTTTTGTCTTGGTACGGGGTTCTTGGGTTATTTTGAGCCCGAGCTCATTTTCCTCTGTTCTGTAAGAAGTCAAGGTAATAGGAAGCGTGATGTACTTTCCTCTCGTGATACTGCAATTAAAGGAACTGTGAAGGTAGGACTGGCCAAACAGGATCCTTGTCACAGACTTTCGGTCACAATAAATCATGCGCTTTGAAAAACATATTAATAATATGCTTTTGTTTGTCTGTTTGTTTTATAATACTGTCTGTGTTTAGCATAATGAGGACAAATAAATACCAACTAGATTGCAAAGCTGAAACATGTTTGTGGTGGTGGCAGCCCTGGCTGAACAGCTGCCTCACCTGCAGGCTGTGTGCTGGGTGGTCTCCACTAGGACCACGTCTGACATACCAGCCTGTGAGCAGGGTCCGGCAGCTGCCAATGAAAAGAAAAAGTGTCTAGAGAAATTTTTCTCTCTTGCCCCCCTGTCCCAAAAGGTGGATATTTTGTTTTCTCCCCATTCGTTTTGGCCTGAGTTCAGGACCTCAGAGCAAGAATTGCAAATGGTTGATGAGAGGGGGCAAAGAGGGATCCACATCAACTGCTCGTCCTTTTGCCTACAGAGCAGAGAGCTCCTCATACCCGCTGGTCTGAGGATGCCCTTGCCACACCATACCTGTGGGCAGTTCTTCATATTCATGCATACCTACAAATTGTGGCCCTCAATAGCCTCTATTCATAAAGCACGACTAAAATGGTGACTCCTCTACCAAACTCCTCTTAAACACCACACATTTTTTACAATCAAGCCATTCTAGCATAACGTGGGGTCAGTGATTAGCTGTGGTGGATAGTACCATAACAAAGGGAAAAATTGTTGGGAAAATTGTACTAGTAAATGCATAAGCTTTTCAGATACAAGAAGGAGACAGCTGCTGATAAATTCTTCTAGTTTACCAGTTTCTCCTAGAAGATTTGCATTTTTCGTTTTAATGACATCAAGGCTTCACAAATAAAGGCTTATAGGCTGGTGTCTTCATCAGACATCTGTCAGGCAACTCAACTATTGTTTTGGAGGGTCCATATACTCTCAGTCCATCTGTAAACAAAATACATATGTATTTATTGCACCTCCTAGATAAAGCAAATAGATTCAAAGGTCTTCACCTCTGATTAGCTACAGCTTTGTAAATACTTTCTCAAAATGCAGTTTTCATGTTTAGATAATAAACTGTCATGTTCTTCCTTCTTATGCACCACCTGCCTCACCCAGACGTTGATGTGCATTATTCCTGTCATCTGTGCAGTAACCCTCATCTTTGTGTACACGTTCATTACATGCTCTGAATTTGATTTTCCAAAGCCTGATGAAACCAGCCCTGTGACTCCCTGTAAAACTGGAAGAATCAGAGATTATCCTTGGCTGACATACCAGATACATGAGGAAAGCATTAACTGGACAGTAATTGATGGCTTAAAGCAAGTCTGTGCCCAAAAGCTAAAACCTGTAGTCATGATGGCACAGAACATCCAAGTAACAGGACCACCACTGGATTCTCCACTCTCTCAGTTCTTAGGTACCTTTTTGGGTATCTAAAATCATAGAGACACAGAATCACGGAATGGTTTGTGTTGGAAGGGATCTTTAAAGATTATCTAGTCCGGCCCCTCTGCCTCCAGCAGGGACATCTTTCACTAGATCAGGTTGGTCAAAGCCTGACTTTGAACATTTCCAATAATGGGGAATCCACACCTTCTTTGGGCAGTCTATCTCAGTATCTCACCACCCTCATCGTAAAAAATTTCTTCCTTATATCCAATCTAAATCTACTCTCTTTTAGCTTAAAACCATTGCCCCTTGACCTGTCACTACAGGCCCTGGTAAAAAGTCTCTCTCCATCTTTCTTATAAGCTCCCTTGAAGTATTGAAAGGTCTCCCCGGAGCCTTCTCTTCTCCAGGCTGAACAACCCCAACTCTCTCAGCCTGTCCTCACAGGAGAGGTGCTCCAGCCCTCTGAACATCTTTGTGGCCCTCCTCTGGACCTGCTCCAACAGGTCCATGTCTTTTTTGTACTGTGGACACTGGATGGACATTCAGAACTGGATGCAGTAGTCCAGGTGGGGTCTCATGACAGCAGAGGGGGAAAATCACCTCCCTTAACCTGGTGGCCACGCTTCTTTTAATGCAGCCCAGGATACAGTTGACTTTCTGGGCTGCGAGTGCACATAGCTGGTTCATGTGCCATTTTTCATCCACCAGTATCCCCGAGTCCTTATCTGCAGGGCTGCTCTCAATGCATTCATCCCCTAGCTTGTACTGATACTGGCAATCACCCCAGCCCAGGTCCAGGACCTTGCACTTGGCCTTGCTGAATACGGGCCACTTCTTCACATGGCCCCACTTCTTAAGTCTGTCACGGTCCCTCTGGATGCCATTCCATCCCTCAAGCATATCAGCTGCACCACTCAGCTCAGCGTCATCTGCAAACTTGCTGAGTTGCATCAATCCCACTATGTCATTGATGAAGATATTAAATAGCATTGGTCCCAGTATAGATCCTTGAGTGACAGGATTCATTGCTGGTTTCCACTTGAACATTGATCAGTTGACTGTAATTCTTTGAACATGTCCATTCAGTCAATTCCTTCCCATCTAACAGTCCATCCATGAAACCCATAGTTCTCCAGTTTAGCAGCAAGCATGTTATGGGGGACTGTATCAATGGCACAGAAGTCAGGGAGGTAGCATCAGTAGCTCTTCCCTTGTCCACTGATGCAGTCACTCCAATGTAGAAGGCCACTAGATTAGTCAGGCATGATTTGCCCTTCATGAAGAGATTGGCTGTTTCTAATCACCTGCCTGTCTACCATGTGTTTCAACAAAACTCTCAGGAGGATCTGTTCCGTGACCTTACCAGGCATGGAGGTGAGGCTGACTGGCTGGTAGTTCCCAGGGTCCTCTTTATTACCCTTTTTAAAAATGAGTGCAACATGCCCTTTTTCCAGTCACTACTTGGGATGACTACCAGGACTTTTAAAGTATGATGGAGAGGGGCTTAGCAATTACATCAGCCAGTTCCCTCAGGACTCTGGGATGCATCTCATTGGGTGCCATGGACTTGTGTGTGTCCCGGTTCCTTAGGTGGTCTTGAACCTGATCTTCCTTTATGACAAGACAGACTTCATTCCCCCCATCCCTGGTTTGAGGTTCAGGGACTTGAGGGATGTGGGAAGAGCAATTACCATTGAAAACTGAGTCAAAATAATTGTTGAGTACCTCAGCCTTCTCCATGTCAGTTGTGACTAGTTCTCCTGTCTTATTTATCCAGGGAGGGCACGTTTTCTTCTACACTTCTTTCATGTCGGTTTACAAAGTGCTGGCACGTGGGCTTCACTCTGTGGGTACCACTCCCCTTGTCCAGCTCAGTGCAAGAGTTGCCAAAGCAGACCAAAACCTTTCCATCTAAGGCAGCATCTTTTCACTGAGTGCTGCTGTCACCAAGTGACCAAATGCAATAAGGTGTAAAATACTTTCCATCAGTGAAACATGAAATACCTTGCCCCTTCTTTGGGCTGCTGTGGTTTAGATATTGGCCTCAATGCAAAAGGATGAAGATGTAGAGTTTCGCACTGGTTGCTACAGGTAGATGCTTCACCTGTAGACTTTGTTTTTTGGTACATCATCAATTTTAGCAGTGAATCCAGGAACTTAATGAAAGATTGGATGGAAAAGGTATTTTTTCAGTCTATTTTCATCATGATTAATGGCCCGTATATTTGTGATATGGAAGTTTATAAGCACCAGATACTTCTATCATTTAGATTTCATTTTGGGGATTGCATACTGCAAATATGAGTGCATTGCACAGGGCTGAATTTCATCTTAAATTCCAAGTATATTAGATTGTTTTTATACGGAAATACCTCTGTTCAAAGGGAATGCAATGCTGACATATTGCTCTAATATTAGACCTCGTCAAAAATTTTTGACTGTTTTATCCCAGAGAAAACTCTGGTATTTTTAACCTTTTGTTTTGTTGCCCTGAATAAAGACAATGTAGGATTTGCCCTTGACTTACCCCACCAAACAAGGGGCAGTTGTAGAAAGGACCGTCTTAGAAAAGGCTAGACTGCTTTATTTTGAGATCTTTAGTTGACATGCGATTTCAGAATTCCTGAATGACTGAGCTATTCCACTTTATTCTGGTTTGACTTTAAATTTTGTCTCTTTGTTTCATGGGAAAAACAGACTAGATAAATTGTCTGAGTTGTCAGCAGGAGACTGGGCTCCCTAGGCAGAGATGCATGGGGTATCACAGTGATTTATTTAGAAATACTGTCCAGTTGTTTCCTCTTTTTGTTACCTCAAACCAAACACATTTCAACCGAGTAATGTAATTCTTCAGTTTTACAGAATGTTTTGATGCTTGTTCATTATAATTACTTTGTCCAGAACCTAAACATTATCCACAGCTTATTTTAGCTTTCCCGAAAGAAAAATCTGAAATCTTTTGTAAAATTAAATCTTTCAAATGGAACTGCTTTATTCCATAGCCACAATATTCTAGTAAAAACTTCCACTGGGTTTAATTTAAAAAAAAAAACAAAAAAAACACCAACAAAAACAACTGTCAAGTTCTTTACTGTGGTTTAATCAGCAACACCCTTCTCTAAAAAATATTACAGACTACCCCTCCATTTATAGAAACTATGTATTTCATATGTGCAGAAAAGCTGAGAAGTGAATAAAATGTTTCATGCTTGCAATGAACAACTGTTCCCTTTCCAGCGTCTAAAAAGTTGCTGTTACTCATGGTGCTTTTTTCAGTAGCATCTGCTGATAACCCAAATTCATGCTAAGAACCATGCAGGTGCCAAAGAGCTTATAGCTTCAGCAGTTGAGATATGCAAAGAGTGGGTAATAAATAACCTGCAAGCCAGGGGAAGGATGCGATAGCAGCAATTAGCACGTCGACTCTGCTGGCGTCTAGGCTTGAGATCAAAACAGAGTAGAAATAAAAGACAGTAGAGTTCAGTTGAGGTAGCATTTTAGGAACATCCATGATTCCAGGAGAGCCTCCCCACTGAGTGACTGTGTCCTCAAGTCTTTATGAGCAATAAAGAAATTAGTTCTGCTATTAGCTGTCATATAAAAACATGTTTTCATCTATATTGCTTTCCACAAAAATGATTATGAACAGGCAATTGCTTCTAGGCCTGTTTGCAAACAGCTAGTAAACAGGAAGCTGAAGTATTATCCACCAAGCAAATTCATAAAGGCTTTTTTGACTTGTTGGTCTGTTTCATCTAACACATCTAGGCCTGTTGGCGCGGGCCGAGGAGGGTCTTTATGTGTTGATCATCTACATCTCATTTAAACTTCATAATCTGGAATGAACACAGGGAAATTTTACCAAGAGGTTTCCAGTTACTTCTTGGGGTTTTTTTTCTTCTTTATTTTTGGTGCAGTTTGAGTGTCAGAATACAATGTGAGTTTATCATCCACAGTCAAAAAATAACCAAGAGAATATGTAGCAGAGCTTAAAGTATGGATTCTACACGCAGCCAAAAAACGCCTCAGAGAATAAAAACCTCTCCAAAAGCTCAAGGAACGCAACAGGGGGGACAGAGGATGGGGAGGGACGTAGCATTCCCATTTCTGCTGATCCGTTCAGCAAAGGTTTAGCGTCATCTGATGTGGTTGTGGCTACAAAACTGCTCAGCTTCCCACATGGATCAGGGCTGTATTTGCCCCGAGTGTTGTACGCTTGCAAGAGAACTTGTTGACAGGCTCCTTGCTGCAGCAGCAGCCCAGAAGGTATGACAGCTCATTCCGCGTGCCTCTGGCAGGGGCTAGGCGAGTTTGAGGCTTCTGTGGTATCACTGTGCTGCCACATCAGTGTTTGCGAGAGCTAACTCGGCTCTTCATAAACAAGTATAAACAAACCAGTTCAGGTTGTACAAATTCCAGGGGTGGTACCACTGCTCGCAGCTGTGGCAAAGCCGGAGCATAACCTGTCCAGAACAGAGGGACAGTGTTTTTCCTGAGAGGCTCTAAAGGCAGAGATGATAGAACCTGCTGAAAACACATTTTTACTCTGATGAAAAAAACAACCATCAAGTTACTGCATTTTCTGATATTTAATTTGTTCTGTTCATCATCTGAAATGATGGCATAGGCCACTTTTTGTTACTGTAGTATGTGTTCACATCAAAGAACCAACTTTCATGTGGTTAGACCATTTTCAGCAGAAATAAACAAACTGAATTTTATTATGAATGAATAGAGCAGCAAGTGCGATCTGACTCTCATGCAGTTCTTCCTGACAGAATTGCATGATATTCAATTATATCTTTGTTCTGCGACTGTGGAGACTGGCTAGGTGCCTGCTGAACCTGACATCCACCAGCTCTGCCTGTTTTTTTCTCTGAATTAGGTTGAATGTGATGTAGACAGGTATAGTAAAGCACGCTGGACAGATTGTGCTTCTGTATGATGCACAATTTATTATACTGATACTCAGCAGTTTTTTGGAGACTTGCAGCACATCCTGCTGGATATTTGTAGGTGGGTGCTGACTGCATCCACTTTCTTGGAGAGGCTGCTCTGAGAGCTTCAGCTCCGTAGAGGGAGGTCAGCATCAAGGGCTCCCGTGGCGCGTTACGGAGCAGTGCAGGAATCAGCTGCAAGTCTTCGGTGAGCTGCAGCATTACAGCTGAGGCGTTGTGCGCCCCATCTCCCAAAACATGTAATGTGAACAGGAAGAGTATTTTGCTTTTTCTGGTGAAGTCTGGAAGGAGTCTGGCTGACCTGCTCTCTTTTCCTCTCCAAAAGCTTTTGGATGACTCAGAGGAGCTAGAGAACAGCCGGGACGGGGGGGTCAGGGATTAAATTGCGAGCAAAATTTTTAGAGTTGGTTTAGGGTGTGCTCACTGCTGAGGGCTAATGAAGTGTAACTGTCTTTGGCTTAAGCATGTGGTCGTAATGGAGGGGCTGATTCACCCTTGGGTAACTTGGGGGGATGGAGCTCTTCAGGAAACAAGAGCTACTTTGGGGTGACGGGGCTGCTTCAGCCTTTGCACCCTGGTTTCTGCCAGCAAACGTGC
Source organism: Chionis minor (assembly GCA_013398295.1). Classification (NCBI taxonomy): domain Eukaryota; kingdom Metazoa; phylum Chordata; class Aves; order Charadriiformes; family Chionidae; genus Chionis; species Chionis minor. Next base: position 230,078 of record VZSF01000446.1, read on the forward strand.
TGCGGGCTCATGCCAGTGAAAGAAACCTGCCTACCCAGCATGAGCACTCCCAGCTCGCTCTGGCCTCGGGGCTTGCTCCTCTCGCCCCCTTCCATCTCCTCCCCAAGCCACAACAGGCTTCTTCATGGAAACCCAGTTTCCTGGCTCCTGTGGCCAGCAGAGTGAGTCTTGAGTGACCCTGTTCCTGTGATGGCTCCCTCTCTTTTGGAGGGTAATGCCAAGTTATTTAGCCCACGGGCCAATTCCATGTGAATTAAACCCTTGTTGCCGCCCCATGTGGAGGGGGGTTGGGGTGGTTTGGCAGGTGCCCTTTTCTATTTAAAGCACTTTCCAGGTGGTCATAACACTTCTGAGACTTGCACAGTGTATATCCCAGGCAGCATTCAATACATGGACCTCTCCTTTGGTCTACTGTCTCCAGCTCTGGACAGTGTGCTGACAGGGTGGGTGGCAGATTGGCTGCCTCCAGCTCACCTCCTCCCCATGCCTGCAGTCAGGGGTGTGGGTCCTGGAGCCACGCTTCTGGGTCTGCCCCTGTGTTTGACCTCTAACCCTGCCAAACTGGGGAATTTTCACTTGCTCCATCTCACCGATCTAACTTGGCCAGTGCTTATGGCCTATTGATGACTGGTTAGTCATGGCTAACTGAACTAGGGAGGTATTGATGAAAGAGAATTTTGTGTCCTGGATCCTCCATTAATAATTACTTAAAGATGACTGTGAGCTGCAGACTTTTTCCACTTTTCCCCAGTTTTCACTAGGATATCTCCATGATGAGATTAAATACTCTTCCCCAGGATGCAGGAAATGGGGTGAAGGAAACAGTCATTTGGAAGAAGGATATAGCAGCCTGGAAAGATGTTAACCCGGGCACTGAAAGAGACTCTGGATTCTTGAAAATGTTTTGCAGGGGCCATCCCGAAGCCCATATAGCTTCAGTGATCCATGATCTCTTGCAGCTGTTAGCATGAGCACCACAGCATAATAATCACCTCCGTGTGCATTACTCATTCTCCATTTTATGGTTTGTCTCTATACTTATTAGATCATTGACAGAGAGAACAAGCCATCCGTTGAAGGAGACCTGGATGTAATTATGCATAGTTCAACTGGATCCTATTAGTGTTAAACAACAAAAGATGTTACACGTAATCCGAGTTAGTAAGCTACATGGTGGAGTACGGCAGAGTCAGGAAGACAAGGACTGATGCTCAGCAGAGAGTGCTGCTTGTGGAGATACAGTCCTGATGACATATTAGCCATGATGCATGTTACCATGGGTCATTAATTTTGGCTTAACATTCTCTCTGGGTATGAGAGAGAAACAATGAGATTACACAGGAGTTGACTAAAGACAAATAAAACCTGGCCGAGCACAGGAGAGCAGGAGACTTTTGTAGTCTCTAGTGAGCACATGCCCAAAATAAGAGAAGACAGAAAATATTTCAGGCTGGTGCCTCTGCCGTATCACAGAAATGGGTGTGAAGGTCCTGATGAATCCTCTGGCCCTGTGTAACAAAAGAGCAGGAGCCAGCCAGGCTGTTATCAGCAGACCCCAACAGGGACTCCTCGTCCTGCAGGTGACTAGCACTGCGCTCACAAGTCTGTTTGTGTCAGTATGGTGCGATGCAGGGATTCGCACACACACACACGTTAATTAGTACCAACAGCATCCAGGGTGGTGCTGCTCAGTTTCTGCAGTAGTGTCCAAAGCAGGCTGGTTAGTCCCCAACCCTAGCGAGCACCAAGCCTGTTTTCTAACGGACTTGCATCCGATGTGTGGTTTGCACCCCAGCTCAGATTGCTAATAAATTCAGTCCGCTGAAGTGCTTTTATAAGGGATCAGTTTTAGGTTCTGGCTAGATGCAAGTCTTGCCAGTGTAACTGTGCTCAAGTACTTAATTTTGCACAGATTTCCTCTTAGCACTTGGAGACCTATAAATGTGTAAGTTGAAAGGTTAGGGGAGAAAATACCTCAAAAGTGAAGCACTTGATTTGCCACTTAATGTTCTTGATATCAGTGCAATGCTGTGGGCCAAATGTAGCAGTTTTATTCCACTGTAAATATAGAATCACCTAGGTTGGAAGGGACCTTTAAGATTGAGTCCAACCATCAACCCAACACTGCCAAAACCACCACTAAACCGTGTCCCTCAGCACCACCTTTACCCACCTTTTAAATACCGCCAGGGATGGCGATTCCACCACTCCCCTGGGCAGCCTGTTCCAATGCTTGATAATTTCAGTGAATTGTGCAAGCTTTCCTTGTTGATATGGTTGTTAAACAAAGCTTCCTTATTTTAATAACCAAGAAATAAAATAGCTGTGGAGTTTCGTTTATACCTCACGTGTTCCAACACAGTGAAGCAACATAGGAGTTAGGGCAAACAGACACAAGTACTGAATGCAATGATGATGAAAATAATACCAGTAGAATTAGGGAAATATCTCTATTATTATTATTTTTGTTATTATTGTTTCATCAGAGGCCATTATTCTACATTTTTTCTTTCAGAACCGGATTTTAAAATCGATTAAAGGTTTTCTTTACCCAGACATACTTCAGAAAATGCCATTCTCACAGCATGTACTTACAGAGGAAGATTCTCAGTTACATCTCGCACATCCATTTGACTTATTAAAGACATCTGAAGCTAAAGAAAATTTTTGCTAGCCACTCCTCTTTTTTATTAGAAAAAGAGAAATCACTCTGTGTCTTCAGCAAAAATCTTTCCGTTTCTCCTGTGTCATTTCATTGATAAACTGCACGTTCATCAACAAGGTGAGGAGAGATGAAGAATTTTTATGAAAATCTTCCCCTCAGCAAGAGCAGGAATTCACTGGTTGTCTCACAGTGATCATTGATCTTTTCAACAAGGGAAGTATGTGTCATCATCCTTTTGGTACAGGAGGGGAGACAGAAACCAAGGCAAGGAATTTGCTTGCAGTCATGGCAGATCAGCGTTCCTGAGGAACCTGTGGAGCAATTAGCAATCAGTTTGAGCTCTGATATGGGGCAGGAGGAGAGTAGGACATCCTGATGGTCTTCTAGCTCTAGTGGGAATGCCTGTGTTGTGTTGGGAAATTCACTTAATGTCCATCTGAAAAGGTAAGGAGGAGAAAACATACTTTACAGCATTTGTGTGGTTCTCTGCCTCTGAGAGCAGCAGACCACAGAGCTCAAGAGAAAATGAGGGAGCTGGAGATAAAGCAAGGCTGGCAGAGGGCGTCTAGTTAACTTTACCCAAATATATCTCAGATCCATGATCCCAGCATGGAAATAAAACACAAAACACATTGAACAAATAATTTGTAACCCAAGAGATAAGTGCCAGAACTTTTGGGAAGCTTACTAAAAGTTTTCTGTTACTGTGGGAGATTCTTAAATTGCAGCAATGGTGGGGAATGGCACTGTTAGAGAAAACTGTAGATATTTCTAAAGCTTTTAAAATCCCTGGATGAAAAGTAGCATAGCAGTGCAAATTATCTTTCATGTAAATTATCTTTCAAAATGTAGTTATAAGAGAAGTAACTATATGGTCATCTTGTGCTGTGTCTAAGAAACTTTACAGGACTGAACATATCATACAGGTCTTTCCAGATCCTTAGTATGACTCCCCAAAAGGTCCTAGGCCCCAGAGCAGAGTTTCCTGGTTGGACTTTAATTATATCATGCAGAACAACGTATTTTAATTAAATATGTAACAGCTTCTCTGGAATACATCCTTTAGGAATTCTTCCCTCTTCACCATTTTGTATTTGATGCGTAAGTTCAGCCCCATGTCTCAGCTGATGGCATATTCATAAGGAGCAGATGGCAGTGTTACCAGTGCTAGAGATGAGTTGCCTCTGGCCAGAACCTGCAGGAATCCAAACTCCACTGTCTTTTAGGAAGAAAAGATCAGAACTCAATTTTAGATCAAATTTGACTTTGTGATTTTGGTTCTCAAGTGGTTGCACATGTGGGAGAAATCTATAATTTGCAAAAAATTAAAACCTTAAAATGCTAATTGTGCTAGACAGGTTTCTGCCATTCCAAATAAGTGATCATGTTTTGTTGGCATCCCAATAAGAACCTAATTTATTTCTCAATGTACCAACTTCTCTGATCATCTGTGGTAGCTGTGAAGGAAATTTTCAACTGCAGGAAGTAAGCATAGCCCAGTTTTCTTTTTTTTCTTTCTTTTCTTTTTTTTATTTTTTTGATGAAACTGCAGAACAACTACGCATTTTGTACCAACTGAAAAAAAGTCTGTGAAGAAATCACGTGAGAGGGGTTTGCAGTTATTTTCAGAAAATCCATACTGTTATTTTCAGGCAAGAAGTTAGACTGTAGGAAATAAACACAAACCTCCCAAGCCCTATGTTTGAAAGATACCATTCAGGTTGTGGGCCAGGCTGTTAGAAGAAAATTTGGTCTATGATGTAGGCCCATAGACTTTGTCCTGTGTTACTTCAGTTGTGGGTTGAGACAACTGGTGGTTCACAAACAGCTCCTCTTTGTTTCCAAGCCGCATTGTAGAAGGAAAGCAAGTGTTTGTGCAGACTGAGTTAGGAGCAGCTTTCAGCTGGTACTAGTACCTGCTGACAGGCAGAAAATTACATTTGCGAATGTTTTATCAACAATATTTTATGCAGAACCTTTTGTAATGACAACAGTAATGTATCATCTTGTTTACCGCAATGCTGAGTTTTTGGTACATCGCTCTCCCTCGTAACCATTGCATGACGCGGGGATTTGCAGAAGTTAATGTGCTCACCTGGGTCAGGAAGGCTTTTTTGAAGCATCCACTTACTACAGCTGTTGGTGAGGCAGAAATAATGTCTGGTAATCCACCTCCCATATTACTAGTTTGTGCTGTTCTCCAGCCACTTCCTGGGATCGCTGGAGCTGCCATACCCATAGGATGGGATTAGTCTAAGGCATGTCTCCAAATCAGTGGAACAACCCCGCAGAGAGGTATATACAGGACCTAGGATGGAAAAGCAGTCACTCGAGGCAGCAAGGGAAGTGCAACTCTTCCACTGCTGGTTGCTGAGAGAATAAAGAGTAAAATCTGCCTTTACACTGGCAAGGATGAGATCCAAGCTTTTTGGCTCACCTTTGACGAGGGTAGTCCTCCTGTTTGTTAGTGTTCACGACTCTCCTTAACTTTGGAGAAGCGAAGAGGAACTTTGGAGGAGTGTTTCCTCTGATGAAATGCTTGCTGAGCTGGCTGAGCAACAGTTGTTGCTTGTTGAGCTCAAGACATTATCTTAGCACTTCATGAACTGTTGAAAAAAAATCCCTTCCTGACGCTCATCCAAGGTGGCCATAGAAAAGCCGAATGGCTTGAAGGGCTGTCCTAATTCCTAAAATTGCTTTAAACACCCTGAGCTACTGTGGGAGAAGTAACTTTTGAAACAATGCGAGTCCTTCGTGGTCGTGTAACCTGGGGAGTCTGTGCTGCAAGATGCTTTGGAGGCTGCACTTCTGCTGGAGAGGACCCCACGGTCTGCCAAGGCTTGGCGCTGCCGTCAGCTAAAGGGGAATGTCGCTGCCTGTGATGCCAACAGCGAGCCGAAGGGCTCTGTTTTCCATGTTGAACTGAGGACCCCGGAGCAGAATTTCTTGGTTACACAATAAAATAATAAAAACGCTAGTTTAAATTTCGAATTAGTGAAGGCCTATTTTTGGCTTTCTCAGAGACAGCATCTGTAAATAATCAGGCAGAAGCCTTTCCATAAAACAACACAGAAAAACCTCAAAGAGCATTTAGATTCTGCAACATTTAAACAAGATTTTTAACCCATGGGGAAGCCAAAATCAACACAATGCTTCCTGCACATAAAAGCATGGAATTTCTTAGCAGTGTGGGGGCAATAAATGACTATCACATTTCCCTCCTTTCTAAAAACTAAATATTTTTCAATGGAAATAGTAATATTCATAGAAAAAGAAAAGAGGACCATGAGTTATGTAAGAATTGATTTAAGCTCTGAACCCCCATACATTGCAGACTGGAGGCTAATTAAAGAAAAACTTAAGCTGTTCCATTTTGCTCTAATTGTTCTCCAAGCTCAAGAGATCAAATAAGCTAGCTGACATCCTTCTTGTAATCCACATTCATGACCCAGGTTTCAAGTTCATTCCCGCTGCTCTCAGCCAGGTCCATCCATAATGCAAACAGAAGAGGTGAATGATACACTCTTAATTATGTCCTCTACAAAGACAGGAGAACATGATGACTAACAGCTATATATATATACTCCTACCAACCTCTGACCACAGTGTTTGCCCACAGTGTGTGTGAAATCAGAAATTCATCCATAACCAAGTACGTATGGATGGGTTATTTGCTAAGGAAAAATGTAAACATTGTCCAGTGTAAAAAAATTAATAGGTTTTTCAAGATGCTGTTACCTTGGTTTCTTGGCTCTTGCAGGAGAAGTGCTGTTGACTTAAGGGGCTGCCGAATCAGGCTTTTTTGCATTTGAGTGGAAAATTGTTTATGAACAACTGGTCATGTTTCTAGACATTAGGTTGACCTAACTGAAACCTATATACCTCCAAACTTTGGGCGAATAAACTGGTAAACGCCAAATTTGAGGGGGGATGACCAGTGCAGGCAAACAGAACTGGGAAATGTTACAATTTAATATGGCTGCGTGAGCAAGCTGTGTGGTTTCACGAACCACCCCTGGTTTGTGAAATGCTGCTAGAGGAGGACTGAATTGAGCATTTATTTCATCTGTCTGAAACTCCGGGTGAAGAAGCAAAAATCACAGTCTTGCAATTCCTGTTTACCAGTCTGGTTAGTTTTCAGTTGTTATATAGAGTGACTAATATCTAGATTCCCACAAAGGGCGGATTTGTGTCTTTTCCCAGATGAGGCACAGTTATGAAAAGTTATATAGTAAAGGAGTCAAGATAATAGCATGCCAAACTGTGCCTGAATCTGTTTTTCTCTGCTAAATAATTTACTCGTTTTGATATTCTGAGAGATGCCAAAGCAGTTTCCCAAAAAATCTAGTGTTTGCTTCATCAGCAGCTTTCAGAGAAAACAAAATGTTGTGGTTCAGACATAGGAAAAGATTGTCACAGAAATACTGAGCTTACCAAAGTGTATCCATTGTAATGAATTCCCAGAACCTTCAGTAATGGGTCAGTCAGTGTTGGTGGAACCTGGGAGCCTGGCACAGCTGTAGCTCTTGGCTGAACCGTGTCTCCTGGCCACCTCCTGCTTTCTGGCTGCCCCAGGCAGGTAACACTGGAGCACAGGCATATAGAGCTGTGCCTTTTCCCAAGCCATGTGTGGTCTCTCTGGAGCTCAGCACTGACATTTCCAAAGGGACAAAGGACATCTAAGCTGGTTTGCACCTTTGAAAATCCTGGTTGGGTCTACCACCACATGAAAATGCTTTGATGAAAGTAAAACATGAATGGAGACTCCATCTTCTGGGGCTGGAAAGGTTTTACTCTGTCCCACAGTAAGAATTTCTTTCTTTTTTTTTTAACTCTGTCAAGCTTGCGAGCACTACAGATTGGCACACTTTGATTGTGGCACCAAGTGAAAAACAGAAGTTTGTGCTGTAATTACCTTCTGAGTGTAGCTTTCTTTTCAAACCAATCTAAGCTGCCATCAGAAGAACAAAAAGACAGCATGGAGTTTGTCATCGTGAGACTGACAGACCAGCAGGGGTGAAAGGGTGTGTCATCCCCTATGTGTTGTGTCCACACATCAGTTTACTTGTTAATGTGACTTGTGGCTTTTAACATTTTTCTTTGATTATAGCGCTCATGATTTAAGAAGGATACACTGTATGATTCTCTTAAGAAAGATAACCTTTAAGAAAGATTCTCCTGTAAGCAGGAAGGATGCTGAGAAGAGCAGCTCGCACAGGAGATAGCTGTCAAAGTAGGGCAATCCTGCGAGTCCTCAAAGTAGAGCAAGAGAAGTGTCACTTAGCCGCAATGTGGTTGATTTAAAGGCTTATTAACTTGTTTAACATATGTATCTTCAATATACAGTGTTTCAGGTAGTGTAAGCTGGTGATAGTAGATTTTTAGTACTTAAATTGAAGACATAAAAAGTAGGCATATTTCCCTAAGTTACTTGACCATACCTGGTTTATGGTGCTGCCTTTTTATACAGGTACTCCCACTTTTCACATTAAATGCAGTGCCCATGCAAGTCTCATGGTACTTTTCATGAGTACAGAAAGTCAAGATAGGAACAGGGTTGAGGTAGTCTCATAGATCAAAAACAACAAACAAGATCATGCTGTTCTGGTATTACAAGACATTTTCCATCATCTTAATTCAATAGGTAATGAGCACAGCATGATCAACACAGAAGTTATAGTATACAATATGGTTTTCCAATTTTTGTTCATATCTTACCCATTCACTCTCTTCATACCATGTGGGTAGCAAACAGATGTATTACATTATACTACATTAAATCCTGTGGAGGCAATAGTCTTAAGTGCTGCGTCAAATATTTATAATGTGGAATTATTTTAGGACAGGAGCCAAGTGCAATATGGCATCCTTCATAGCGTCTCTTGTTTTTGTAAGAAGTGGAAGCTCAGCTACTGCCTTACAATTATGCTTCTTCTCTAACCTTCAACATCCCTTTTCATTTGTCACCATCTGAATATGGTTTAATTATTATCATATATTAGGGTCTCTTTTGCTTTCTCTGTTAGCTTTCTCACTTAAGCTTGGGAGGGCCAGGTTTCCAAGAGCCCCCTTCTAGCCCTACCACTCATCTGGGTGGGCAAGAATCCGCTCTCTTGTGCCCATGGGACGCAGTGCACGTGTGGGGCACATACGTACCGACTCTGTGTGCTCCAGCAAGCCCACGGCTACGGACCAGGTGCTGGGAGCAGCCCACTTGTAAATCATCAGTGTGTGCCGGGTGTGAGGCAATGCCATAGCCTTGGTCATGGTGGGGGTCCAGGGACTTGGCTTATTGATGCTTCTGGACCATGGGTGAGGGTGCAGGGTGAAGGGCTCAGGGGAGACAAGTCAGGGCAAATAAGCCTGACACATCATGCCAGGTGTTTTACACGCTGTGCATTGCAGGGAAGTTACGCTTTTCAAGACTGTATTCTCTTCAGTGCACAAGAAACTAGTAATTTCAATAGCAAGAGGAATTTCCACTCTTGAATCTGCTTTATCTGCATAATGCTGTGTTTCTAGACAATGTCTTGCTTTTCTTTTACTTTGCAAAAATGAAGACCCTAATCATAGCAGCCTGCCCTGAAAACATCTAAAATATCTGCAGCTATTTTCTCTTTAGAAAATCAACACATTAAAGGAGTTTGTTGTTCATCTACGGCCACGTGTCTTCTATTTATGAGTTTGTTTAAATGCCAAAATTTTGTGTGCTTCTTCTACTGCCTTTGACTTCCAAGCTTATCCAAATTACTTTTTTTATGGAATTAATTTACAGGCCGAGTTAGTCATTAGAAAGTCTTTACTCAGAAATATTGGCAATATTTTTATTCAGAAGTATTCCTCTCTGAACATGTTCATTACTCAACCAGCTGCATGACTGACTTCATAATTGAATTGTTCAATTCTTCTGATTGTTTTAATTTACCCACACATGCAGGGTCCCAGCTTCACAGTTTGGCATTCAACAGAACGTCCTTTAGTTTGTGGGTGATTTTCTGAAGACTTAGGATGTTGGTTTTTTTCATGTAGGTGAAAGTTTTGGAGCATCATCCTTGCCTACAGTAATTCATAGGGTTTGAGTTTGTTGAGAACAGAGTCTGTTGCAATGTCCCTGTTTGTGGAGCCAGTTAGATGCTGACCAACACACTCCAGCACACTCTTCACATAGGGCCTATAAGCAACCCACAGACTGCCCATGTAGGGCCAAGCTGAGCCTGCCTTGTTCATGCCCATTTTTCTTTGGTGTAAAGATGCAGCCTTGAATAACCTGAGTGTGGTCTATCTTCCTCTTTCCTCCTCTTTGTCGTTACGCGTTTCAATATTTAACATGTTGCCAGATGCATGGGAGCTCATGGGTCAGAACTGCCAGAATAGGAACATTGCTCTTCATAGCGTGCTGCTCTGAGCCTGATGGAGGGATTGATCCTTCCCTATGTGCATGGCTAATGTAGCATGGAGGATGTTCAGACATTTCCACAGGGTTGCAGTGAACCTCCTCAGTCTCACGCGTGGACACATAAACAGGACTGTTGGCTATCACTCTATCACTTCAGGTAAGACTTTACGCTGATCAGCATTGGTATGGCTGTAGCTGAAATACAAGGAAAGATGAGATGAGATGAGAAATACAAGGAAAGATGAGATGAGATGAGATGAGATGAGATGAGATGGAGAGAGTGCAGAGCTGAATGATGAGATACAGCTTTATTTTGTACGACAAATGTATGTCCTCCACTAGCTGTCTTCTGAGTGGTGCCAGTCCTTACCTCTGCAGAAGAGAGCATGCATTCATTTCAGTGCTATCACTCTATTGGAAATTTTTGGAGAATGTATTCAACTACACCTTTTTATTTTATCAATATTTGCTTGCCTTAGAGCTGATTTCAAAACAAAAAAATTACCAAACTAAAATCAACAGCTTCTCTATTCTAATGCTTATTGCAGTATGAAGGGGGGCAGCTATGAGCAGTGTGTAGCAGGGAAAATGAGAACAGCCTCCAAGTTTCTCTGTAAGGGCCCTCTTTCAATACTTTCAATCCCAAATCCTAATGTGAAAGTACCATTATTCTTATCATAGTATCTTGACAACCTTAATCCTCTCTGCTGGCGCAGGCTGTAACTCACTCTTCAGACCCTTTCTGCTGCTTGAAAATGACTTCAAGGAAAATGGAAACTACTATCTGTTGTTACTTTAAAAAGGCAATTGAAACATAAATATCTTGGCACAGAAGTCCAAGTCAATCTATTCTTTAGTTTCTCAAATTCAGTATGGCATTTTCTCATTCCATAAGAAAGGAACACTGTCTGAGGTTTCCAGCTCCTCTGGGTGGGCTCATGAGCCAGTGAAATGGAGGGGTGGTTTCTACAAAATTTGGCTCGAGTCTTGTGTAGCAGCTCATAAACACTGTGATTTGCATAACCCCTCCAGCATCTGAGGGAAAGAGACTGTCAGTCAACACTTCTGGCATGTCAGAGTCATTCTTAACGCATTTGATCTGAAAGGGCACCCACCAACAGGGTGAACTTCATCTCCTTCCACTGCTGTGACCCACATACCATCCAAGATGGGAAATGATGTTTTCAATCAAGTCAAAATGAAGATGACTACAAGTTGATACCATTCAGTCTCTGAGCCTTTTATTGACCAAACTTCTTATGTGATATTCTTGAAAGCATCTAAATTTGCAGGTCTCATTGAGACATAAAATACCCAGACTGTCAGTCTGGTTTTCATTTGTGCTTCTTCCAGCTCTGCTGTAATTGAGAGCAGGCCTCATATGATCTATCTATAGCTTCCATATACCTCTTTTGGGCCTGTTTGCTTCCTGGTTTCATACAGGGTCCATTAGAACAGCAATGAGAAACAACTTGGGGGAAAAAATAGAAACTGTACAGAATATATTTTGCTTTGACAGTCTATTTGACTAGATGATCCTGAAGAAATTTTGCGTTTTAAATTCATGCTTGCTTTCAGTGTTGCAAGGTGATGGGTTTTGCTTCTTTAATTTCATCAGGATCTAGCTGTTAAGGCACTTTTTAAAGTCACAGAAGGTTTGCATCTGCAGCTTTAGATGACATAGTGCTTTTAAGAGGCTGTGCCTGCATGACTTGCTTTGAGCCCCAGTGGAAGCCGATGGAAGGATATTGTCCATTCCAAGCCAACATCCTAGTTCCTGGGCTGGTTTTCCTTGGCTGTGCTAAGAATAATGTGTGAGTCACAAGAGGGCAATGTGGAAAATTTAAATTAAGCTATTTAAAAAAAAATTAACGAGGCAAATGACTTTGTGGAAATTGTCACACCTGGGGCTGAATCCTTCCTTAAACCACCCAGCATTTCTTAGTGCATTTAAGAAACATTGCAGTCCCTGCCTAACTGGAACTCCTGCTTTCATGCTGAGCATGTTGTTAAGTTCTATCCCTCTCCTCCTCCCAGCAGCCTCGAAGGAGGGAGTTCTTTTAGTCAGGCCTTCTGAGGGTTTATCCACTGCCCTGTTCAATGCCTCTTATGGCAAACAAATCAGCTTCGTTCTTACATATTTCCTCACCATTGGCCTGTTAGTGTTTGTTAGGGTTTTTTTCTAGTTCACTTTAGACATAATGAGTTGTTGGATGCTCTGGTGTATCTTGGTATAGCCCTGAAGTCCATTTAGTGCTTAGTATTTTTCCAAAGTCTTTATTTTCAAAAGCATTCAGACTCTGCGTATGTCTTTGATAGATTTCCATCTTTCACATCCACATATGATGACAACAGTAATATCTAAGTTTGAGATTTGTACTTCAATCTTTTAGCAATAGATATTTGCTGACCATATAGTGTTTCAAGTGGTAAATGCAGCTGTTGTCCTGCCAATTTGTGGCCTCATCTCCTTTTCTCTCTCTCCAGGGGGACAGTATGTTGTTTCCAAGGTATGGAAATAATTCAATTTCTGGTATTCATTCTTATTTCCAAGTAATATTTGTACTAAGATGTCAGCAAGTTTCTCACATTTTTTTATAACAAAATATTAATACTTTGTGATCCTCAGTGTTACTTAGATTTACATATTGGCTGGGCTGTCACTTAGAAGAGTGGGACAATCAGCAAAACTGAGCTTACTGTTGATAAACTTTGTGGTAACTGTATTATGGACCACCACACTTCTCTTCCCCCAAGAGTGAAGTGCAAGTCAGCTAATGGAGATGGATGTGGGGATATTGCTCTGGAAGCACTTGGGAAGGCTAGGGAGGGTGTGCACCCTTGGGGGAGTGCCCCACGCTCCCACAGAAGTTTGTCATGGCTTTATTGGGGTAACACCGTTACCCCAAAACATTTAGTATGATTAATAACAAGCATTGGATCGGGTGTAAGGGGAAGAATGTGCTTATAAAATTAAAGCCAGATCCAACTTTGGATCAGTCTGTGATAATGCCTGCCTTTTGCCGACCTGATTTTATCAATCAATTTAAAAAGAGACTGAAACATCATGATGATGAGCATCATTTGGAGAGAAACTGTTAAAGTAGAAAGGAGTTCAAATGCACATCCTTCCTCTTCATTTTAAAGAATTTATTTTGAATAAGGTCCAAATGACAAAATCAGATTAGTTTTCTGGTGTTTTTTGTCAATTGATTTTACCTCTTTTTGACAGCTGCATCCCTGTGCAAATGTAAAATCTGAGCTCCCCACTGAGCCCTGAGTTTGCAATAATTCAAACCTCATCTGAAACTCTTTTTCCAAGCTTCAGTACTACCATTCTTTGTATATATATGAAGTGCAAGCCTTTTTGTTACATGAAAATGATTGAATGAAAAATTTTCTTGACTGAAGACTGGTTGAATAATGTTTAATATATTTAATTCCAAACAATCAGTTCCATGTGTGATGATAAAACTCTTTGCTTTGCAAAAAAGCGGGCATCTCTTTAATACAGTTTTATAATGCAAATTCATCTTTCTTTCTTGTAAGTCTTGAAGACTATATGCAGTTAGTAGGAGTACTAAAAAAGGTTCATATATACAATGTGTGTTTGTGAGTACATAAACAGAAAACATATATGAGTTTACACATATCTATGTTAAGTAGTATCCTATAGAGTTCTAGCTAGGTACAGTGTTTGCCACAATTATGTTGTTTAAGGTGATGGTAGGTTTCCGGTCATATTCTGCATATGTCACACTGAGAAACAATGAGAGCTTTCCAAAATAGTTTAGATGCCATATAATTATTTTAGCAGCTGTGGTTTCAGTTACCTTTAATTAGTTCCCCCTGCAGCTCTAAATAAAGAGAGGCTTCTGTTAGATGCAGTTATTTTCTTCTGCAGATGGCATGGTAGAGTGTGGCTACTTATGAAAGGAGAGTACTGAACACTACATGGCAACCTTGGAGCTCTGAAGAAATGTGATTATTAATTAAGGACAGTTTCTACATGGATTATTCATGATTTCCAGTCACCATGGTTTTATATCAGAATGGTCAGCCCTAGATTTTATGCCAGCTGGCATGTCTAAAACAGTTAGCTTAGATGCTCACGAGCTGGTGAGATAACTCTCCACCATGGAAGCAAATGGTGTTTTGATGTTGCCCTGTATTTCCCCTAAATCATTGACTTGGTTGAATGACTCCAGCACTCCTGGAGAGCATAGCTTTATCTCTGTGAACACGTGTTAACACAGACAAAAATGTCTTCTAAAGAGTATTTCTTTCTCTTACATACAGGACAAATTCTCAGACCCCATTCAGGACAATACGGTTTTAAAACATTTCAGATGGCAACAGTAGCGCTGCATTCTGTTTCCATGGACCTCAATGGTATGTGCCTACCTGCATCCATAGGGGCAAACATAGGCACTACTTCTTTCCAGTAAAGATTTCATATCATCATTTCTTATAGAATCCTTCAGGTATTTCAAGTCTATCAAGTTTGTGACTCTTCAGTCGTATAAACAAAAGCCACGTGAAGCAAAATAAGGGTTCACAACAACACAACCTGAGTTTTGAGGGTTAATTTTTTTTAAATTTTTTAAAAGGTGAAAATAAATATACCTAAATAAATACGTCTGACTTGTATTGCTGGTGATTGGCAAGGAAGGATGATATCAGAGTCATGAATTTATTCCCTGAGAGTGAGCTTCAGCTTGGAAGGTGCTGTGAGATGTAGCGCAGCAGGTTCCAGTCGGCAGGAGAGCTCTGCTGGCTTCATTCTGCAATTTCTGGATTGTTTAATTAATTAAAGAACTGTTTCTGTTGCAACCACAAATGTTCCGGTTTGCACTGTTACCCAAGGTCAGAGCTCGCCTGACCTCCCTGGCAGAGGAAGAGAAGAGTAAGGAAATGGGAAAAAAAGAGAGTAAGTAAATCACTTCAAGGAAGCCTTGTTTCCCTTACCCCCAAACCCAGCAGAGCAAAAAAGGCTGAATTGAAAGGGAAAAGGGCTAAGACTGAGATTGATTAAGAGAGGTCCAGCCTGAAGACAAGGCAAAGAATGAAACAAGTAAGACAGAGAAAAATAAACTACATTAAGAATGAGCTCGGATGAGAGAGTCGGCCACCGGCCAGGAGGGAGCAGCTGCGGCAGGAAGGCTCAGATCCCATTGAAACAGAAAAGGGGCCATCTCTCTGCTAGAATGAAAGGGAAACAAAAAAATAATTCACCTTTAAAAGCACAGAAATGGGATTCGAGACTAGGGGAAGGGCAGAGACAAATGAGAATTTGTGAATGAGACAAGTTATTTTTTTCTGAGAGCAAGGCAACGGCTGTTAAAATCCTCCCAGAGAGCTGTGTGATGGCGCAGATAAATCAGACCAGCCAGAGCGGGTAAGCCATTCCGAGCAGCTTCATGTTGCATTAGGACTTTTGAATGAATGCTGAGCATCAAGCAAATTCCCTCATTTTTACCAGGGGAGATGAGACAGATGACATACCATACTGATGACATCATGCCTTGCTCCAGATGTGAACAAAGAGGGACGAAAGTGTAAGATGGATGTTTCACCACAAGCCAGAGTAATCCTCAATACTGAGGGGGAACATGAGGTGCAAATCTCAACACCCTGAAGTTCAACTAAATAAAGGACAAAAAGAGGCAAGGCAAAACCCTGGGTGTTTCTAAGCGGAAATGAAACGTTCAGGCAATGGAGAATGGACATCTTGAATTAAATGTTCATGCCTTCTAGAAAATAGATGGTGCACGATCAGTGAATGTTATCAGTGTCACAACAAAAAGTTATTCTGCACTGTGTAAATCTGGTAATTTAGGCGTAGGCTGGAGGAGAAGCAAAGGGTGTGGAGAGAGCATTTCACCTGAAAGTGTCCACAAGGAGGTTAGCTGAAAGCTCCTGTGGTTTGGATGTGTCAGAGCACTTAGCTGCTGTTAAAAGAAAGAAGGCTGATGATGTCCCACCTCAAGAACTCTTTGAGTCTCATGGTACCAGAACTGTAGGTTTTAGGGCTCTCCATTGGAAGGCAAGGAAAATTTTCAAGTGTACGTATCTAATGAATGTAGAAGCAAAATATCTGCTTTAAAAGTCTGCTGGACTGCAGCTCTTAACTATCACAGAGCTCTTCAAACTCTCCCTTCCTGATTCTTGCTAAGTAAGATGCTGGGCCTTTGCTTCTTCAGGTGAATCGTACTATCTCCAACCACCTTATCAGAAAGTTGAGACTCTATTGCATGATGTATCAGTAAGAATGACAAATCCTGGGGAAAAAGGACAATTTTTGAATATATATACTAAAGTATGGGAAATATAGCATACAAACTCAGCTCAGGACATCTTCAGAAAGGCCACTTGATTCTGGGAAAGAACAGAAATAAGTAATACTGATGTAAATCCTTCAGTGATGCAAATACTATGTGGGGACATAACCAGGAGAGTGGTGCCACCTCCTTTTCTTTTTCTTGATCTCAGAAATTTTTTATACATTTTTTTTCACAGTGGTAGAAGTTAATTAATAGTGAACTTGTTTCAATCTCTTGGTAGTGTTGTCTTCATGTTTGAATAGGCAGTGTATCTTTTGTGCCTGATACTACAAGAGCTCACAGCTGTACCAGAAATAGCGATTTCTCAGCACTGCATAAATTGTGCCAGATTTATACTGACAAACTATGCAAAGACATTCAGGAGTTTTGCAATATTATAATGCATGTTAAAGCCCTCCTATAAACTATGAACATTAGGTTAAAGAACGATTGCCATTTTTGCTATTTGCATCTTTTGCAACATTTTCCCAAACTCCCGAGTACCGTTGTAAACAAACAAACAAAGCCACAGGAATGACTACAACCAGGCAGTATAAACAGGCAGCATCCAGATCAAAACAAGGGCTAGCTAAATTCAAACAGTTACGGTTGCATTCTTACGCAAAAGAGGTCGGCTTGTAGTCTCAAAGACCCTATCCCTGCTTTAGTTATGCCAGGCTTTCCATTGTGGTGTTTACTGTTGGGAGCTGCAGTTGGATGAACTGGAGGTTAGATGAACTGAGCAGCTGTGCCTCTGCTTTGTCTCTTCGGAGTTGTGTCCGGCACAACTATTCCCACATAACCATCGCCTGGCACAGACCTTCCGCCTTTTAAGCTATTAACTTCATAAATACAATGACACTTGCATCCCTGGTCAGCCCGGTGCCTTCTCTGCATCCTATCCTGATTTCCCCCAGGTGAGCAACGTACTCGCAGCCCAAGTTGCGGATCACCAGCTCCTACTCAGTCCAATGAGGCACAACACACAGCAGAGCACAGTGGAGGTTGCGTTAGCTTGCATTTCATCCTCGTGTGGCAGGGACCCAGCAAGGAGAGATGGCTCGAAGGCAGAGGGACACAGGAGGAGCCTGCTGATGAGGTCTGTGCAGAAGGAGGCAGCAGGGTGATCCCAGAGTAAAAAAACAGCAAAGGAGAAGGGTATAGAGGAGAGGGCAGAAGCAGCGAGGTCCAGCTCTAAAAGGCTTGGGAATACACTATACCCCAAAGTGAGACGCAGCCTAAGGTTTGTGTGGATCAAGCCCTTGGTTTTGCAGCCTAAACAAGCTAGCGCAAAGACGCCAGATTCCCTGCCTCTCAGCTAGTCTAGATTAATGCAACTTTGAACACGAGAAAGGAGAATCTGTACAGTGTGTTGAAAGAGTTGTTGTGACATGTCGCCTGTGGTGAGCAGTTCCTAGCAAGTGGGAAGCCGCAGTGTGTGGCAGCTGTTGCCTCTGAGTGATCTTCAGGGGTAGCTCCAAGCTTGAGCGCGTTGCAGTCATTAAATCTTGAAGAAAAATTAAATGGAACTGGAAAACTTTGATTAACTATGGCAGGACCTGGGCCTGAAGAAAAGGCTGTAAAGCCTTCAGTGAAGCAAATACTATGTGGGGACATAACCAGGAGGGTGGTGTCGTTCCAAAATCATGAGCTTCTTGCATGAGAGGAGAATGACAGTCTTCACCAGCAGCAGGAACAACCCCTTCCAGTGCATCACTGACTTTCCTTCCTGTACATCAGTGATGTACAGCTCTGGAGTTTCATCCCAGGTCAAGCTGAGCTTCAGCAAAAAGAATCAGTTCAGTCCAAGTCCCCGTGCGAGCCAGAAGCTGGAGAAGTAAAGAAAACTGTACTGCACTCCCTTTATGAAGGCAGACTTGAAATACACTTTTCACCTCTGCCTAACACAGCAGCGCCCTAGCACTTACTGAACTGGTCCAGTGGCATTAGGATGAGCAAAATAAATTGCCTACCCATTTTTCATTTCTCATTTGATTTCTTCAAAGGCTGTTCTGTCAAACCACTGTAGAATGTTAACTAAACTTTTAATTTACATGGAAGAACAGATAATCTTTTTGTGTATAATTACTGTCTCTAGATTTTTTTCCTATGGTTTTCTCAAAATAAAGGCAGAAATGTTAACTATGTAAAATATTATACTAGTTTGGTATAGTAACATGAGAATTGAGGCACAGTTGTGTTAGACTTAGCTTTGGTTTTGACCTATCTGTACCCAAGTGCTTTCTCTCTAAGCTTTTCCAGTTCTCTATACTATGTTATTAAATAACATAACGCTTGTGAGTGGCTATATAAACATCCCCCCCCATGGTGCGAAACGAGGCGGCGTGCAGAACGTGTGGTTGAAGTTGTCAGCTACAGATACTTCTCCACATGAAGAAATTGAAATCTTGGTGACATTCAGCTGTTTTCAATCTGCTGAAGTATTTTGGTTTGGGGTTTTTTTTAATTCTTTTTGGGGTTTAGTTAAATTAAAAAGATGACAGACACCTTATAACTTCTCTATAGAATTTATAGTAGATGTCTCTGTCTGTAATTGGTACATCACACAGATATGCTACAGTAAGTAGCTTCAGATGAGTTTTCACATGCATAATGTGACTTGGAGTCTAGTTTTGTAGGTCCCTTCTCTGTATGTCCCCTCAGAGAGACATTCTATGAAGGCAGTGAGAGCTGCAAGACTCCCATCTGATGCTGTTACCTTTTCAAGATACTCTTTAGCAAAACAAGACAAGGAGGCAGTCTTGGGATTCTTGACGTTTCTTGAAGTCTCGCAGAGACTTTGAAAGAACTTTTTAACTTGTTGAAACACTTCTAGGTTAAAAAAAAAAAAAAAAGCTAGAGGTGGATCACCGCTGAAAGTATTCACTGGAAAGAAAAAAACACAGGGCTATGATTTGACTCCAGATCATGAAGAATTAAATGTAAGGCTAGCCCTGCACAGATTTTCAAGAGGGTTAAGAAGAATAATATGAAGAGATTTCCCCTCTTTGCACAAGGAGAAACTAATATCCTTAGCCTTTTGCTCCAGAATGGCAAAGGTCTGGATTTGATACTGGGAATTTTCTCTTTGGTATAGTAAGGAGCAGTTGCAAGCTGGATACGGGCTATGAGATCAGACCTTTAAATGGCTTTCCTGAACATTGAAAAAACTGAGTGAAGCTGCTGTCTCAGCACGGTTATCACATGGCCAGAGCTGAATCTGTGGCTCTGAATGTCAGTGGAAGCTTAGTCCTGCATCAAACTTCATGTCCCACAAAAGCAGGCTTACTTTGAGCATCCTGTAGCGATGTAGTTATTTATGTAGGAATACAAGGCTCATCTGGTCACCTAAGCAGAAAGGCCCTGGAGGACTTTGTGTGCACGGTGTTTTGTGAGAAGCGAACTTTGGTCTCAGGATGACATATCATTCTTCCACATTACTAATCAATCAACATTTTTCATTTTTAGACGTGAAGGCATTTGTCCAAGACCATCGGCGTCTCTTCCTGGCCCCTCATTGCTTTTCACGACACATTACAATTGTAAAATGGCGCAGCTTTGAAGTTGTCTATGCAGGAAAGTGAAAGCCTTTTTATTCTCCTGAATAAGAGTAACCACATGAGGACTTAACTTGCTTTAATTCACATGCAACGTGCTTCATATGTCTAATTGATTTATCTTAGCTTTCCCACATGTCCTCACACAGGCATGCCTCAATGCAGCTTGAAAGGAGGGAGAGCAGCCTTATGGCTGAAAAGCTGATGGTAAGTAATTAAACCTAGCAGCAGTGAGAACCCCTGAGACAAAATCTTTGGCAGTTTTCTACACCATGTAGTGAGCTTAGGTCACCAAGGGCCTGTAAATAGCATCATAATGACTGGTTCCTCAGCAGGGATAAACATGTGCTTTGAGTTTTCTAAATGATTCAGAGGCGTGCTGTGAGATAACTACTGATAACAAGCAGATGTGAAGTTTGCTTTTCAAGACAGGGAGGCTGAGGGGGAAAGTCAAGTAGATTTTGGCTTATGGTCCTCTTAGAAAGACTGATATTTGAAGATCATTAAAGCTTCCTTTTTTTTGCAGGGGAGGAACTCAGTGGTATCCAATGAAGGTAATGCTGTTTTAAACCGGTTCTTGTGAGGGCTAGTGAGATCCTGTAGGCAAAACTTTCTGTGAGTTTGAACAGGAAGACAAAAGTGAAACATTATTTTGCAAGACTAGGAATATTGTATAATTTCAAAATCTGTTTTATGTTGTGCCAGTGCCTTTCCAAAAGCTTTCTTAAAGCTTGCATATGCATAAGTCCTTTATTATTTAAGTGGTGCATAAGTGTTGAAGGATGCATTTCATCATACCAGGCAGCTGGATACAAACCAAAGGTGCTGAGCTCACGTGCCCATACTGGTGCAGCAGTGCTGCTCAGCGGCATAGCTGCAGTCATGCCATGGTGCTGTGAGTCCAGGGTCAGGGTTAACTTGGAGCTCTCAGCACTGTGTTTCATGTTAGCAAGATAGATACGCAAGCACTCCTGTAGGACGGTGCATTTGCAAAGTCCCAGAGGAAAACTGTTTAGTCTCCCAAGTCATAGGCGCTTACCAACAGGTCAGCTGTTCTTTCTTAGGGAGGTTTGGAGTTTTGCTAGTACTGTACAAGTGGAATGAAATAAATTATTTAAAAAGCCAAAGAATATGTCAATATTTTTTCCTTAATTACAAGAGTTCCCAGCTAACTGAAAAGTGAGGTGAAAGCTGTTTTGGTGTTCAAGAAGAGAGTGAACCATTTAGTAAGAAAAGTGCTTGCAGACATCGCTTATCCACAGTGAGTCCTCTGAAACATGCTGGAATAGTTGTGGGGATGGATTTTTTTAAAAGGCAATATTTCTGTATGTTGTTTAAGAGTTCCCTTTTAAATGGCTTGCCCTGATGCCTTGCAATGCTTTAAAAAACCTTTTTCCTAAAACAGCAAAGGAAGAGGAGAAGTTTCTCCTTGCACTTTTTTGAGGGGCTGAAGGAGGAGAGAAATGAAAAGACATCACCAGACCACATTGGGGCTCATCAGTTGCCAGCCAGAGGGACCTGGACAAGCTTGAGAGGTGGGCCTGTGCAAACCTCATGAAGTTCAGCCAGGCCAAGTGCAATGTTCTGCACATGGGTCAGGGGAATCCCATGCACAAATACAGGCTGGGCAGAGAATGGATTGAGAGAAGCCCTGGAGAGAGCGACTTGGGGGCGTTGGTGGATGAGAAGCTCAACATGAGCTGGCAACGTGCAGTCGCAGCCCAGAAAGCCAACCGCATCCTGGGCTGCATCAAGGGAAGTGTGGCCAGCAGGTCAAGGGAGGTGATTCTGCCCCTCCACTGGCAGACCTCTGGTGAGACCCCACCTGGAGCACTGCATCCACCTCTGGGGCTCCCAACGTAAGAAGGACATGAACCTGTTGGAGCAAGTCCAGAGGAGGACCACAAAGATGATCAGAGGGCTGGAGCACCTCTGCTGTGAAGACAGGCTGAGAGAGTTGGGTCTGGTTAGCCTGGAGAAGAGAAGGGTCCAGGCAGACCTTATTGTGGCCTTCCAGTACCTACAGGGGGCCTACAGGAAAGATGGGGAGGGACTCTGTATCAGGGAGTGGAGCAATAGGGCAAGGGGTAAGGGTTTTAAACTGAAAGAAGGTAGATTTAGATTAGATATTAGGAAGAAATCCTTTACTGTCAGGGTCATGAGATACCGGAACGAGTTCCCCAGGGAAGTTGTAGATGCCCCATCCCTGGAGGTGTTCAAGGCCAGGTTGGATGGGGCTTTGAGCAACTTGGTCTAGTGGAAGGTGTCCCTGCTTAGGGCAGGGGGCTTGGAACAGGAAGATCTTTAAGGTCCCTTCCAACTCTAACCATTCTAGGATGCTATGATTCTATGTCTGGTGCCTCTTCACTCTCTGCTTTGTCCCAGACTTCCCAACAGAAATGCACGGATTTGTCCCAGGCAATTCCCGCCAGTCTGTACCGTGATGTTAGCTCCCTATCTGAAGGCTTAACCTCCAAGTGCCCTGGTGATACGCAGTGCCTACACGGCAGCTCACCCTGGTTTGAGGGTGGAAGGAGCCAGCCAGGTCTTTAGGCTAGGAAGCTCCAGCACTTTGGGGCTTTGGTGACACTTGAGTCCTGTGTGCCTGGCCAGTCTGAGCATGACCAGCCTGACCCACCTGACTTTGCAAGTCCCAACTCAAGAGCAGTTACTACATAAGAGAGAGAGAGGTAGCCAGGGTGAGTACTGGTGCAATGAGAAAACTGAGTTCAGATAAGAAGCTCTTCAAACGCACAAAGGGAACAAGCATGATATATTATTAGTACTTTCCTTTCTGATGTCCTTCAACCTGAAGAAGAACCCAACATGGCTCAGGTAGCTTTTGTGCCTTCAGGGAGTCTTTTGCACAGACATCCATATGGTGCCTCTGTGTTTGTTTTTTGCAGTTGAATCTGTTTCCTATAAGCATAGCAGCATATAGGAAGATACCCTCTTTGGCCTTTCCATCTAGACAGTGACTCAGTTTTTATAATCATATAATCGTAACTGTTTCGAAGAGCTTAGAGTGCTTTAAAAATTCATAGGCTCGTAACTACAACTAGAGGGGATCATTACAATTGTGCAGCCCGACCTTTTGCATAATACAAGACAGAGTAATTGCTGAATGATGCCTGTAAATTTTTTTCTGGAGCTAAGGCATATCTTTTAAAAAGACATCCAGTCTTAATTTTAAAACTTCCTGTGACACAGAGAATCCATTAAATGTCTTTTCCACTGTTTCCCATTGTTAATCATCTTCTCTGATAAAGATCATCAGCTTGTGTCTACTAGGAATATGTTTAACTTCACTGTCCACTGCATTGGCTCTTATCATGACTTTGTTTACTAGAAAGTCCTGTATTAGCAGAAAGGGTTTCATTTATGAACAAACATGAATAAGTCAGCTTAGCCTCCTCTTTGATAAACTCAGTAAAATGAGATGCCCCTCATTTTAAAGCAGGTTTTTATCATCCTTTCGTCCAAGCTATTGCTGCATTTCAGTTTTTCAATGCATTTTAAAATGCGTTTTGCATTTTAGATGCAAAAATGGCATATGCTATTCCAGTAGCATCACCAGACACAGTCATACCATGTCTCTAATCTTGCTTATACACCCAGCCATTGCATTTGCTCTCTCTTCAGTTACAGGGTTTCCTGTTGTCAGGCTCTGGTGGTTACCCGCACGGCCTTCATGGCTTGCTGAAACAGAGTCACCTATCCTTCCTGCATGATTGGGCTCTTGCTTTTTATATTTAGTTGGCAATATTTAAAAAAAAAAAACAAAAAAACGAACCCAAAACAAAAAGCCCCAAACCAAAAAACCAAAGATAATATTGGCCAAGTTAAGTCAATTGCCTCACAATCGAGCTGCTTTGTAGATCTGACTCATCTCTTTTTTCCAAAATTTGTGTCCTCTGGTTTTCAGCCATCACCCACAGACTGTGGTGAACCCTGCTAAGTACCCACAACAGTTGCCAGATATTTTATGCTGTACAGATATACTCTCCGTATCCTCACATATCTTGTTGGAGATTATATTGCCATTTGAAAGGATGTAGTGCTGAATATGTGTTTCACATCAGGCTGTTTCTGGCTCGGCGCCTCTTTGATGTGTCCTCTTTTCAACAGCCAGGTGGGCTTGAGGTCAGTACAAAAGCCCTTCTGACAACTGCAGCCTTCAGATAGCAAGTTCATCAGCACAGTGGTAACTATCTTTTGATATACCGTCAACATCTGTTTCTGTCACAGCCTGACATGACATGATGTGATTTGGGGAAAGCAGATACTCCTCTGAGCCTCTGTTGAAGTGGGGTTGCCATGGAAATGGGTGGATTACTCTGTCTCCTTTCGGGAACTGGGGCGGGAGGATGTTAGAGGGAGTTGTTTTAACAAATTTTGTTCCATAGTGTTTCAAAAGCCCTCGCTGTCAGACTCCAGGTGGAGTAGCTATAATACTATATTCACCAAGTCATTTATAATACCCTTTAGGTTCCACCATTCAACCTGTAACATATTCAGTAGAGTCCCTGCCCAGAATTGCTTCCCAATTAAGGACAGGGACATACGTGACACGACCAAACCCAGAAGGCAACCACGTGGCAGACGCACGTGCAATGCTGCCACTGAATCTTGAGGGCACCAGGGACTTCTGCAGAGGAGTAGAAGGAAGGAGAATGTGATGGAGCAGGGCTGGAGCTCCGTGCACAAGGACCAGGTGCTGCTCCACTCACAGGAAATAGAGAGGAGACTCAACTTCCAGCTGTGTGTCAGAAGTTTTACAAGTGAAAGGAGGGGGGAAAAGGCCAGGGTGTGAGAAGAGAGACATTAGGAGTGGGAGGATGGCTAGGAATGGACCTCTGGAGCGACCAGCAGGCCAACATGTGTGTTGCAGAGATGGGGAAGGGTGATGTAGCGGAGGGATGCAGGAAATATGATGGAGTCAGATGGGGGAAAGGGAGGTAGCAGCTGCTTCGGAGCTCTTCTGGAGGAGGTCAGAAAGAAATGCAAGGAATCCAGTGACAAGGGGATTTTAATCATTGAGTCAAGAGGTGGCCAACCTAGGGTCCAAAATTCTAGCAGAAAGAATGTGGGGAAAGCTTGTTGTAGAAACTTTAAAGAGCGAACCTGTAAGATTCAATGACAGCTTCATCCTGAGATAAAAATCTTAGATTTATTTGTAAACCAGTGAGGAATGAAACACTGACACTCTCTCTTTTAAAACAACATGGAAAATTAACACGTTGCTGTAGACACCTATAGGCAGGATTTCTGGCGGGTTTAATCTCATGGTGCACAAGCCTGTAGCTATCACAGGGGGAGCTGGAATTGCTGAGCAGGTGAGAAACACCCTGAACAGGCAGGCGGGATTCCAGCAGAAGTGGTGTGTAATGTGTAGCTGTATGTATGTTCGTACAGGGGAAATTAGCGGTGTGACAGGTACTGTCAGTAAAGTGTCAGAGACTTGCAGAGCTCCCAGGATGTTTATGAGGGGGAACATACGGATGTGTGAAGAAGACTGAAGATAACTCAATAGTGAGTTATTGCACCACATGTGAGCCACTCAATTTTTACCTCATCCGGCTAAAATTCAAAGTCTGGTTTCAGAGGGCTAATTTCTCCCAGCCTGGTTCCTATGTCTCTGTTATCTACCGAATTGACTAGCTAAATTAGAACAGAGGCCTGGGCGTAGCAGGGAAGCTGGGTCAGGATGGAGACGTGAACTGGGATCACATTATTCCTCAACCTCTCACTTTCATAAGTACTCACTTGGTTAAATGATGTGCTGTTAATTACGAAGCATTCTGAATGCAGATCACTTGCTAAAGCTGTTAAGTGAGCCTTTAGATTTTTCTCACATACAATGTGCATAAAGGAGGAGGATAGTTTAGGTGCAGGAGGTGTTACAACTGTGCATGGTGATCTTGCAGAGAGACCCTACTTTGCATTAATTTATTCTAATGATATTATTCCCTACAGCCCAGACTTTACATTGCATGTTTTCAGAGTCCCCGAGGGTGTTCCTGGAAGCACTGCCTTGACAGGGAACTAGGAAGGACTGCATAAAGATTTGGGCCTGGGAAGATACAAGCAGATTTTGAACATAATTTTTGTTCTGAATTGATGACCTCTTTTTTGAAGTCCTTTTGGATATCCCACGAAGTATCTTAAAACAACAAAGCCAGAGCTTTTGGACATGGCTTCTACAGTTTATTTCAACAAACAGTATCTTAAATGCTTCAGGTGCCGTTCTGTTTTCCCTTGTACCAATTTAGATCTGGAGTTACTACCCTGGAGTTATCCTGGATTTGCATTGGTGTAGGAGTTGAGAATTTGGTTCAGAAGAAAAAAATCGCTCAGGAAGGTGGCAAATTCCATGGAAAACCTGCAATTAGGACTTAATCGGTCATCTCAGCAGTAGAGGGACCAGATATTTCAAACTACTGCCTGCTGAGAGTCAATTTTTGCACCTCTACTATTTAAGATGGACAGCATGACTGGCAGCCTGTATTTAAAGGTCAAAGCTGTAAACACAGGAAAGCATAGTCCAAATTTCTCCATCAAATGTAATGGAATACTGTAGATCTGGTGAATGTGAAATATTTTAGGGTTGCAAATAGGGTTATGCTAAAAATCTAAAGATTTGAGGCAAAATTTTTGTGACTAAATAATTTTCTGTTGGAAAAATTTCAACGTTATAGAAAAAATAATTTATTCTGATTTCTGTTCTGTGGTTGCTGAATCATAATTTTTTTTTTCTCATTAATTCAGTGTTTTTATCAAACACGTAGATTTCTTTTTCTAGAGGTTTTGTTTCACTCTGCTCAGCCAAAATCAGAAACTCTGGTCACTTTGATTGACAAAAATAACTAAGGAAGTGAGATTAGTCTGAAATCTTCAAAACAGGGACCTTGGCTACAAAGGCACTTGCTAAGTAGTAATAATAGACCAAATTTCAAAAGAGTTGAACCACCAGCAACTTCAGTTAACCTCCTACTCATGTATTTAATGTTAAACTGTTTCTTTGATGAACGGTCCCAATTTCAATAGGAATTGCCAGGTAATTTTGAAATGTAGACTGTTTATTTAGTAACTTCCCTGAACCTGGAAGTGCTTTACATTCTTGTGGCACAAGAGCATCTCTTTTTTGTATTCCATGTAGCGTCGAACAGTGTGTCGATACTGAAGAAATGCTTGCTCTGCTGACCAGCACATCAGAAACAGAAGATATATTTGAAAAAATGTAGTGAAAGAACTAGAAAAAAACCACTAATTTCCACTTTCTCCTAATTTTTACCAGCACTTTTGTGCTAGATATCCTGAAACTGTATTATAAAACATCTTTAAATAATCTGTTCACTTGAAAGTTGTAGTACATTAATTGTGTCGTCAAACAATTGCAGATTTAGGGACAAATTCTGCCAATTTCTGAGTGCCTACAGCTGTGAGTTGGCATATCTGCATGGCCATATGAATATCAGACTTGATTTTTGAGGTTAATTTGCACTACAGAAAATTATCTTAATTCATAGTAATAATCTTTTAGAGCTGAGTTTCAGTCTGTGATAGCTGCTAAGCAAATTCAATCTATTTAAATATAAGCACATTCACCAAAGACGGTCTTGAGCAAACAAAGTAGAAATATAAATTTCAGAACCAGTGTCTTCAGTAGTTATCCCACATAACTGAAGGATGGGCTATCCTCTTTTTTGTGAAAAAGAGCTCAAAAGCAGGGAAAGGACAGCAATCAGCACACCAAACTTTGGTCCAAGTTTTATCTGTGTGATGGTATTAACTCTGTGAGGCTCCACTGGAGCAGGTATAAAGATAATTTGGCCTCGCTACTGTAAGAAAGTAAAATAAATTAATCTGTGACTTATCTTGAAAATGGAGCGAACCAATGGGAACTGGCACTGAATCCGAACACTGAGCGTTAATGAAAATTCAAGGCAATGTTTTTCACTTTGTAAGATTACCAAGTACTATTCAGATGAGTTAGGAAGACACAGGGCGTCAGTCTTTCTTCTTGTAACACATTAAACATCCTTACTGAAACGCACCGCTTAATTTAAGAGGCACCCTCAGTACTACAATGGCATTTTATCTGTTAATAGGTGTCAGGCTGGTTAATATAGCATGTCTGGGCACTCGGCTTTCTGCATTCTGCTGCCTACTTGATGAAAAAGGTGAAAAAAACCAGTAATAGACCTACAGGCTGCAGAAAAAGTCAGTATCAGTGTGAATGTCCTTCAGGCATGTCGCCCTGAAGCAGAGGTGGCCACATATTCTCTGCAGTGACAGTCCCCCTTCGATGATGGAGTCGCTGTCGTGCTGCAGATTCCCAAAAGGGCCCTTACCCCTTCTCCCAGCGCAGCAGAGTCGGCTGGAAGCAGAGCGCAGCCACCCCCGGCTGTGACTAACGTGGTGAATGATTCAAGTTACAGCTCACAGGGAGGCAGGTTTCTTGGCTGCAAAAGACTGATGTATTGATTACCCGTTATGCCGTGAAAAGCTGACAAAAACACCGTTTTGTCTCTTGCAAGTTGTGGGAACTGTCCTAACAGATGCAGATCAAGGGATGTTTGCAAGAAAACAGGTTTTAATGCTTAAGCCTTCATGCAGAGTTTTCCAGTACCTCTAGCAATCTTCCAGTATTTGATTTATTATACTTATTTGTTGTACTGAAATCATCCTGAAATGCAGCATTTAATTTTATCACCCTAAGTAAGGGGTGCAAACACAACAGAAAGTATGCTCAGAATAGGAGCTGTAGGGCTTGGTTGGATCTCAGTAGTTTTCTGTGAATAACAACTGAGCTCCATCTTAAAAAGCACTTCCTTAAATAGCTTCTACAAGCCTGTCAAAGTTAGCACTTTCCAGTGTCCTAGAGAATGTGCCTGTTTCACATCCTGGTCTTTACTTTCAATACTGTGCCTTTTAGTAGTCACTAGCATTGTCATCAAATGCTCATTGATCTGTGTAGTCTTGATACGTGAAGTTTGGTGCTATTATCTTTTCCCAGTCTGTATTAATTGACTGAAACATTTTTCTCCCCTCGTACTTTTCCATGTGCTTTGTCTATGCTTCAAGAAAAAAGTTGCACTTGGACAAAAAGAGCTTACCTCCAGAATTTGTTGAACAGCTCTGAAGAAGGTCCTGCAAACCATTCAGTATGTTTATTTAAAGAAAAAAAAAAAAAAGGCCAAGATGAGAAATGTGTCCTTTCACCACTAGGTAAGAGACATATACTTGTCTTGGTTGTTGTCTCTCCAGATGGACACCCAAATGACAGGAGACCCTGGCGGAGGACGGCCGGGTAGCACACTGGAAATAGTGCCAGCTCTCAGGGAAGCAACAGAGCAATTTCTCAGCAGCAGCATTTAACAAACAGGACTGAAGATAAGTCACCAAAGCTCTTTAGCATTTTCTGGCAGAATTACAGGGCCATGATTCAATATAATGGACTGGCCCTAAACAGTTTCTCCCATTGTATTAATAGAAACAAGCTTTTAATTAGCCTCCAGCCTTTATTCCTTTTGATTGACTCTATTTTGTTTCTTGAACAGACTTACTACGTGCCTTATAAGAAAAAAAGCATCTCTAGTTTTCCAGCATACAGAGCTACGCTGACCCTTGCCACCTGCTGTCCCCATTCAGTGCCATAAAACATCTGGGAGGGTTATCTGCTCAATCCCTGTCTTAATTCTGAGCTCAGCTGGATCCAAAAGGCACATCCCCCTCAGGGCAGTAAGATGCCTTGTCATCACCATTAATTTCCCCAGAAGACATATATTTTCTGTGCAGCAGGCCAGCACAGGGACACACCTATTTCCATTTGTAGGGATCAGAGCCAAAACACTTAACTACTCTGACCTCTTGTGTATGATAGGCCATACAATTATATCCAGTTACTCCTGTACAAAGTCCAATAACTTTGGTTTTGGCTGAAGCATATCTTTTAAATGAGGAGTCAGGCTTGATCTAAAGTCATTATAATACAGGGAATCCCCTGTGATGGTAATTTGTTCCAGTTGTAATCACCCCCACTGCTTGAATTTTTGCTTCATTTCCAAGAGGCATCTTTCTACCTCCAACTTGTAGCCAAAGGCGTATGTTACCCCTTCTGCCTCTTCATAAAAGTGCCCTTTGTGCCAGTGCTCCATTAAAGCACCTGGGGTCTGCAGCCAAGTCTTCTGTTCTTCTTTTTTTAATGTTTTCTTCCAAGTAAGAAAAGCATTTGGTTCAATTTAAGCTTCTCACTGTAAACCCTGGTCCCCTGGTAAGACTGTTAGTGGGGAAAATGCCTGGGAGGACTTGCAACCTGCCCCCTATGGATGTGAGGATCGTTAGCTCAATAGCGGCTCCCTCCTCTATGTGCTACCTTACAGCCAGTGGCCCTTGAAGCTTCTGACCCCACTAGGAGCTGCCCTTGGTCACCAGTCCCAGGGAACTTTTTCTATTGGCCTTTGCATGACCAGCCTGGCCCTGAGCTGCTCTTCAAGGTTGACCAGGTTTCTGGTGCTGTCTCCAGCGTGAGAAGGCTGGAGAGCCACAGTAGTGGGTTGGGCTTTTGGGGTCCCTGTGTCAAGTTAAGTGCCCATCAGTGCTCCAGTGCCAAAGACCTCACCAACTACCAGATCATCGCAGCAAGATGGGAAGTTGGATCTGCCCTTTTTGCTCTTACATCTACTCTTTGGTAGCTTTCTTGTCTTCTCACCCCTGTTAGCGTTTTTGGAGCCACTGCTCTCCAAGCCCAGCACACAGGGTTTATGCTTTTTGTTCCCACCATACTCTTAGCTACATTGATATTCACTTTCTGTAAGCAGTCCCAACTTATCCTGTGATTCAGCTTGCTTGAATGGCTGCCCTGTACTCAACGTTAGTTATGCATTAAGTTTTGTGTTCCTTTGGAAACCTTACAAAGTTTGCATCCATGGCTGAGAGAGGCCAAAGAAGGATCTCCCACAAAGCTGGATGCCATTTTCAGACAGTACAAAATATTATGGAGCAGCTAAGCAGTTTAGTAACTAATGAAATAATGATTAAAAATGAAGTGCTCTTCTGTCCTCTGGCTTCTGTCCATGTACAGCAAAATTTTGACCTGAGTTTGCTCATACACCTTGGCAGAACACTTAGAGGAAATTTCCGTTAAGTGCTTTTAACTTTTCTTTAACAAAGCTCTCGACAAAATGTGGAGTGGAAGAGAGAAGAACCAGCACAATAAATTATACTCCCCTTACAATTTCTACAGGAGTGTAACACTTTTATTGGGCGTATCCTCCCTCATCTTTTGATAAAGAGCTACCAGGACATTTATCAAGCAGTTTAATGTATTTTAGGGTTGCATTAGTATAATGTGCACAACTATGCAAGAACATCTTCTGAAACTGTACAGGCATTCATCTTGGCAGTAAAAAATGGTATTCATGTAATAGGGTACGAAGGAGCTGAATCCATTTATTCACCTTATAAACATTTGTGAAAGTATTTGTTTTCGCAGCATTAAAGAAAGTCTTATCTAGGCTATATTTAAATAGTGCAATGCATCATTCAAACAAGCAAACAGGACGCCACTTTTCTTGTGGATCAGGCCAGAAGTACAGAACAAGAAGAGCATACAAAGTAGTGAAAACGATTAGTGTCTTACATGAAAAGGCTCCATCTTATGTGTCCAAACATTTCTTCCTTGTGGAGGCTTGAGGAAGATTCAGACAGAGTACCAGGAGGTGATGTCTGAAGTATGCCTAGCAAACAAAAGACATCTTTCATTAAAAAAGGAGGTTCTGCTCACACTGAAAGCTCTGGTTTTCATGGTCCTGTTTATGGTGTGTGCCTCTAGCTATAGTTTATGGCTTTCAACATTTCCAAGTCTGCTTTTCAGGAGTATATAGTTCAGCCATGGAAAAATTCATCCTGGGCTGAAATTTAGCATACAAGGAACCAGCCAAGAAATAAATGTTCTAAGTCAAATAAAACTGCTGAGAAACAGACATTTTTACAAAATATTTTTACTCTTAATACATGGAAATTATTTTTAAGCCTATTATTTATAATTCTTAGAGCAGTACAGGGTCTCAGTTCCTGTGGACTCTGAAGACACAAAAAAGAGTTATTTTGAAGTTTATTGGATTTTCCTTAAATAGCTTATAGTGCTATGTGTTAATTTTTTTTAATCCAAAATTTCCACTGAGCTGACACTTTGGCTGCTTCACCTGCTCTTCTGTTCTATGCTTTTAGCTTGACATAAAAAGACATTTTCCAGCACCTTGGTTGAGTGATACACGTACACTGATATAAATTGCCCGTAACACTGTGGAAGCCAGAGAGGTTACACTCTAACTGAAACTGTGACAAGGAACCAGAGTGTTTAGTGCAGTTTAGTGTTGTTGAAAACATTTGACACGTGCATTGAGCAAATAAATTATAGTGTCTCCACATTCAAGTTGAAAGACTGTGGGTCAAGGGTGTGATGTTCTCCTCTGTTGGAGTTCAAAAGAGCAGCTGCAGAGTATGGCATAAATAACAGCAGATACTGACTTCTTTGAGAGTGAAAAAGCAAGATGTATTGACCCTGAAGTTAAATATTGACCCCAGATTTCCTTCAGTCATTTTTTTTTTGCTTCAAGGACCAATAAATCT
This sequence comes from Chionis minor, assembly GCA_013398295.1. NCBI lineage: Eukaryota > Metazoa > Chordata > Aves > Charadriiformes > Chionidae > Chionis > Chionis minor. The sequence goes on from VZSF01000446.1 coordinate 262,655, forward strand.
TGGTATTTTGCAAAAAATAAGAATTAAAAAACAAATTCAGGCTTGACACAAATGTGTGCAATTCCATTAACTTCCTAAGGATCTGTCACCTTTTACAATAAGTACAGACGGGACCATTTTTCTCATATTTTCAGGAGTATGTCGTATCAAAATAGGGAAACTTGATTATTGCAGATATTACTTGAGGACTTCAAAAAGTTAAAGATACAATAAATTTACAAGTCTAAAAGAACATTAGAAACCAATGAAAAAGTTATAAGGCAGATATTTAGGTTTGCAGTTTGAAAGTCTTTGGCATCATCTTCAGGAAGAATAATTTTTCCAAATCAAAGAATTTACACATCTCACCTGTCTGAGGTCACTCAGGTCCCTTCTTCCTTATTTCTTTAGTTGTTGCCCTCCAAAGAAGTAAACATTCTTTTCAGTTACTTTGGAATTGCTTTCACTGAAACACAAGCTGAGATTTGTTGTTGGGTTTTTTTATTATATTGGATTGTACATTTCTCAAGAAATCTTAATAATATATTTACCCATAAATTAAGGAAAAAAACCCACAGGGTCTCCCTTACAACTTCTAGTCTAAAATAAAATTTTGCAAAATCCCACTTGTAACTACAGATTTATGTTACACCTTCTTAATTAAAATGTCCTTTAGTACCTCTTCATTGAAGCATATAAAGTTTATAGTGACAACTTCTAATTTTTTTATTTAGTCTTCTGGATAGGAAAAGCATTTGCTTCTCCTGATAAGACTTGTAGGAATGAGCTCAAAATGTCTGGTAAGTCTTGAGTCCTCCATCTGCAGATGTGGAACCAGAGGAGCCCCTGACCTTGTGGCAGCCCCCTCCCCTTCGTGCTGCTCTGGAGCCAGAAACCCTAAAACTCCCTGGCTCCATTAAAAAATATTTTGCAAATACTTAGTTTTCCATGATTTCATAAGCTACCGAGCAAAAGATTATAGAATTATATTATTTTTAGCAAAATCAGCAAGAAGTATATGTTTCAAGAATATTATTATTATTGCAGATATTATTATTACTATTATTGTTGTAACTGTAGCAACATGTTTAATGCTTTGTTAGGGAGTGGTCTAATACATTTCCCATGATACAGAAAAATAGCAGGTTGTTACAAGGGATAGGTACACCTTACAGATTTAGTACGTTAGTGCTTTTAATAGATTTGTCAACTTTGGTATTTCCATGATAGCAGTAGATTTTTCACTTGCTTAACACCGTGATTGCACGGACATTAGGAAGGCAGCAGGTAGGTGCTATGTAGATAGGTGTATGTTTGTTGTACTCCTGCCTAGTTGCTTATCTTGTCTGGGACTACAGTGCTTTGGATGCCCTTCTGCATTGCTTTTCCTCACCTGTAACAAGCAGGTTTAATTCAGCAGTTTCCCATGTTTGTCAAGACAGTGTAAATTTGCTTATTGCTTTATTAGGAGAAAAACATGAATTGCATTCATCAACCACACTTCCACCTCTGTGAAGGAAACTTCTTGTAGTAATTAATGGAATAAAAATTTCCTCTCTAGATGCAGGTGAATAGTCAGCAGGGAAAAATCACAGAAATTGTGACATTATTAGGTGGAAAAATCCATTTATCAGGGCTGTTTGCTTCTTACATTGTACAGCCGTTGCACATTGGCACAACTGTGTGAAAAGTGTTCTGAATACCTGAGGAATTCATTCTAAGTCTGTTTTTTATCCAGGCAATTGGACACAAGTGAGGTCTATGAGCCAGGGTATGGGGAGAGCTCAGGAGACCAAGGTACTGCAGGACGCAGAGAAGACAGGAGAGAAGAAAAAGGGGAGAACAGAATGAGAAAACTGAAAGATGGTAGCTGTGCTGGGTCACAGTCCTTCGTCTCAGCCTAGAAATCCAGCTTCAGAGGGAAAGACATCTATTTTGAAAAGATAATATTCAGGAAAAGGAGGCAGAGACTGAAGTGGGTTGGGGGAGGTTGGTTAGGTTGGAGGATGGAAACAGTATTTATTGTCTCTGCCATCAAGCCTGCAATATTTCTCAATAAATAAGCCCTACCTTTAGAAAGCGGTTTTAGAAGGGCAGCGAGGTGAAAAATAAATCCTAGCCCTGCCAGCCCCTCTCCCTTGGAGGTGATTTAATGCCGTGTTCTCAATTCAGTCGAGGGGAGTAAGGCAGCACACTTCCAGTGGAGCAGTGTTTATACCTGGACATAATTTCTCTCCTGTAGTTGAACATGTAGCCTCAGGAGATTAGGAGTGAATTTAGAGCCTATGGATTTGTGACCATGAGCTATGTTTGATGCAGTGCCTGCAGGAATCCTTTCTTCTCTGCTCGGTGATGGTGTCTCAGCCAGTCAGGCTTGATACCATCATGGACAAGGCTATTCAGAAATGGCATTTTGCACTCAGAGCCATAATTAAATAAATGAGTAGAACGGGCTTACATAGACACACTGTGCTTTCTGCACTCATTTTCTTCTATGAGATCCTACTGTGTTCTTCCTCATGGCCCTCTTCATTTTTTGGCTGTAATGTGTTTGCATGGTCACATTCCAAATAAGGTGCCTGTTGTTAAGTATCCAGCACTAATAGAAGTATCTTCACCTCTTCTTTTATGTGCACATAAGTCTTTTAAATTCCAAATAGCATCCTCAGATATACTTTTCAGTTGAAAAGGAGGCAATTTTTATGTTAAAAGGCTTTTTAATGAAGGCAACAGAAGTCCAGTGAAGGGTAGATAAAGGCCTGTATATTAATTTGAGTCATCAAATCTTGATTAACTTTTTCAATTCTGCTAATGTCAGCTTTTCATCACAACATTCCAGCTGGAACATGTAACAAAACCTGTAGATATAGATACATCTGTATTTTAATGCTAAGAAAGCACAGTCTTTGTAACTTTCTCAAACTTTTGCTTTTCTGCATGAAGTTGGGCATACTTGTTCATAGCCTGCAAGCAATTATTTTTTCATTCTGAAAAGGTCATCAAAGGCAGCATTGTATTTTTCCTTAATGGAAAAAGAGAAATACAGTTTTTGCGCCATCAAATATGGTTGAAACTTTACTTTGTTCGACTCCATGAGGTAGTAGAGGAGAGAAAAAAAAAAAGGATAAATGAACAAGAAGGGCATCCAGCATGCTTCTGACTACCTAGTGAAAATTGGTTTAGATTCATATGAGTTACAAGAGTTTAAAAGCACACTGTGCAGAGACTCATGGGACTTTATAATGCCCTTATACCCACAACCTGCTTCGACCGCGTTAGATGTGCACATGTGCACATATGTACCTGCACAGAAACGTCCATGGAACAGATTCCTGTTTGACTTGTGCAGGCACATAAAAATGTTTAATTTCTGTAGATATCTGGAATAGCATTTGTGATGGCATCGGTGAATACAGAAAAGTTGCCTCATTGTGCGTGGCTTCATTTGGCGAGGGCGAGCTTTTCTTTGGTCTGTAAAACCAGTGATCCAATGTTTTTAGCACTGTCCTTAGCATAACATTAAAATTTCCAGAATAATTTAGTAAAACTGAGGGCGAAAGCTTCCCGTGAAGAGAATGGCTTTTCCATCTGTGTGGTGGGTGACTTCACCAAGTCCCCAGTGAATTGGTCTGCAGCACTGGTGTCACTGCCAGCAGTATGGGCGCCTACCACACTCACAGCCCCATACAAAATCATGTTGCCCTCCTAAAGAAAGGTATCTCAAAAGCCACAAGGCACAGAGTTGTTATTTTTTTTCTACCTACCAGTTGATACAACACCATTACTAGGGTCGCTAACACCTAAATATGTGTTGTAAAAATAGAGAATGTTAGGCAAAATACACACTTCGAGTGTGTTAACTTTTATCATTCTTTCAGTCAAATGTAATTTCAGTTAAGACTAAAAATCATGTATATTTATCATCAAATTATACCATCTTAATTAGGAGATATGTTTCATTAGGAAACTTGTTTATTTTAAAATGGAGGTCCTGGACTTAGACAAAAATGGCATTACTTCACCAGCTGGCTAAATGCGGTAATTCTGAAGGATGGATCCCTTCTGTGACTTTGCTAATGCTTTGTTCACTCTAGTTTCAATTGACTTATTGGATAGAATATCCTCAGGTTATCTTATAAGGCTGTTGGACAAACCAAAGATCTGGCTTGAGAGTTAGTCCAAATTCCTCTCTATTGGACACAGTTTGAGAGAGGCTCTTTGCTGTGATATATTGTGGCTGTCTTGCCTGTCATTGAACAGGTCTTCAGTTTCATATATGATTTTTATTTTCTCTTAACCGCTCTAGTTTTTCTTTCATCTTCTGAACATCCTAATTAGATTTTTGGGTTTAGTTCCAGAGACGTGCACTGAGAGATCCCTTGCTTGACTTTCAGTAACTGAGGACAGACACATGTCTTTTGTTCCAGACAGTGCACCAGCACTTGCTGGTTTTTGTTCTGGTTTGAGTTAAGCTCTAGATATGTGTTTAAATCAAATGGTCTACGGGATATTGGACCCTCTGGTGGTGTGATCTTCTTACCGCATTGCTATGGCTGCACCTTAAACTGTTGCAAATCCATGATTTTTTTCTTAAAGTTTACCATGCTGGTTCTTCAGTTCTGCTCGTAATATTTGCCTAATGTACAGTTCAGATACTCAGCAGTCTTTGCATAGCCTGTGTTGTGGTTGGGCTTTTTGTATCCTTTCAATTAAGATACTTAGTGGTTAATCACAGTAGGCCATTGTTTGGTAATACTATATAATTAAATGGTGATGGTTGTTGAAGTGTATAATTAGGATTTCTGACAATTCATTGTGAATCTCTGGTCTGCTGTGAAGAAGAACAAAGCCAGAGAGAAAATGCTGGCTGGGTTATATAAATAAGTGAGAGATGATGGTCAGGCTGAAAATGAGGGTTCTCCCCTCCTTTAATGAAAGGGTTTGTGTACATTACATAGAGTAAAGTATTTCTTAGGCTGAAAGCTTTCCAGAGATAATAGTGTTGGCCCTCTGAGGCTCTTTATTATGTCAGATGTGGGATTTGGATTTACGGGAAGAGGCTGCTGCCTCCAACAGACTCAGTCTGGTGGAGGAGAATTTGCCCAGCCTCTCCTGCTTCAGGCTGCAGCCTCCAGATCATCAAGGGTGGGGCTTTTCCACGGTGTCCTAGAGAAGAAAAACCTCCATTTCCACTGAAATACCCTGGGCTCTTGGGAAGAAGTGCCCAACTCATGTCTGCCTCCAGGTTTAAGGGGCGAGGGACATAGTAAGCCGTGGTGGCCCCAGCATTGCTCCCTCAGTGATGACAGCAGCTCTTTAGGGGCAGGATTGTGAAAAATCCTGTAGACAGGGAATTATTCTATTGTCTTCTGACCTTCAGCCTTAAGGAACAACTCCTCCTCTCTTTTCATTTTTTAACAGTCTAGGAATACGCTGTTCTCCTAAAATGCAAGCTGAAAGTCTCTCATCATGATATAGCTGCAAGAAAGGGGCACCAGGGTGGAGAAGAAGTCCCATGGTGTGAAGGTCAGAATAAAATCACAGGCAACCACTGGCCCCAGCAGCAGTCGCACAGCTCTCTTGAGGCATAAATCCTCAGAACAGGCTGTTGAGGTGTTTTTTGCCTCTCCAGAGGTTATTCGTACAAGCTATGTAACAGGACGACCGGGTTATGCAGGACACCGTAGAAACCTGTGAGGATGGAGTGGTTTGGGGTTGGTCCATTTATTTATTAATTTATGAAGAAAGAGGCTCTGTGTCTTGCAGTGTTTACTTGAAATACAGAGTGGCTGTTTCAGCCACTGTCTTGCTGCCATGTTTCATGATTTTCCACCTGGCATAGGAAAACTGGCACAAGTTAGATACCCACTGCTTAGATTTCAAGTTTTGCTGCTTTAATTGCTTCCTAGTAAATAACTAGAAACCTTTTCAAAACAAGCATAGCTTGCATTTATTCCTACTTGATTACAAAACCAGAAGCAAAACTAGTAAATTCCAGAACAAATGACAGCGGTTTTGTGCTAAGTATTTTTTCCAATGGCATTGTAAAAATCTGAGAATGAAGTTAAGCAGGCTGTTGCAATCCACCTGCCCACAAGCCAGCAGTGCATCACCTGGGTGAGCAGGACCATTGCCATTGTGGAGACAGGGCTTGTGAAGGCAGCGGATGTGGGAGGAAGGCTGGCACTCACGTGCCTCCCCAGGGCCAAACAGGGAGGAAATCATGGCAAGAGACGGAGCGAGGAGTGAAGCAGGCAGTGGACATGATTCAGTAGTATCACCCCTGTTTTTTGATGTACTGTGGTGGGTTGACCCTGGCTGGATGCCAGGTGCTCACCGAAGACGCTCTATCGCTCCTCTCCTCAACTGGATGGGGGAGAGAAAATGTAACAAAAGGCTCATGGGTTGAGATAAGGACAGGGAGATGACTCACCAATTACTGCCATGGGCAAAACAGTCTTGAGTCAGGGAAATTAATGTAATTTATTACCAATCAAATCAGAGTAGGGTAATGAGAAATTAAAACTAAATCTTAAAACACCTTCCTCCCACTCCTCCCTTCTTCCTGGGCTTAACTTCACTCCCAATTTTCTCTACCTCCTCCCCTTGAGCAGCGCAGGGGGACAGGGAATGGGGGTTGTGGTCGGCTCATCACACGTTGTCTCTTCTGCTCCTTCCTCCCCCTGAGGAGGACTCCTCACACTTCCCCTGCTCCAGCATGGGGTCCTCCCATGGGAGACAGTTCTCCATAAACTTCTCCAATGTGAGTCCTTCCCATGGGCTGCAGTTCATCACAAACTGTTCTAGCAGGGGTCACTTCCATAGGGTGCAGTCCTTCAGGATCAGACTGCTCCAGCATGGGTCCCCCACAGGGCCACGAGTCCTGCCAGCAAGCCTGCTCCAGCGTGGGCTTCTCTCTCCATGGGTCCACAGGTCCTGCCAGGAGCCTGCTCCAGCACGGGCTTTCCATGGGCTCACAGCCTCCTTTGGGCATCCACTTGCTCCAGCATGAGGTCCTCCATGAGCTGCAGGTGGATATCTGCTCCACCATTAACCTCCATGGGCTGCAGGGTGACAGCCTGCCTCACTCACCATGGCCTTCCCACAGGCTGCAGAGGAATCTCTGCTCCGGCACCCGGAGTACCTCCTCACCCTCCTTCTTCTCTGACTTCGGTGTCTGCAGAGCTGTGTCTCTCACATGTTCTCACTCCTCTCTCTGGCTGAAATTGTGCAGTTTTTTTCCTCTTCTTAAATATGTTGTCACAGAGGCGCTACCACCACCCCTGATGGGCCCAGCTTTAGCCAGCAGCAGGTACGTCTTGGAGCCGGCTGGTATCAGGTCTATCAGACATGGGGGAGGCTTCTAGCAGCTTCTCACAGAAGCCACCCCTGTAGGCCCCCACCCTTACCAAAACGTGGCCATGCAAAACCAATAGATGTACAAGAAAGGGCCTTGGTTTGCCTGGTCGATAGCTCTTCCCAGCCAAGCCCTGGGGATGGATATGCACACACGGGAGGGAGCCATGGCGTGAGGAACGGCTCAGTTTGAAGGGAGGCAGCAGCACAGCTCTCCCAAACCAGGTGCTTCACAACTGCAACCTAAGGGCTCAGCGCTCAGCTGCAGACCGGTTGGTCATGCAATAACCATGATGTTTGCTCTTTTAGCCACACTTACCCCCCTCAAGAGGGGTTGTCTGTCCAGCAGCATTTAAGTCACAGAGCTGGAAAGGGGCTGGAGGGGCGGCTTCTCGGAGGAGCCCCGGCACATGCTGTGCTTCCCATGGCTGCAGCCTCATGCTAAATGCCCATCCAATAACTTGTGCATGGGCATGGACCTTCATGCATTAGCTAGAAAAAATTTAGGGTGTCTATTTACAGCTAGCTCAAGTTACAGCCTTTATAGTGTAAGAACATACTCTAAACTGAAGGAAGGCAATTTATCTCAAAATAATAATTTAAAAAAGCATAAACCAGTCTCAGTTTTTGCCATTTATAGCCATTATAAAGAATGATTACTTTTTGAGGTAGGTTATTCATAGTGAACTGTCGAATCATCGGTTTTGCTGACTGCAACAAAACCATTCATGGAGAATCAGGGGAATTGTTTTCGTGAAGGGTAGGTTAATAACCTGTAACACCAGACAGAAGAGAAGACAAAAATCTCGCTTTGAATTTTGTGGCTGGATGGATCCAGTAATCTCAAAGCAATGCAAAGTTTATTGTTGGCAAAGATGCGTCTGCTTTTGATTTGAGTGGGCTAATGTAATATGCTAGTTTTGTGTTAGTACAAAAGCTTCTCTGTAAAAAACCTATACACACATACATTTTTCTGTATATCTGAACATAAATGTGTGTGCATATATGTATGCATATATGTACATGCTCATATACCTACATTTTAAAATCCTCTCTGTCCTAAGAGACAGACTTACTTTCCTAATGGCTACTCATGCATATTAGTAAAAAACTACCATTTTACGCTTGGGTCCCTGAATTTAAGCACTTACAGCCAGGTTTTTCAAGGCATTTAGTTATTTAAACCTAGAAACAGGTTCCTCAAGGGATCATCTACTTTTGCTAGTGAGATAGGCGCCCACAGGGAGCTTGTTGCAACTCTGCATGGTTAAGTACCACTCAGTATTTGATTCTTACCTACATGTTGATTCATAGGGTCATAGAATGGTTTGGGTTGGAGGGGACCTTAAAGATCAACTAGTTCCAATCCCTCTGCCATCGGTGGGGATACCTTCCCATGGCAGGGGGTTGGAATTAGATGTATGTAGTTTGCTCCGGTCCCTTTAAATATAACAATTAGATCTACTGTTCCTCAGTTTTGAAAACATTAGCTTTGAGAAATTTATCATTCGAAGGCTGCAAGCTAGGCTTGCAGTCTTCCTTCTGAAATTTAAGAGTTGCTATCTCTTTTCAATGAATCACACTGTGGAAAACCCCTCCTAATTAATGTATGTATTTTCATTTCCTGCACTGCATTTCTTCAATCACCTTATCAGTACATTTTTTGTCAGGGAACCTTGCATCTTTGTCAAAACTGATCTGCTATGAGAAATATTATAAGGCCACCTAAGAGCCTGCAGCAAGAGCCAAGAAAAGGGCACAGAGGCAAATACTTTTAAAAGAATTATTCAGAAAAAAAAAGTGTGCATATCATATCCGAGTGTTCAAAGATGTGCTCCTTAAACGTAGCATAGGTGAGGAGTCAGGCATTTTGTAAGGTGGTTAACCCATGTCAAAGAGCAAAAATACTTAGTCTCCCATTAACAAAACACGTAACAACAACACCACCACAAAAAAACCCTCAAAAACCAACTGACCAAACAAACAAAAACAACCAAAAAACCCAGCTCCACCTCCAGCAAAACCTCTGCTATCTGGAGCCCAAAAGGAATCTGCAGATGTATACCCCCTGCTTGAGAACAAAGTCTTCAGTCACTGGAATGCAATGCTATAAAAACAAATACTACAAAGCCTGGTAACAGGGGGATGTCTCACTTGCATATTTTTTTGTGACCATCTTGGTTTGCAGAGAAGGGGGTCCCCAAAGCATGTGAGCCAGCAGGATCCCTTTGTACTAGGTCGCTGTCTGTTTGGCCAGATGTCTTCCCAACAGTGAGACAGAAAAACCAGAGCTCTTATTAAAATAAGTCGGGGAAAGGAATGGAAAAAAGCATGTGTCCAGTGAAATGAGGCACATTGTGTCCCATCTGATATTTATTAAATGTTGATCAAATCAGCAGTGAGAAATGCACATCATGCGGAAGTGACCCTGGCTCCCTGGGTTTGGAAGTGAGTGACAAATGTCTGGGAGCAGACCAACATTGAAAACATGTGTACGGGAGGCAGAAAGGAGTGTGCTGCACTAGCAGCAACAATAACAAATGGAGAAGCGCTGACTTCAGCCGAGAACCCCCTTTTGCAGGTTTTACATGTGTTTTGTCAATGGCATGGGCGTGTAGGGTCTTTCCCTGTCCATTTACTCTATGGCTTTCTAGATGAGAGGCTACACATCTCCTGGAAGAACACTGCATTTTGTGTAAGCCATGAAAGCAAGCAGTCGAGTGGGTAAAATTGGGCAAGTTTTGCCAAATCAAAGCCCAAGCACGGGCTCCTTCAAGTCTTTACTCTCAGGTTTTTGATAAACCTGTATCATTTTATGCCAGCCTGCTGGGTTTTGTGTAATCACAGTGAGCATTTGAAATCATCTCCCATCTGTTGTTGCTTAATCTTTTGACTATCGCATCTTTTCAGAGCAACCCTTCAATAAAATTAAGTGTCCTTACAGCGCGGACTAAATGCATCTCCTGTATCAGAACAATCTTATTCAGGCTTGGTCCTTAAACAGGGTGGTGGGGAAGAGCAACGGGGCAAGCTGAAGCCACGCTCTGTGCTTGGGGAGGTTGTGGAGCCCAGGTTAAACTGTAATTCATCCCTGTACAGAGAGGTTGCATTCCTGGCTTTTACCTTTGCTCATAGCCTGGATCATTTAACTGCACAGAAAGACATCGGAATGAGTCTTCCAAATGTTTTCTTCAAGGTACCCCTTTAGTAATCTTTAGTAGGTTTTGTATGTTTAGTAAAGTAGAAAGTAATCTGTATTTGCAACAAAGAGTAAATTTAATAGCTCTGAAAGACTTTATTGTGACCATCTCTAGGCAAAGGAGAACAAAGGAGCCTGTTAGAGCTTCCTGGGTTTTTACTCCAGCCCTGGACCTGGGGCACGTTAGATGAGGGTAGCGGGGGTTGGATGGCAGTCAGATGCAGTTTTAAGCTGACAGGCAGAAAGCGCCAGCAGGCAATGCAATACACAGTTCCAGCCCAGCTGAGTTAATGGAATTGCTCCTGCCTGTAGGACCGCTTTAGTACGCTGTGTTTATGTTATTGATACCAACAGCAGTGGACTGTTACAGGATGGAAAGGTCTGGCTTTTGTTGGGGTGCTGTTCTGATGTCAGTTTGAAATACGCTGAAAGTAAAAGTTCTGAAAAGCCAAAGTGCTGTTTTATTGAACCAGCGATAGAGAGGACTGAGGCAAGTGAAACAAGATCCTTATGAAGCACTGGAACGTACACGATGCTGGATGCTGAACTGCAGTGCATCCAGTGACATCAGCAAAGTTTCAGCTCATTACACTACACAGGAAGCCGGAGTACGGTGACAGAAAGCAGGTCATGTCATAAAATGAGTAATCTTAATATGAGACTGTAATCAAGTGAAACTTTTCTGTGTGCAGTTGCTGTCAAAGGTTTTGTTTTAATTCCTGCCTTTCTCTGTGCTTTGTACCTCTGCAGTCTATCACTCTTCCCAGTTATGGATCTGGCCCTGCTTCCACTAACATTAAAAGAGCTTTCTGTTATCTGTGTGTTTAGAAGGTGAATGTGATGTGCTTTGTGCCCCAAGCTTCTCATGTTTTTTGATTTGCGGGACATTCAAAGACTTGTGGGATTGGAATCTGAATTTTAAGCCCTTTGGCGGAGGGGCCACACAGGGGCTCAGTGAGTCTGTTGGTACCAGCTAACAGCAGCAAAATGGTGCTCCACACACCCTGAGTTCCCACGGTGAAATAATTTTAGTCTCTGAATACCTACTCCAGCTTTTTCAGCGCGCAGAGCTTCCACTCTAGCAAACTCCTTGAGACCGTCAACCAAAGAAAGAAAACCAGCATACACATCAGGATCCATAAGCAAACTTGGCTATTGAATTATGGACTCTTCAGCTTTTCTTTTATGGTGTAGGAGTTATCAGCCTTCCAAATCCAAGTCACCAATAAATGGGCTATGCAACTGCTCATCTCTTTGACAGCTCCCTTCCCTCTCACCTGCACAGACAGGAGGAGAGAAGCCTTTTCCCTCTGGAGTTTCTGTTTATGCTTACAAGCATTTGTCTCATTTCCCCCTATTGTTCCTGAAAAAAGAACTGGATCTTCCCAACTGATATTATGCCTAAACCCCAAGGAACCCAAATCTACGACATCATTTTCATCATATGGCAACAGAATGTGACATCATAGCTGAAAAGTTTAGAAAAAACATAATGTGGAAAGCGGGTTGACCTGTGGGAGATGCACTTCTGCCTTATCCGCAACTAGTATATGTGCAGAGGGAACTGAGGAAAATGCTTTGTCAAATAAACTTTGTATAAATCCTCTTCCTGAGTTGCTCCAATGTGGTAGTCCCTCCTTCAAGTATGCTGGGCTTAAGGAAGTCACTGGAAAATGCAGTTCTTTGAGAGAGAAATACAGTTGAGTTAATTTGGTATGTCAGTCACCCGTCCTCTGTAAACCCAGGGGAAGTGGCCTGTGCTTTTCTCTTCAAAAATGAAAAATAAAAAAATACTCTGCAGGAGGTCGTGAGTTGGGAAAAGTAAAATCAGCTGTGGGTTAGGCCTCGGGGGAAATATAAGTTACTCATAAAAAGCTACGGAGCAAGTTTTGATTAGTTAAGTGATCTGGTACATAGAATTTATTAGAGCTTAAAGCTTTCCTGTGGGACTCCCCTAATAGTACACAAATAGTGTAAAATATCAAAGAAATGAATTTTCTGACAGACACAGAAAGCTACATTGATCCTGGCCTACTTAACACACCTCAGAAGGAGGGATAAATCCCAGCCATTCGTTCCAGCACAGTGGTCCAGCTTTCATGTTTTTACACGTTTGTGTTTCTGATTAATTTCTTGGTAACTTAATCAGTGCTTCCAACACTCTTGAGCTGTTCCCAAGGAGAACGAAGAAAGTCTTTCCTAATACACTCAAAGACATCAAACCATTCTGCAAAAAGCTCAAATATAAAATAGTAAAGACCTGTTTTCTCTCATCAATTTGAGGACATTTTTCTCATCCACAAGGGGAAATTCACCAGCATTTTTTGTTGGTGTAGATGTACCACTAGCTTTACCAGTATGAACCCCTTCTTTTCTGTGGAAATAGTATTCTCCAAACCCCCCAAAATAAGAATCTCTCATTATAGAAAGTGTTCACATGGTAACCATTTGAGGTAATGGTTACAAAGCAGGACCAGTATTCCTACCAGGTTTTCATAATGCTGTTTTATTTCTGTATTGTCCTTCTGCCAGAGCATTTACTATCTCCCATCGCTCCTGTAGGGAGACTGAATGCTAAGAGTGAGCTGCTGCGGTGTGGTGCCTGACAAAGAGGATGCTAATAAACATTTGACTTCCAAAGCTCACCATAGTCTTCTTAGCACAATCGGAAAATAGTCCAGTCTGTAAGGAAAGCCACAGGTTTTCGAGTGAGACAGGACCTACTTGGCATCCCCAAGCTAAAATCCCAAAGTGATTGTATCACTAAGCTGATGCTTTAACCACTGTGGAGGCTATCCTGGCAGAATAGGCAGATAGGCACCTAGGTGTCATCTGCTTACACAAATAATTTGTTCTTCAGAAAATGGAGGAGAGGAAATGGTGAGATAAAACCATCAATGTGTTCTTTCCCATTGTTTTAAAATTCTTAAAATCTTCTTTTGCAGGTATTCAGGAGGGGACTCAATGTACCAAATGTAAAAATAACTGGGCACTGAAGTTTTCCATCATCTTATTATATATTTTATGTGCCCTGTTAACAATCACAGTAGCCATTCTGGGATACAAAGGTATGTATGCGTCAAGCCCAACATTTCACTTTCAGCCAAGCATCCAAGCGCTTTTCCACATGTTAGATAGACAGACTACTTACCACATTTCACCTTAAGTATCGATACCAATAAATGTCAGTGTTGGCTTTTTGTACACACATAACAACAAACTATAACCTTAGATATTCACTTTCAAACATTTATGAAGTTTTGAAACTAGATTAGAAATTTGAAAGAAAAGAAAAAAGTTAGAACAAAAAGATCATTCCTCCACCACAAAGGAATACTAACTGGAAGACTCAAAGCTCTGTACCATGCTATACCTTGATTTCACCGAGCTCTTTGACATGGATCACACCTTTCGAGAATAAATGTCCTTCATAATGGAAGAGCCAGGAATAGTCTTATTAATATAATATTTATCACAGGAACAAAGTATAGGATCAATATTACTTTGAAATATCTGGAAGAAAGACTGAACCAGGACGTGCCAAAGTATTGAGTTATCTACAATTATTTTGATGAACAAAGATGCTTAGACACTTTTGACAGCAATTTCAAAGATTCTGGTAGTTGGGCAACCCAGTAATGGACAAAATATCATTTGTGTAAGTCATCGCACATTCAAAAGCACAGCTTAAAATTCTCATATGTCTTCAGCACTAATTAACTGTAGCCACTTAGGCGTTCTTATGAATGCTTTGATGTAAATGTCTGCTTGTTGTGCAGTCACAGCTATAATAAGTTAAATAAGTCAGACACGAGTTTCTGGTAGGAAAAAGAAAGTGAATAACATCATCGTGGGTATTAGGACATTGCAGCATGTTGTGGAGAAAACCAAGCTGGCTTTAAGCTAGCTGCTTGAGTATGGCTCTGAGAGTAACTTCAAAACGCTTCCAAGAAGCTGGGTAAATATTCATGCGATTAGCATGCAGTGTGTCCTGTGCCTCCAACAGCTGCACTCATAGCAGAGATGACATCACCTCTGGCCCTTTGCCAGCAAAAGAAAAGGAAATTGTAGAAATAGAAAGGGATAAATACTTATTTAAGAGGATTTGATACAGTTTTGAGTGGGAAGAAAATTAAAACTGCTTGGTTTAGATGGAAGATTTAGCCAGGGAAATGACAGAATGTGAAGAACAGATAGAAATACATAGGTATTCCTTTTCATGATAAAGCAAACAGAATGTGGCAAATTAAAATCAAATTTAAAGAAATGTAGTACATATATAACTGGTCAGACATTCTCCTAAAGAATGTGTAAGTGGTCTCTGAAAGTCAGATTCTGAGGGAAAAGACTTTCCAGGATTCAAAAACTTGTTCTTGATCTATAAAGATAGGATCATTTGGTTGTATGGACTACAGGAGGACAAACTTAGGCCTTTTGGATATATAAATCTACAGAGATCTGCTTACAGAAGATGAGGGTGGCATCCTTCTGGGCTGTAACCCAGCCACTAAATGCCTGGGATTTAGCAGAATTTTCCTCAAGAGAGTTTTATACATGGCCATCAGTTGTGGGGCTCACCAGAAGACTCAAACCTCACCTGGCATCAGAAACAGCGTATCAAGTTGGAGGGACCATTGCTCTATATTTTGCTTTGCCAAACGTTTGTTCCTCTGTGTGTAGGAAGCAATAGCAATAAGGAAACTGTCCAAAAGATCTCTTTGGGAGAGGGAGTTTTTCTTCCTCATTTCAATCCACAGATTTCAAGCTTCTTTCTCTATGGGGGCCTCTAGCACCATCTTTTCCCCAGGATTTGCTGTCATCTTGAGGCCCCATCTTTACTGCTCAGATTTCTAAACCTCCTTCTTGTACTGAATAGTCACTGGGGACTAGTCTTTCTGTCACAGCAGTACCAAGCCACATGTATCCAGGGCGAAGACAAAAGAATTTCCTCTCTCACAAAAAAATGGGAAAAAGGTTATAGGAAGGTGGATAATGCACATCTTGCTCACAGACGTTAAGACATTTTGGTGACCACTGCTCTACCGCTTACCAACTTGGTGTCTGTTTCACCTGAATGCCAAGGGAAAGACGCATATGCTGGAGAAAAGTCCTGTTTAATCCAAGGTATCCCTTCTATAATGCCAAGCAGCAAATGGTCATATGTCAGGCATTACTTTCACCCTTTGTACCTGCAGCTTAAGAGCTTCATCTCCACAATGCCTAAGCGCTAATTTGCAAGGAAAACATGAGTTAGACAAAAGCCCAGCTGGTGGTACATATTCAAAGGAATTACTCCAATATTTTTGATCGTTGGGAAGGAATTGGGCCTTAAAGGAGGAACAAAACTCAAAATAAAATTTTATAGCGCTCTTGAACTCTCCTCTCTGCATCAGAGTTTGGCTTGTCTTTTTTATTACAATATTACACTGAAAGAAGGAATTCTGCTGGCGTCAGTGATTCTTTCAGTCTCTTAGCTAAGTTTCCATTAAATTTGCCTCCCACACTTATGTTTACAAAGCCCAAAACTACTTTTAAAACTTTCATTTCCTACGTGGTATTTAGATATCCTTTGTGATTTAAAACGTTAAAACTACTAATCAGTGGATTAAATATGGCAGGCAAAAAAACAACTCGATGGGAGGCAAAGTCAACATAGAACAAACCTCCAAACTGGTGGTAAAAATTACATAGTAGATTGAGGAAACCTGAAACCAAAACATGAATTAAAAATCAAGGTCATGAAGGAATAACAAGCCAAGTTTACTATTAGTTTGCTTTGAGAAGACATACTGAATTATTTTTAAAAACATTAGTAAAGCAATCTGTAATTTTTTACACATATTTTCTTAAATGCAAAATACAAAGTTATAATTTTTCTGGCAGCAGCCAGTGTAGGATTAGCCTATTGAAGGTGAACAATCTTCCTGTGATTCCTTCCAGTGAGGCAAGCTAGCATGCTCTCAGCTTGAATTTCTGGTAGTTCTCATTCTCTGGTCAGCCCTTGGTTTTAACTTTCTTGTGTAATGCCCACCGTGACTTTCGTCTATTTCTTTTATCTGCCTCCCAGGCCGAGTTTGTCTGCTGTTACCTAGAGCCAACTCATCCTGGTGAGATGGCACCTTTTGTCCCTTCTTCTGAAATAGTAGTTCAGATGCAGACAGTCCTCGCTGTTCCAGTCAGCAACTACTTGAAATTTTGCTTATTTTTGGAGGATCTTTACCACATTTTTCACAGTGACCTTGTTAGAAGGTGAGATGATAATGTAGAGAGATCTGACCAAGCTGAGAAATAAGGTAATGCTATCCAAATCAAGCTTAAGGCATAGACAGGTTTTGCATTTTTGAGAGCAGCAGAGTGGCCTTCATAAGGGATGTTACAGCTGGTCTGCCTGTTTTGCCTTTGCCCGTTTCTGGAGAAGATGGGAAGTGGCTGTTCAAGCCCAGGGCACTCCCCAGAGGTTGACTTCCAATCCTGAGAGTGCTCCACCTGCTCACCTACCACTGAAGACACCATCCAGAGGTGATGGTGGGAGCTACTGCCAGGGACGGAAAAGCATTCCCAATAACAGAACAACCATCCATATGACCCCTTTTGACAGCAAGAGCAACAAAACCTACTTTGGCCACGGCACTCTACTCATTCTCCCCAGACTTCATCCTTTCCACTTGCAAGGCAGTAGCAAGAAAGTAAATAAGCTACAACTTGCTTGGGGAAGGAGTTTGGGCATGAGATCAAGTCCCCCAGGCTCACCATTTGTTTGACCGTAGAGGCTAAGATCCTGCCCCTGCATAAAGCAAATATATTCATTGGTTTGTCTATGGGATGACAAAATTCAGCTTAGCCTGTATCACTGAGAATCCTTGAGCTAACTCTGCAGGTCACGTTTGTAGAGATCTTTACTGTATCTGCCGCTGGAGCTGGGTGGTTTGAACTTGACTCTGGCCTCTCTCCTCTGCACTTCACATGACAGAACTGACTTGCCCTCTGAGGGGAAAGAATTAAAATACAGGAAATGGTTAGCCTGATACAGCTAATTCTGCACTTCACATCAGTTAATCTGGGTAAGTCATTGCCAGTTTAGTGTCAAATAGACAAAAATCAATACCTTCAGTATTTGAAAGTAGCCTTCTCTTTCCAGCCTCTCTAAACCAGCATCTTCCAGCTAAGGTTTCCAGTGTTAGATTTCATTCAACCATGAAAACATTCTTGTTGTTATAGGACGGTGTAAAATCCCAGTTTTTCAAACTTCAGATCTGAAGTACAACCTGGCATTCATTTGAACAGCAAAAGGAGTAAACTACATTTTCCTTTCCTTATTTGGTAATATATATTCATTTGCCAACTCCAAGTGTATTGCATAACTGGAGAAAACAGGTGAATATTACACTTAATCTGAGTTAACCAAACCCATAGGTGATGTGACATTTAGTCAAGGCACAGGTCCAGCAGAAACACTTGGGGTAGGCCTGCTTTTTAAATCCAGATGCTTTCACAAGTTCCTGTCTGAGTGCCCGGAGTGAGCCATGTCCTTCACAATGACTATCCAGAAACAAAGCAGAACACCATGGACTGAATAAGGGGCTGTCTGGAGCTAGCCAGAAGGAAAAGCCAAGTATAGTCCCCATGCTCACTGTATGTGATGTATAGGTGTATGCATGCATCAGTGGAGGATGAGAAGTAACTGAAAGACCTTTGCTGATCTGGGCTGCAGCTGGGAAGATGATTGGGCGGGACAAACAGAGAATAAACTCTGGCTTCATTTAGGAAAAATGGCATACAGCATCTTGACAAATAACTTTAATGGGCAGAAGAATCAGTGAAACATTAATGCTATAACGGGGGGGAGAAATGCTTTCTAAAGCAGAAGGTATTGAGCAATGGTCCCTCTGAAAAAAGCAAAGCCATTATTGTAGCCTGGATCTGGTGTTTAGCAAGCTTGTGCCATCATCCCAAATACAGAAAGCCGCACTCTGATTCTGTCTTTACGCATGCAGTAGTGTCTGTTTTACCAGCTTGTTAGCAGTATAGAAAGGAGCAGACAGGTAATTCACAGAGGGTGTCTGGTCTCTGAAAACCTTGAGACTTATTTCTCAGTTGTAACTCCACTCACTTCGTTGCAGTTGAACCAGAGATAATCTCAGCCTGCTGTTTCTCCTGCTGGTTTTGGGGAAGCAATGAAAGCCTGCTGTGTAACCGTGGTACCCAGAGTCAGAAAAAGAAGGGCAAAAGTTAATAAAGAAGGAGCAGTTCACGGACTACACTTTAAAGCTCCAGGATTCTTGTGGTTTCTTATATGCAGCAAAAGATACTCTAAATTTCTACTTTTTGTAAACCCCCAAATCTTTACATAGCAACAACTTCTATGAGGCTATTTCCTAGCTGCAGATTATCTCACGGACAGAAAGAGTGGTACCCCTTACCCCACACAGGTTTACAGGATTGGCTTCACTATCTCAAGACATAGGAAACACCTTATTTCTTCTCTTCGAAAGGGAGGGCTGGCACAATAATTCATGTAGCCTCTCCCAGGGTTGGTGCAGATCCACTGTGTTCCCAGTGTAGCAAAAGGGCTAAGTAATCTGCTGATAAGAAGAAAATTCTGCTCCAGTTGTAGTTTGAATGCAAAAGCTCATTAGACTATGTTTAGGCATGAAACCTGAAGGATGCCTCTAACCTTGCAAGCATTTCACATAATTGAATTGCAAGCCACTCTGGGCTCTTTATTTGTTGCTCTGCTTTTTCCATTTCTGTATTCCATCAAATAATCGGATTGTCTCAATGACAAGAAAATTACTCAGACATTACAAAATAAAGAGCACATCAGCCGTAAATCTGCACTTGCCAAATGACCATCCTTTCAATCTTCATGAGGCAGAATGGTTTCAACACCATTTTGAGTGATCTGTACCCTTATCAAGATGTTTAAAAGTTGATCCACAAAATATTTAGTAATTGCACCTTCACAGTGCTATCTCAGACCAAAGTTTGTTAGGCAGGTGGCAATTTTTAATGATTAGAAGGCATAGGGAGAAAAAAATGTTCTTTTTAAGGAGAAATGGCTCATAGCAAAAAAAAAAGGAAGTCTTCTTTGATACATTTGAACCTTTAGCAATCAGTCTGACTTTGGCACACAGCACTGTGTTTGGAGCATGGAAATACTGTTAAAAGACAAGGACTTGGTTCATGAGGAAAACCCACATAGAGGGATTTTCTCATTCAGGAGACAGATTGCTCATGAGCAAAGAAATGTTTGGGGGCAGTTGGTAGACTGAAGAACAGGAAGACTGTTGGGTCCAACCAGCAGATAGGAGCTCATCCTTCCATCATTTCACAGAGCAACAGCAGAGCATAGTAGCAGGCAAAGTAATTTTAAGGTGGTTTCTTTTTTTTTGTTTGATGGTAGTGGTGGGGTCTTAGTTTGCTTTATTGTTTACTGGACTGTTTTCATAATTTCACTTTTCTTCTTTCCATAACATCTTGTTCTCTTTCCCATAGTTGTAGAAAAAATGGACAATGTGACAGGTGGCCTGGAAACATCTCACAGAAGATATACAGAAAAGCTCACAGAGGTGGAGAGTGATCTGAAAAAATTAGGTAATCTACACACAAGCAAAGCCCCTTTGTATTATGGATTTGGGGTGTTCTCCTGGCAGATAGCAGCAGGAAATTTGTCTGAAAAATCTCTGGCTATGACAAGATACAGCACTTCAGTTTCTCAAGTACTTGGGAAAACACTTAAAAATAGTTAAGATCAGCTCTGCTCAGGAACAGCATTTTAAGCATACTTCAGTATTTACAGTTCCCACTGAAGTCACTCTGAAATCATTTACATTAAAATAAACAGACACTTAAAGGTTGTCCTCAGGAGAGAGTCCTCTCTGAGACAGAGATTTAAAACATTGCAGAAGCTGTTCCACAGCGCAAGAGATTCTACATAAAATGAAAATCTGTCACCCAGTCATCTTGATGCTGTTTTAGCAATCAAGATTCAAAACTGAAGGCCATTTTAAGGGATGCACAACTAGTCAGCTGTTCAAAGCTCTTAGGCCTGAGGCAAGTTGATTACTTCCACAAAATGTTTCTTAATCATCTCAGGGAATACAGGACACAAGGTTATTATGGGTTCAGGTCTCCCAAGTGCTGTCACAGTTCTTAATTTGCAGGAAGATGGAAAAAGAGCATGGGTAAGGATTCTGATCACTAAGTGTACATTTCTACCTTTGTTCCTTGTCTGGAAAGGAAACAGAGCTGTTTATTATCAATTTATATATACATAGACTTATATTTTATATAATTAGGTTTTATATAAATATTAATATGCACATAGATGCATGTGCTTCCTGAAATAAATTTTGTTTAGCTTCA
This sequence comes from Chionis minor, assembly GCA_013398295.1. Taxonomy (NCBI): domain Eukaryota; kingdom Metazoa; phylum Chordata; class Aves; order Charadriiformes; family Chionidae; genus Chionis; species Chionis minor. The sequence continues at coordinate 283,554 of VZSF01000446.1, forward strand.
TAAACCATATATTGAGACATGTATTTCTAGGGAAAATTGCTTGCTTGCAGCTTGATCATAAATTTTTACAACTTTTTCCCCTCAAAAAATAGCTGGATTCTGAAGTATTTTCGCACTGCATTTAGTTCAAAGCCATGGAGTAATTCAGTGGCATGTACTTTTACTGATACGTATACAGAAGTAAATGTTGTGCCTTAAAGCACATGCAATTTTTGGGGTTATATTTGGGTTATTACTTTATGCTGATTAAATTTTTACAACTTGGAGCACCTTTGATTCATTCACACCCCCACATTTTTACACGCTGCTGGATGGATGGCCAGTGAGATGCTTAGGACCATTAGATCCCGTTTAAGTTGAGGAAGTGCCATGGAGGAAGTTGAAAAAGTTATGAGGCAATGTGTGTGGGAGGCATAAAGGTAAGAGAACTGCTGTAGGGCCAGAAGGGTAACAGCATGTGGTGAATGAAAGACAGGCCTTCAGAGATTAGCTGTATGTGGACCTGGCAGTTGTCAGAGCTGTGTGAGGAACACTATATAATTTGAGCTATAACCGAGAGGTAAACATAGAGTCAGAGCTGAGAAGAGCCTGGAGTGAGACAAGTGGCAGGGAGAGGAACTGTGGTCAGGAAGGTGGCCATTCACAAAAGACTCCATAAACACTTCAGACTGAAGTCTTACAAGCCCCCATTTGATGTTTGCCATCATGCCTCCTTCAGATACCCCAGAAGAAAGCTCCATACACAGCTGTATTCACTGTAGTTTATGAAAACCATTCTGACCTCTCTTGGAGTCATCTGAAATTAGGGACTCCAGACTGCATAATTCATAAATATAGCTATACTTAGGTGAGGACAAAAATGTATGGACTGTGTGTAGGAGAGAAAAATGATTGAGGTCAAGAACGGGAATCTTCCCTGAGTGTTGACCCCTTATTTCCTTGGTTTCTGTGTTCTGGCTGATGAGCTATGCAGCCTCAAAAGCTTAATCATAGTCAGGCAAGCTCCCAGAAGTATACTGTAAAGCAGTGTAATCAAGAGCAGAGATGTTCCTCTAAGATTAAAAGTTTTGCCTTCCTGAAACTCAGAACATGAGGAAACAATGATAGCAAAATAAATGTCATTAAAAGTAACAGTCGTATGTTAGTGAAAAAAACAAAAGTACATCATATCCTGTCATATCTGGAGTAGCCTGTTGGCAAAGTTTTTGTCTCTAATGCAAGTTGTTTTAAAATAGGTACTAGAACTTTAAAACTAAACCGAGGATTTTAAAAAATGAAACGATATGTACTAAATCACAGTGAAGATATTCCACCTGCCAAGAAAAGAAGGAAGCAAATCTGAACAGCTAAAATTTACCTCTAAGCTTTCAGCGATAGCCAGTTGTAACTTCAAAACATAAACTTACTGGTAACTCTTTAATATTTTGAATTCTGCTTACAATCCAGTTTTCATTGAGAATACAAGCACTACTTGACTGAGTATGTTCATCAGTTTCTAACAGTAGTTTTTCCTGTATATGACAACAGAATCACCATTTTGTCCTCCTCATCAAGACACGAGGTCTTAATTTCTTTGATTTTTTTTCTGTGTCTAGTGGCAGAACTTTCCTTAGTGGTCTCTCTTTTCTGGAATAGATAGCATAGAAGTTCTATTGACAGAAGATTTTGATGATCTGACTGTACTTAAAATAGTGCTTTTTTATACTGTGTTTTAAAAAACTTATCCTAAAGCCTTTCTTTTTGTTTCCTGTACAACAGATGACCAAGCTGGACAGAAAGCCATGAATACTAACACTGAACTGTCTAGCTTCAGATCTGACATACTGGCTCTTCGTCAGCAGCTTCATGACATTGCAGAGAAAACTACCAGAAACAAAGATACACTGGAGAAGCTGCAAGAGTCTGGAAATGTATTAGATGATAGACAGAGCCAAATGAGAAGTGCCTTAGATAGTAACTCTTTCATGATCATCAGCGTCAATAAGACTCTTCAGGCATATACTGGCTATATCAACAATCTTCAACAAGACACAAGTAATATTCAAACAAACTTGCAAAACCAAGTGCATTCTCATAATGTGGTCATCATGAACCTGAACAACTTAAACCTGACACAAATACAGCAAAGAAATCTTATAAGTGTCCTGCAGAAGTCAATGGAAGATACAAGCTTAGCTATTCTAAGAATCAAGAATGACTTTCAAAATCTGCAGCAGGTTGTCCTTCAAGCCCGGAAGGACACTGACTGGCTTAAGGAGAAAGTACAAAATTTGCAGACTTTGGCCGCCAACAACTCAGCACTGGCAAAAGCTAACAATGATACACTTGAAGACATGAACAATCAGCTCAGCTCCTTCAGTGGGCAAATGGAGAATATCACCACAATTGCCCAAGCCAATGAACAAAATCTAAAGGATCTCCAAGAACAACATAAAGAATATGAAAACAGAACTTCGGCCAGATTCAACCAGCTAGAAGAGAGGTTCCAGGTCTTCGAAACTGATATAGTCAACATCATTAGCAACATCAGCTACACTGCTCATCATCTACGGACACTGACTAGCAATCTCAATGAGGTCAGGACAACTTGTACAGACACCTTAAGTAAACATTCAGATGAGCTGATTTTTATGAACAGCACACTAGCCAATATTCGCTTAGACTCTACATCTCTCAAGATGCAGCAGGATTTGATGAGGTCAAGGTTAGATGTTGAAGTTGCCAATTTGTCGGTAATCATGGAAGAAATGAAGCTGGTAGATTCCAAACATGGCCAGCTCATCAAGAACTTCACTATCCTACAAGGTATGCAGCTTCTCTAGTGATGCCCGTAATGGTCTATGCTGAATGCCTGCTTGCATTACTTCTTTAGTTCTGTGGAAGTTAGCGCATGCTGGTACAGAGTTTTCCATTATCCAATCCTAAACTTAGGAAATGTAAATATAGCTTGGATATTCCTTACTATTTTTCCTATGCCTTCTCTACATACCTAGAATGGGGATGTTATGAAAGAAGGTTCTGACTTAGCAAAATTTTATTCTAAGTGACTGAATGACTGGAGTTTGCTTTAGTTTCTAAAATAAGCTAGTGAAGGTGTGGAACCTCAAGAAACCAATCCCTGTTAAGGAGGAAATGGCTAAAAAATATACATTGGACTATTCCCAGAAAGGTCCACCCTTACTGAAAAACAAGTTGCTATTTCACTTTAAGCCAGTTGTTACTCTGCCAGAAAACATCCTACTTTGCTTAGTTTTTAATCCTGGGATATTTTATTTTCTCCAGAAATAAATAGCATCAAGTTTAGGAGGTTTCTCCCAGCCACGTATTATCCCAAATGAAAAGAACGCTCGTATTTCCAACCTGATGTGAACCAGTCAGGCCTAAAACTCTAATCACAAATATAAATCTGTTGCTCCAAAAAAACTAAGGCTGATATAGAGCCAAGATTACATGTCAGTAACCTTAACCTTTCTCATTTCAGCTAGGCCTAAATGACTCCAGGTTAGGAATTTACCTCTGGAGGAGTTTACATGATGGAGGGGGGGAGGGGTGTGTTGGCAAGGCATTTGCTCATCCATGGTCAGACTCCAAATTTATTTTGTTGTTTATTGCTGTCACAATATTGCCGTTTCCTATCATGGGTATCATTCTCTTTCCTGTTATAGCCAGCCAGTTAGCAACTAGTACTTCTGGTCTTTCCCACAGTTGGCCTATTGTTCACTATCCATCGTTTTGTCTCATTTTGACAACCCATTATTGACAGAGCAGCAAACAGGGTCACTGGAGGAGAAAGAGTCCTGTAGTCCAAGAGCAGAGAGATGGGGCTAGAAGGAAAAGGGAGCACGGCAGAGTTGGGGAACGGGAGCATCACCATGCAGGACTGCATGCATCAATGGCACAGAGTGTGTCTCGCGGGGTCTGGCACCTTGGCTGGTCACCTGGGGCATGTTGTCACTGTCCAGTTCACAGGGCAGGGTGCATCAGATTATTTTCTTCTGTATCCTGTATTTCATGGGGGATGAGGGAAGAGCAATGGTATATAGTGCCTGAGAAGCAGACGTACCTCTACAAGCGCTGCTCGAAGTAGCTGTTAGCTCGGTTTTCACAGTTCTGAATGAATATCCAGCGTTGCTGGTCTGAGATATATTAAACAAAGACCCCACGTGGGCTTTTTGTTTTGTTTTCTGTCTGTATCCCCACTTTGCGTGCTTACATTGTTTCAGGCCCTCCTGGTCCAAGGGGACCTAAAGGTGACAGAGGCCCTCAAGGTCCTCTTGGCCCCGCTGGACTAAAAGGACAAAAAGGAGAGAAAGGAGAGCCCGGACCACAAGGACCTGCAGGTGAAAAGGGCCCACCTGGGCCAACTGGGCCACCAGGAGAAAAAGGAGGGAAAGGTTCAAGAGGATCACCTGGCTCCAAAGGTCAGAGAGGTTCTCCTGGCAAGACGGGTCTGCCTGGACCAAGTGGAGACCCGGGGCCACCAGGTCCACAAGGCAAAGATGGTCCACCTGGGCCACAAGGTCCACCAGGATTTCAAGGCCTGCAAGGAACTGTGGGAGAGCCAGGCGTACCAGGACCTCGAGGACTACCTGGGCTACCTGGAGTCCCTGGGCTGCCTGGTCCAAAGGGCCCACCTGGCCCACCAGGGCCACCAGGTCCAGGGATGCCAGTGGCCCTACAAAGTGAACCTACATCAGTGCCCGAGGCTAACGGTAAGCTGTCAACACGCCGCGTGCATCTTTTACCAAGATACAAATATATGTAGCAGAGGATGCTCACCACTTAGTTACTGGTTCACGTAACCTCTGCTGCCTCATACTAAATCTCTGGGATTTATCACAAACAGCCCTGTTGCGTGAAGCCATAGCTGTTGGTCTTCCTTCTGATGACCTGAAACTGACTTAAGTTAATGTTTTCCTTAAGGAAAGGTGGCAGTAGTATGACTAATAAATAATCCCCTTGACCACATAATTTAGCCTTGATTTCACAGAATCGGGATCCTCAGAAGTAAATTCCCAAACTCTAAGTACTTTAGGTGGCAGCGTGCTGTAGATGAGTATGGGATCCTCCACTTATTATTGGCCCTGTGCAGAAAGTTACCACTCATCTGTTGTATTCTCAGTAACTGGATTAACACAAAAAATTCACATCACAGGTTGTTCTCCTCATTGGAAGAACTATACAGAAAAGTGCTACTACTTTTCAACTGAAAGAGAAGTTTTTGAAGAGGCAAAGTTATTCTGTGAAGAGAAGGCATCACGCTTGGTTATCATAAACAACAAAGAAGAGCAGGTAATTACTTTCTCTTTCTATCTTTCAAGGAGAGAGTTTGAAGTTATTTAACACATGGAATCCACAAGGCAAGTGGGAAGCTGGGAGCACTGTGAATTCATACAGTGGACACAGTGATTGAATGCAGTTAGTATTTTGTCAACCCTCTGCCGGCTCAGCAGCTTCTCCATGTGCAGAAGGGCAGCATGAGCAGAGCTGGTGCTGACCCTGAGGGTGGTGGGCACAGAGCTGCCAGGAAGGCTAGCAAAAGTTGTAGGAGTTTTGAACCTTTAAAGATGGAGTCCATTATGCATTGCATATTATCCAAAATGTATTTTTTGCAGTGGTGAATACAATTTAATTTTAAATTGTCTGGTTTAATACACGTAGCCTAAGACTATGGTTACCCAAAAATATTTTTAATCTAACTATAAATCTAGCTATACTTTTACTGCTGTTCCACAAGATTATTTGGTGGCTACATAGCAGTGAGGACATCACCATACAACTGCTTACTCTTTGGGTCTTCTTCAACTTGTATCTGTAAGACATTGGCTGTGACTTTATGTCAACCTAATTTTCATGCCTAGCTCTCTACCTCACATGCAAACACTGCAACAGAATCTAGTGTGGGCAAGGGGTCACAAGGCCAACTCCTGAAACATATCTTCACCTTAGAAAAATTTCTCTGACCCTTCCTATTCTGGTAACAAAGATGCTCATGAAACCAGAGTGGCTTACTGCCTCCAAAGACAGTAGTGTTTGTTTGTTATGGACTAAGATGTTTCTTCCACAGCAATGGATAAAAAGGCAGATTTTGGGAAAAGGCAGCTTCTGGATTGGACTAACAGATTCAGAGAAGGAAAATGAATGGAGATGGCTGGATGGATCCTTACCAGTTTACACGTATGTAAATAAAAAACAATGGTGTTTATTTTCTGCAGATGCTGCCACTCTTGCTGACACTTCTGAAAGCAACATCTAGAAATTTTCCAATGGATTCAGAGGGTTGTAGATGCCAATGAAATAATTCATTACTGAGGGTGCTGCTGAACTGTTTTTTTCTCTCTCCCTTCTCCATGCACAAGGCTTTTTTTCCTTGCCAGAAAACTGAATGTTGAATGAAAGAATCCCAGAACTACATAGTACAGTGTTTCTTGCCAAAACATTTGCTTCTGACTTTTATTACAAAGTTGAGATAGAAAGCACAGACAGTTTTGCTGTCTTGGTTTGAATTTTCCTTATTTGCATTACAACTGGCTATAAATAGAGCGCTCGTTTTGGTAAAAAATGACCAGCCTTTAGATAAAGCCCAAATCCAAGTGGAAAGCATTAAACACAAGGAAAATGCATGAAACAAGGGTGTCTAAGCTTTGGCCAGCTGAGAACTGAACTGGCAGCTCTCCAGGAATCCTAGGGCTACACCTAATTCGTCCTAAATGGAACAGATTGCAACCACCCAAATTTTTAATACTGAGGAATGGACTGAAGAGTTTATAGAGCTGGGCATGCTGTCCTCCAGAAAAACAGGCTACAGTCAGTCAGATGTTAGGAAATGATTAGCTGTGATCTCATTGGTGTTCAATTTGATGAGAAACATGGAAAAAGTCAGATGTATTTCAAATGAGCCGAAATATTTTTCCCTTTTTCTCCCTCCCTGTTTTCATCTTTATTTCTCTTTATGGCAGCGCTGTGACTGATTCCCACTTCAGCCACTGCTTTCAATAGGTTTCCACTGCACCGTGGTTTTAGGTGCCCTGTTGTAACCTCAGAGCTGTCAGTTACTGCTTTTCAAAGTATTTCATTACTTCTGGAAAGCTGTGTGTCCTCCCAGGTGCCTGGTCAGATGCTCTGTGTCAGGCAGGCATGTGTTTTAGCTGAGCATGGACCGTATCAGCCAGCAATCACAAGCTCCCTTCAACAACCTGTTTCTTCAGGAAAATGGAGCTTTTAAGTCCTGAGGTTGGAAGCGTTTCTCACTTCTAAAAACAAAAACAGGATGAGGAAACACTTGCTGCAAGCTTTTTATGTGCTGCATTAAGTTTCACCATCAAAGCTGACGATCTCAAACGATACGTGTATATACACTTTCTACATTCCTTAATAAGTCCAAAAATTCAGTTCCCATCCAAATATGGGTCTGTAAAACAGATAAATCTTTGCTGTGCCTCCTGAGAGGCCTGTCTCGGTGCAGTCGGAGGGCTGAGCACCTTTGCAGTGAGCGATGGCAGGGTGCTGCCACCCTGGGCAGCACTCGTGAGCCTGACGGCTCTTCTCGGTCCCATCTGCTGGCAGGAACGCGGCGCGCAGGCTTTGCAGGGTTGAAGCACTGCACATGGAGCATTCCCACTGTATGTGCCTGTACATTCAGAAACTAAAATAAAGTTCATCCGTCTAATTTTAGGTCTCTGAGTTTTGGCAGCCCAAGGCCAAATAGATTCCCTTCTCTGTAATACATCTGTTTTCCATTTTCAGCAAGAGTCATGTATTGTTTGTTTCAACATGTATTTCCCGTTCAGAACAGATCTCATGATGTTTTCGTTAATTTCTTGCGGTGAAAAACTGTCATGTGTGCTGCATTGTGCAATCATATCTCTTGCTTTTTGGTTGAAAGAAACTGGAAAACCGGGCAACCTGATAACTGGAGCCATGGGCACGGGCCAGGGGAAGACTGCGCCGGGTTAATCTATGCTGGGCTCTGGAATGACTTTTACTGTGAAGATGTTAATAATTTCATTTGTGAAAAAGACATGGACAAAGGTAAGCAAGGTGCTTTGTTTGATGATTTCATCCTACCCCTAGGAGACCAAATTCAAGTAAATTTTCCACAGCTATAGGGGAGAAGATCCAGGCATAAGCCTAGATGCTGTGGCAGTGCCTTGTTGAGGAAGAAGGGCACCTTGAGCACTTCTACTCAGATCCAGCCCAATGTGGGCTTTTCTAATACTCTGCACGATGCAGATGCTGGATTTATTGCAATAAATCTTGTGCTCTTGTGCTCTTTCACCACAAGAAAAGAGCAGCCTTCAAGCGGGCTGTAGGCATAGTATGCTCCGCATCTTGACCGTCTCCTGTAGACTTCAAACACACCTAAAATTTCAAGCGTGATTTGGCACGTGTGCTCCAGACTCTGGCCACACTGGAAGATGTTTTTATAGGCTCAATGGCCATGCACAGAGGAAAGCTGGCCTTAGGATGGCTCAGGGACCAGCCACTGAAAAACCAAAAGGACTCTGTTTTGAGAATTTGTGCGACAGGAGGCACTTGGTGACTGCTAAGGAGGTCTTAAAATTCCCACCACTGCCAGATGTCCCATAGGGCTGAGAGGCAGGGCCCACAGGCCATAGGCAACTCGTCTGTTGTAGTTGGTGTGGAGGACTCATAAACTGCCAATGTGGCCAAGCAGTCACCCAGGTGATTGCCACGGGGCATTTCTTTCTGGTCATACGGGCATTTTTGCAATGGCAGGTCATTCATATGGTTGCTTAGAGCACAGTCCCATCATCACAGAGCTAGGGGGTATTTCTGTTCATGGTGGGCCTCTGCCCAAAACATTCTCTCCTCCTTGGAACCTATTTAGACATTGCTTTGCCAAGGGTGCCTGGCTGCTCCCGCTGCAGACACATAGGCTGAATTTCAGTGAAGACAGATGGAAATGTCAGACAAAGCCGAAATTACATCCCATCCATAAAAAATGCTCCCCTAAAACAAAACAAAGTGCTGAATAAGCTTTGTGTGTGTATAACTCTGCTTGGGTGTCCAGAGTAAAGGACCGTGTGTAAGTAATAATGTAGTTTGCCCTCGTTTTCCTACATACACTTGTCATTTTAGGACAACTTCATGGTTTACAAATATTTACCCTCCAGGACTTACAGGATCTGAATATGAGTCCACTTAAATTTTTAACATACCTTGATCTTTGTCTGTTTTCTTTTTCAAAATGTATTTAAGCTTCGCAGGTTTCTAACATGATTTTTTTTCTCTTTGTTTTTCTTTTTTCTCTCATAATGTAGGGCAAATATTTGGAGTGTAATAGGCTGTGACTTTACAGATACCTACATATTATGGAAATTTACCTAAAGAAGAAGAAAATCCTGGGAGAGAGCAACATTGCCTACCAAAATTGGAAAAAAAACCCACAACAAAAGCAAGCACTGAAAACTGGTTTAAATGAATAAAGGAATTCAGCAGCAACTGTTCGCCAGCATCCTGCAATTATTCGAGGCCTTTCAACCCACAACATCAGGAAATACCGTTGGACTAGTAGATTTTCTTCCCAACCAGTAACCACATACATAAGCAACTTTTGTCTTCTGAGAAAAGACATTCTGTCAATCTGAGTAAGACTGTTGGTCACTCATATAGAAAAACATATAAAGCAACTGTGTAAACAGTATGTTTCATTTGCTAAAATCCCAAATGTAGGAAAATTATACAGATACACGAATATATAGATTTTATATAAATATATATATATAGTCCAACTCTTATCAATAATATGGAATATACTTTTAAGAGCTTTTAAAACTTTGTATTTTTGTACAAAATATTTGCTTTTTACAATTGTTCTCTTTTTTACTGACTTTTTTTACAAATATAGTGCACAGGGGCCAAAGAAAACAATAAAGGTACTAATAAGTCATTAAGGTTTGCTATCAGGCCTAGCTCAGCTACAGAGAAATATTTTTCCAGTTAGAAATATTTGTACTTTCCCAGATGATTTGTTCTGGTTAAATAACTTTTAAAACAGATTTTAGATAGTGTTTTCCTTATTATAGGCAGTCTAGTCTGTGTGTGTAACAATTAAGTTGACTAAGGACTAGATACTCATTATAGCTCTGATCGCAGCCAGTGTTCCAGTAGGGTACTATGCAAAGACCATGTTAATAAAGGCTTTTCCTTCCTTCCTTCCTTCCTTCCTTCCTTCCTTCCTGCCTTCCTGCCTTCCTGCCTTCCTGCCTTCCTGCCCTCCTGCCTGCCTTCTTTCCTGCCTGCCTGTCTTTTCTGCCTGTGTTCCTTCTTTCCTGCCTGTTTCCTGCCTGCCTTCTTTTGCCTGCCTTCCTGCCTGCCTACCTTCCTTCTTTCTGGCCTGCCTGCTTTCCTTCTTGCCTGCCATCCTGCCATCCTGCCTTCTTTCTCCTCATGAGAAATGCCACAGAAGTAAATTGCCAAATTTTTAGAATGATTCTGAAATGTTTTCATTCCTTCCCCCTTCTCATGAGGAATTCTACCCTAGTAGGTGCTACCCACATTGCAAGTCAAGCCCAGATGAAGGATTTTATGTAAACAGAAGCAAAGGATCTGCACACACTGAAATATGTTTCTTTTTAAGACAGATTTCAAAATTTGGTAAGAAAAACATGCCATATTCGGAAAAGTCTAGTCAATTTGCACTTTTCCAGAGTGCTCTGTAAATCGATCTTGCTGTTTTCTTGGACCGGTACTTCTCTCCCAAAGAAACTAGAAAATAGAATGTGCTGCAAAACAGAAAGCAGTGTGGCTAATAAGATGATATCATCACCCAAATAGTTTCCTCCACGGTCCCATGAGCCGTTGTCTCGGCAGCAGTGCTGCTTATCAGAAATTAAAAGAATTAGCAACCAGTTAAAGTTCATTAGCAGAAACCCTGGTTTCAGTTCCCAGTTTTTATACTCGTTCCATGGCCACACACTATACCACGAAGGAAGTTGTTTTGACTTCTTGGGAAGAAGAGTTGTTTTTCCATTGCCTCCTGACCTGCCATTTACCTTGGCTGAATGCAGATCAGTTTGTTGAAATACTCCAGCTCTGTTGGAAAGAGACAAGATCTTGTACTTCACATTTTCAAATACTGCTCCTAAGACGAACCAATTAAAGCCTGCTGCTTTCCTACATCCCACACTTCCTCCAGTGTTCATTTTTGGGGGGGTGGCTTTTAATTTTAACTAATTTTCTTTAAAAAAATACACAAAATGTTACATTTGAGAATCTGTCCTATGGCACATATTAGATAAAAGACAGAACCGTCATGAAAATTGCATGTGTTTATTTCAAAGTGAAAGGTCTGTGTATTACAGTTGCAGAAACCATGTGTCGCCATCTTGGAGGCAGGGCTTTTCTTCAGGTAATCTGCATTTCCGGAAACTTTTCTTTTGGCTTTTTCATCAGGTTTTGAATACAACATGATTCTGCCATACACCCTGTCATGCTGTACCTAGGAGATGTGCGTAGATATGCACTGTTGTGTTTACGTATACATTTACACAATATCTGTGGAGATAAAGTGCTAATTTTGGATAACGAGGTACAAAACTATTACTTTGCAGAGAGCATCAGAAACCCTGGGGAGTGGAGCTTTGCAGAGTAACACTGAGTTAGAAGCACTACTACCTTTGTTTTGAATGTTGGCTTATTTGGGTGAAATAAGCCCATTCTGAGCATCTGCCACATTAAATTAAGTTTTTCTTGTGCATGTGATAGACTTCTGTCGACAAAAGAAGCGAATGAGAAACCTCTGTGTAATCCTCAGCTGTACTGTTTCCTTGCCCCGATTTCATCCTTCTCTTCCTTCAACGATAGCAGTGACGGTACACATCGAGATGAGATGATCCAAGAGTCATCTAGTGTCCTCCAGTCCCTCTAAAGAGGTTTTCTGCTCAGTGGTGATCAACAGCTATAGCTGCATTTATGCCTCCATAAGGTTACAGAAATGGCTGTTTGTCAGTGATAGCTGCTTAGTTCTCTGAAAACGAGCACAGCAACTATGCTGAACTGCCTGGGGTGGTGGCCTCAGCATGGAAATAACCATTGAACTAGGGCAGTTTAAGGATGTGACGTCTTCATGAATTGGAGCACCTCTCCTATGAAGACAGGCTGAGAGAGTTGGGGTTGTTCAGCCTGGAGGACAGAAGGCTCCAGGGAGACCTTATAGTGGCCTTCCAGTACCTACAGGGGGCCTACAGGAAAGACCGGGAGGGACTCTTTATCTGGGAGCATAGCAATAGGTTGAGGGGTAATGGTTTTAAACTGAAAGAGGGTAGATTTAGATTAGATGTTAGGAAGAAATTCTTTACTCTGAGGGTGGTGAGACCACCAAACTGGAAGAGGTTGCCCAGAGTAGGTGTGAATGCCACATCCCTGGAAGTGTTCAAGGCCAGGCTGGATGGGGCTTGCAGCAACTTGGTCCGGTGGAAGGTGTCCCTGCCCATGGCAGGGGGGTTGGAACTGGATGATCTTTAAGGTCCCTTCCAACTCTAACCATTCGAGGATTCTATGAAATGCTTATTTCAAAGTGAATTTCAATGCTGGGTTGTAATTATGTATGATAATGCTCTAGTTACCCACCTTTAACTGAGAAACGAAACATGCCTGGGCTCAAGTTCTCTGTTCACAGATTTGAGGCAAAGCGTGTAGCTGTTAGGCAAAACCGGCTGGAGAGGGATGCTGCAGTTGCATGCCTGGTGTGTTCAGTCATCCTTAAAACCTGGCCTGAGCAGCCAGGCGGGCTGAGACAGACCATCCTCCTGACCCCAGTATTCCTGCAGGAGGGAAACAGAGGTGTCAAGTGGCAACAAGGATTGAAATCACTGGGAGGATCGGGAGAGTGTTAAGACAGCTCAGGAACCTGTCAGAGAAAGGAGATTGGCAGGGATGCAAGCAGGACACCAGAAAGGGCCAAGAAATTGTCATGAAAGTCAGAGCTGCCACACAGGGTCTGGAAAATATCCATGTTAAATCTGCTTTCTGTATGGTTTGAACGATAACACAGGTTGTATGGAAAGTTTTAAGTGATAGGAAATTATTTTGTGCCAGCTTGAGTTTTGGCTTTCCTTCTCATGCACAAATACCGTAACTTGGCATACTAGGTACACATTTCCATCATCCTTTTTCTTGTTTAACATCAAACTAAATGCAAGTTCATACACCCTGGCAAGCACTGGGACTGTTGCAGAAAGGGGAGGGGAAGGCAGAGACAGTGCAAAGTCATTGTGATTTACATCCAGTGCTGGATTTCTTAATGTCATTTCTAACTTCTTTCATTAATTTATTTGGAAAACACCTTCAGCTGATTAGAGCATATAAATCTCAAACTCTCACCCCCTTTGATGTCTATAAATAATACCTGCAAATGTTCTAATAAAGGAAGCACTAAGTGGAGACATGGAAGTGAATGTTGTTTACTCTGTGTGTGCTTGTGTAACCGAGAGATGTGGAGATCGGAGACGTGGAGCCAGGACCATTCGTAGGTATTAAAAATCAAACTGATGAAAATTATTTTCATTAAAGCCTTTCTTCTCACTTACACCGTCACAGTTCTAGGGATGACTGTGGCTATTTTATCCCTTAATTGCAGTTTTAGCGTATTGTTCTTGCAGCAACTAGGTGCTGGAAACTTGGGTTTAAAGGTCTGAGCTGAACAAGACCCTTAAGAATGTCTTAAGCATGAACTACCTCTTGCAATTCTGTCCTAGCAAAAGGACACAAAGCAGCTCAGATGAGTCCCCAAGTGAAAGATGTCTTGAGTAGAGCAGGATCAGTCCTTAGCTTAGCCATTATTGCATCGAGCTTAAGTCGGCTGTTCATAATGGCTAATCTGATCTTGCTATTTCTCTTTCTCTCAGATGGCTGACCTCCTCTTTTAATTTTCTGTTCCTGGCAAGTAGCTCCTCTGTTTTTAGCAAGTAGCAGGAACTGGTCTCTGATCACTGGCAAGGCGAGGAGCTGGTCGGATGGCGGCCGCTGGCTGTCGAAGGAAAACACTCCACAGCGAGTAGGGGGAAGGCAGCCAAGTCAATTCACGTGTGAGAAAACAAAACCGCTTTTCCCCAGTGCAGCTTCTTGGGTTAAAAGCACAGCAGCTCACGCAGATGTAGCGTCCAAAGGGAACAAAATGTCTCCAACCCCAGGCTCCAGGGTTGCTTTGCTTTTGTTCCCCATCACTTCTGCGGGTGTCTCCGTACACCCTAGAAACATTTGCTCCTCTGTGAATGCCCAGTGGTCCCGGAGTGGGCTGTGTGCTGGTGAGGGACCGGCAGCAGGACAGCCACCCATGCTTAGTACTCTTCCCCACTGGGAGACCCCACTTCTCCCATCACCCAGGGAAGGAGCAGCAGGAGGAGGAGGAGGAGGAGGCATCTGTAGGCTCCTGGTGCTTGCCTGTGCTCACATGGAGGTAGTTTGGGTATCTAAAGATAGGAAAGCACAGTGCTTTATGGATAAAACCCTTGCTTCCCAGAAACCAGGCCTTCCTAAAACCAGAGCGTATTTGTTCATTCACCATCTCCACCTCACTTTTTCCATGCTGTTTAGTGAAAAGAAAAAAAAAAGAAAAAAAAAAAAACTTGGCTAAAAAAATTTTTGAAAGTTCTCATGTGTTTTCTTTCTTAGGGTGGAATACGTTTGTTTTTTCTTTCCATCTGGCTCAGAGATGAAAAAAACATTCTTTGATTTCTTTTTCAAAATAAACTCAGTATAATGCTCCAAAATTTGTGTAGAGATATTTTTTTTTAATACCAGGACAATAAAAGCAAATCACTAGGCAAATAATGTTCTTTTTAGGGAAGATCTTGCATGCCATGAGGATTTTCTTACCCAAAGGGCTTCCCAGAGGCATGTGAGTATTGCCAGTCCCGTTTTGTGACTGGAGGAAAAAGGAGATTTTCAAGAATTTGATTAATTTTAATGTCTCAATTTTGAGGATTTTGTTTTTGTATTTTGGGGTGGTGAGTACAGGACAAATATGTTTTCATACACCTCAGTGAAGGGAATTGCCTTTTCCATGCCAAATTCAACAGAATGGCATCTCTCCCACATCACCATGCGTATGGGAGGTGGCCGTTTCTACCGCTGTTTTGGAGAGCAGAGCTCACAGTGATCACAGCAGAGCAACATCAGCCCAGTTGAGAGCAATGTCTTGTGCGGGTACGAGTTAACAAATGACACTGAATTACCAAGACACACCTTGATCAGAGGGAAGAAAGTTAAAGTCCTGCTGAGACCATTGACTCCCCTGCAGCCCAACTTCAATAAATCCAGAACATTCCAGAAAAACATACCAAGTTCTACTTTAAAAATGAGTAGGGGGTTCTTTGCTCCTTTAGTCATTTTGGCTACTCTTCAAAACCTTTATTAGGAACCTTCTTTTAATCACCAGCGTGAATGCAATCATGTCCAGTTTAGAGACATTTGTTCTTGATCCAGTGCCGTCCTTTAGCTTAAAAAGTATCTCTCCTGGCATCAAGCAATTGTAGTGGTCAGTGTGGAGCCATTCGTCTTGAGACGCAATAAGGGATGGTTAGGAACAAACACATCCCTCTGACCAGCCAGGGAGCCCTGACGACAGAGCCTGGCTCAGGTCCCAGTGTCAAACCCCACAAGGGATTATCTGAGGACACGCCGGGCTTCTGGTGTTGGTGGAATGTTTCCACCATGAATGGTGGAAGTTTCCATACTCTTTTCTTGTTAGTACTGCTAGAGGACAGGGAGCAACAGAATGGATATAGAGGGTGGTTTCCAGCTGAATGGAGTAGGTTACAAGTGCTTGGCTTTTTATAAGGCATTTGAAAAATTAGTCTGCAGGTCTGAGCTTAAGCACACTTGTTCTGATTTTACACCAAAGCAGAATCTAAGTGCAGGTCAGATTTAGGTTGTTGATGTTCAAGAGACTAAAATCTCTGATTCACCAATTAGCATGTGACTTCTGCTTTTTCTGATCTATCTGTCCTGCCAAGGCACAAATCTGTGGCTCAAGCATCGGTGTGGTTCCAGGCTCTGAGAATTGCTTCCAAACTCCCTGCATTCACAGCCATGCTCCTGCCAGCCTTGCCAGAGGTCCTGCTGGTGGAAGCTACAAGTTTGAAATGGGATTTTGGAAGAAGTTTGTTCGGGAATCCCTCTCATTCAGAAGTCTGGGCATATTGCAAAGATGACATTTCCTTAATTCCAGCTCTATTACCCACACTCATATAAAACAGATGATGAATTATTTTTCTGAATGGTAACAATGTGCTTTTGTCCACTTTTTTTTTAATGTCAAAATAAAAGCCTGGAGGTGGAAATCAGGCAAAATATCCCTTGGCATTGCAGTATCCCACTGTAGCAGGCAAATAATATTCCTGGATTAATGCCTGTGAGAACAGCATGAACTGTATTTGAACAGCAGACAGCTTAGTGCTATCAGCTTGTGAAAGCCAACTAAACTGCAGGTACAGCCTTGTAACCTGTCCATCTTCTGATGGACAGGCACAACCCTGAATGCCTGCAGTGTTTCAAAGAAACTGTGGGAGACAAGAAAGAAAAAAGGTAAAGAGAAGAGTTGAGGACAGAAAGCGAACAGAGAAAAAGAGAAAGAGAAAGGGATGGATAGGGAGGAGAAAAGAAATAGATGGAGAATGACAGAGGAGTAAAACGAACCCTGATGTTCTCATTGTGGTTTCTAGTAAGATCAACCACAGAGGAGCTCTATTCTCAGAAACAATATAACAGGGCACTGTCATGGTTCTCGTAATTCCCATTCTCAGTTGTGAAAAGAATACATCCTTGCCTTGCAAGAGAAGCATGTCATTCAGTTGGTGCCTGAAGTCATGTACTACTTTCCCAGCATAAATAAAAATTCCTGGTGGCTCCAGGTCTCCGGGGAGCTGGGTTGGGGCTTTTGTTTTGGTGGTCAGTTGTTTTTTCTTACATGTCCTTTTCCTCCTACACAAGTTTTGAAACACAAAATATTTTCTAGTTTTCCAGCTGTATTAGAAGTACAGAGCTCAACTTTGGAAGAAAGATTAAAGCAAGAACATACAGCAGGTTTCCAAGCAACAAAACAATGTCTGCAGTGGGAAATAGGTTCACAGCAGTATTTGGACTCATAACTCCTATTTCCATACTAAACTCTCATTGGTGTCTGCATTTGAACAGGTGCACTTTATGAACAGTCAAACACGCATCTTAAATAATCGTAATAAACAGCAGCAGAAATACACAGATGTTGAAAAAGAGGAACTATTGAAACAAAAAGTAGGTAATTTGGTTTTAAAAAACAGAAAGGCAGTTGTTGAATGTGAACAGGGAGAGTTCAGCTTCAAATACCCCAGTGCTTTTCTTGGGTAAGGTGGCATTTTTAAGTGAGTGGACACCAGCTTTTCCCCTTTGATTTCAAGCAAAAAGCTAATTTCAGAGTCAGATCAGATCTTTGAATCCTGTTTTATCCAGATTAGCCATGGTAGGAGTGGGAAGGTGGTCAAAAGTCTAGGTCAGGGCTCTTCACTAGCTGAAATCATCTCTCTCCTTCTGTGTGTTTTGCAATGTTAGACAGGAAGAACACATTTTAAACATAAGTTTCACTCAAGTATCACTGGGAGCATTTTATTTATTTAGCAGACATCACCACGAGGTCTCCCAGTCTGCGTCCATCTCCTGGCATTTTACATATGAGAAAAAGCTAAAAATAAAATAAACCAAGAAAAAACACAGGCAGAACAGCTGTTGTTCTACCCAGACAAAGCTCTGAAGGAAAGCCATTATGATGGCGCAGACTCTGCAATTGAAAATCCATTTACATTTTCAAGTCTGATTCCAACTGTAAATCTTAGGTTATATATATGACAGATTAAAAGACTCTGACTCTCCCTGGCAAGAGAAAAACCATCTGTACAGCATCATTCGTGGTTGCTTCAACTCTGTAGGTACACATTTTTAAATGACAGGGTGGTATATTTTTTCATTTCCCTTCCCTTCATTTTCACATGCAGGAAAATCACATGCGCGGCATTTTCCCCAACTCTGTGGTAGTTGGCACTATGGCGAAGGAGACTCATGTGTGTTTTGATTTGCTCTTCTCCCTCAATTTGAGGGGCTACTGCGCTATTTCCTTTGTAATCACACTAGCCAGGGTAAAAACCCTGTACGAATATATGGCTGTGAAACCAGGCAAAAAAGCCAGGAATACTGCTCCCTTTCCAAGCACAGAGAGAGAGTGAAAAAGAGTGTACACCATGTAACTGGCTGCACAAACCCATCTGGAGCTGACTCCCACAGCACTCTGGCCACGCTCTGGGCCCCACGCTCCTCATGGTAAGGGATGAGGGATGACAGTCCTTCCATGTAAAGAGCCAAGATCAAGCTTCCCAGAGCCCAAGCAAGCCTTGTTTAACCACCGGCTGAGAAGTGCACGGCTCTTGCACCACAGCTGTTGCGGGGGGGAGCTCCCCCACCACGGCTGATGTTGCAGCCAGAGGTGTTTCCATGCCCAGAGACCCCGGAGAGCGCTGGGTCAGCTATTTCACAATGCACACGCAGCAGCTTGCAAAGTTTGCAGCCCTGATTTTTGAATGGATTAGAAGGAAGATGAAGAAACCAGGTGAAGGATCTTAAGTTCTGCCAAAAAAAACCCAAAAAACAAAAAAACAACACCCTGGAACAGGTCAATTCATTGATCACTAGCCAAAATACATGAAAAGTAGTACTTATGGAAAATATATTATTTGTTGTTATTTATTGCCAGCATGATCAGGGTTGTAAGGCACTAGAAAGGAGCACACGCCACGCGCTGCTTCTCCACATGAGATGACACATTTGAGGGGTCACAAAGTATAATATCTGTGGGAGGGCAGAATCAGACCCGCTGCCTCAGTTCAAAAGAGACCGCTGCACGAGAGAACAAACCCAGACAGCAAGGGATTTACTCAGGCAGTTACTCACAGGGGCTTAGTGCTCAGGGCCATCTTCTCCCGCTGCCAAGGGTATGGTCTCAGGCTGTGTCATATATGCCACCCTTGTGCGAACATCTCAGCCAGCCAACAGAATCTGGTACCTGTGATTAGGTGACATCAGGGAGTGCCAGGCAAACACACTACTGATGCCACGCAGCACCACGGACAACCTTGGCCTGGTTTAGTTTGGTTCGTATAATAATATGAGTATAATGGCATATATAGATTAAATTGTAGAGCATGAAGAGTGAGCACTTGAAAAAACACAAATTAAAACATCAGTTAAAGGATTTTCAAGTTGACTTTTGATACTGCAATTAATATAGCAGGCCAAATTATGTCATATATGTGCCAACCAGAGAGGGGAGAAAAAAACTTAAATAGAGAAGAGCATTGCGATGACTGTAACACTTAACTTCAGCTCTTGAATTTAATGGAGAAGCAGTTGTTTTTAGATTGCTCATATTGTGGTTGTGAGTGACTCCGAGTGTCACCATGCAGCGGTACAGGAAAAAGGACAGTAGTAAAATGTGCTCCATACTCTTAAAAGGTCCCATGGGATGAGTAGGGAAAATTCTTTTTTTCTTTTGAGGAGGAAGAAAAAAGGGGAGATTCAGAATTATATTAATTTCACTAGCAAATTGAGAGACCAGGCTACCCTTATAACTAGAGGGATGTACATGGAACGAAAGGCACCCAGACTTCCACCCAACAGACCAAACCCTAGGTCATCATTTCTTGATGAACCAACTTAACAGCAAGGACTGGGCTTCCTGAACAGGCAAGAGTCACATTCAGAAAGCAAAAGGCACTGTGGTATTTAAGGGCATCGGCAGGGCTAATTCAGATTGAGCTAGCTGAGGGCAGTATGGCCACTCTGAGGTTTGCATTGCCCTTTGTAAGGCAGACAACCCTGGCTGCCACAGGAAACAAAACTTGCCAAGAATGTTGACTTCTTTTGCCCTGCTCTTTGCTTTTACTTTCTTCCAAACTAGTGTAGAACAACCTTGCATTAAAACATATGCCTTAATGAACCAAAGTACTGGCTTTAAACTAGACTACACCATGTCTGATAGGGAATTACTGAATGCCATTGCAGTTTAGGCAACAGAAGCTAGAGATATCTAAACGTTTTTCACCTTTCAAGAAATCAGGTGAAATTTGCCTCTTATTTTAAAAAACCCGAAGCCTGACAACAGAGG
Organism: Chionis minor; assembly: GCA_013398295.1. Lineage (NCBI taxonomy): Eukaryota > Metazoa > Chordata > Aves > Charadriiformes > Chionidae > Chionis > Chionis minor. The sequence goes on from VZSF01000446.1 coordinate 303,709, forward strand.
ATTTATCCAGAAGACGTCCATCCCTCTGCTTCACAGACTTTCTGCAAACACACTCAGTCTCTGCAGTCCTTTCTCCAGGGGAGTCAACCAGATTGAATCCCACATTGTATCGCCGTCATGCAAGATTTGCATGTGCAGGAGTCTATCACAGAAACAGTTCATTTTTCTTCCCAGCTTATCAGATTATTTTTTTTTACTAAATTAAACAGTAGTTTGCTATAATAATTAAAGACCGAGCCTGGCAGAGCTATAGGAGATATAGGTACTACCATCAATTTTCTGGATGACGTTTGGCAAAGATTTGAAGGCCCGGTGCAGTAAATCACTTAAATTTGTGCTTGGCTTTAAACAAATCACTAGTCCCATTGATCAATGTCTAAATGACTCTTCACCCCAGTTTCTCTCACTATTCCCTACAGATGCTGATTAAATTTGACAACCAAAGAAAGGTTTCGTGAGCATTACCACAGGAACACCTGCAAAATCCTTTGAGAAAGCTGGCTGGAAGACGGACTAGAAATACCAACACGCAGAAAATTCCACTAGTTCACCAGAAATTTGTAATCAACTAACTCAAACTACCCTTTGCCTCATTTACCAAACAGACAGCAGCTGATCAAACCAATTACAGCCTCTCCCTAAATAAGGCAATGAATGATGAGCCTATACTGAATGGGTATACAGAAGTTATGGGGCTGGATTTCGGAGAAGGACTCTTGAAGGTAGACCTTGCCCCTTCTTTTGCAAAAGCAGCATAAATATCATGCTATTTAAAGAGAAAATTTAAGAAAATCATGAACTTTCATTATTACCATGTATACTGTACAACAAAGTCCAGGTCTACCAGCCTGTACGTGCAAAAAGGGGTGCACAGGAGTAGTGAGACATGGCAGTATTGACTAGCTGCAAACAGCATCGCTGCTACTCCAGGAAGGATGATCTCCTCACCAGCATCTCTTGAGTGCCAAATGCTTCCTGCTGAAAAAGCTGGGATAAGATTTGTGCATACTGTTTGCTCTGCTTCAGGTAGCCGTTCTTGCAATGCCTCTCTCCCTGATTTACACTTTCCTCGTGTGAAGAAGACACTAAGGTTTTAAAACATTTTTAGATTCAGAGCTGCAGCATGCCCCTGCTGGCTGCAGCTGAAGCAGAAATTACTCTTCCAGCACTAGATTTTAAAGAAAGGCCCCCTGTGGCTATATTTAGTCTATCCAGAGCCTAACAGCTGAATGATCTTAGGAACCTTCAGGTAAGTACTTTGATTCATTATCACCGTTCCCTTGGGTACCCCAGAGAAGTAATTTGCATCTGAAATTTAAGTAGGTAATTTATATATAACAAGAAAAGATGTGATTGATGGAAAGCTGTAGTCAGGGGTTTGGGGGGTTTTTTTGTCTTTTGGGTATTTTATCTTCAGGTTAGAAACCACACTGTTATCTGAGCATCCCTGCTGCTGTGAAGCATAGGGGCACCTCAGATTACTAATCCCACTTTAAAGAAATTAGGGGGAAACATATCTTTCCCCTTTTTTCAGTGGACTGACCAAAGTCAGTGTTTGGTAGCTCTTTGCATGTGTTTCTCCATGTGATGAGTTCCTTATTTTCTTTTCCTACCTGCTCTGAAGTGAGAGAAAAACAACTTGAAAACAAGGAGAAAGTGTGCCACATGGAAAATGGAGCTACCTGCATGCTTCAGAAGCTACTTAAACGTTTGCTGGTTTGCTTCAGACTCTTAGTTGCAGGCTTTAACTTTTCAGCTTCCTCAACCAATTTCTGAGCAAAGCAAAAAACTGAGTAGACTGTATTATTAACAGTGACCTAGTGAAACCTTGTTCCTGAACTGCTTTTACGAATCTGTTGCTGTCACAGCCCTGAACACAAGCTCAAACAATTGGTTTAAAATCCAAAACCATAGCTCAGTGGCTCAGAGCTTCTTATGTTGCCATACAAACACTCTTATTTTAATCACATGATTGTGAAAATACTCAACAATAAAAAAATCCAGTGGCTGGTAACTATGACGAAATATTAGAATAGTTACAGAACTTAAGTCTCCTTATGAAGAAAAATAAGAAGCCAATACCAAATTTTGTGAGGAAACTGATGTTGTGAATAATACAATTGTGAATAGACAAAGAATCTAGACTTGTGAGAGAGTCTGGGGAACGACCTAATCAAGGAGAAGAATCACAGTGGCATTCCAGGTACTACAGTGCTAGATATATCTCTCAATATGTGCAGTTTGCTATCAGTTTTCATGAGAAATTCTCTGCCTCAAGGCCATGACCGAGTCCCAGAAAAAGTGAGTAGGCTGATCAGATTTTTCTTTAGTTTTGTAAGAAGCGTCTGGAGCAAGCAGCCATCTGGGAAAGCAGCAGAGCTGAGATTATCTCGAGAAAGTCAATTTAGCCATTATTCCTAGGCTGCAGCCTGAAGGAAGGGTGGGTGTATGCAATGAATGAAAACCGTCCCGCCAGTATGCTGGTCTGCTCCACTTGCCAGTTAGGAACACGGCATGCGAGAAATAGGGGAGATCATTAACTTATTTCTGTCATTCAGATCCATCCCACCTAATTCATGGCACTTAACTGAGCGCCTAAGAGAGAAGCCTGCCTGCCCTAGGCTCTCTGTAAGGACAACACACCACCACAGCATCACTTGTGCCACCTCAAACCTGAATCACCCTTGGTTTTATCAGAAGAGGTGCTCAGGAACGCTGTGCTCCTCGCCTGGACTCCATAGATGACCCAGGTCTGGGCCCTATGACAGGAACAGAGCTAGCTATGAGATATACAAGTGAATACGGATCAGCAGGTCTCTTACCCTTCACCTTCTCCCCTCCCAATGCATCTGAGCCTGCCATCCCTACATCTTTTGTAGAAGTGATGCTCGAGGGCCTATCTTCAAGCTCTTCATTTAGGAGGGACCCCAGCAGAAAACAGCCTGTTTGACACTCTCCCCAGTGATGACTAGGCAGATCTTTCAAGCAGTCTTGGAGCCAGAGAGAGCTCTGCTATCAACCAAAGCCACTTTGCCATTGTGGGTATTAGCGTTCTCTTTGGTTCTTTGTTGTCACTTAGCCTGATTCACCTGCTGGGAGACTGGGGAAGACTTTCCATAACATAGTCCCTGCTCGCCATGCGTCATGGGCATATGGAATATGAGAAGCCCTTGGAAAGGAGTTGGGTTGTATCACCATAGTGGGTTGCATCATAGCAATAACACTTGATCTTCTGGGCCTGTACTGTCTTCTTACACCTAGAGAAACAGCTTGCCTTGGCAAAGCTAAGAAAACAATGTGTGGGTGCATGTGAGAGTGAGAGTAAACAGCTTTAGGTTTGCTACTATTAGCAGTGTTAAAGGACAGCAGGTCTCTTTGATGACATTTTTCCAGTACTGTGTGACATGTAAGGCTGCCTGGAAAGAGGTGACTTCTCCTAGCAGCGAGCACTTGGAGATAACTGACAAAAATGTAAACACTGTGCTGATTCCAAGTCTGTTCAGACATTTTGATTGAACACGCTATACTTCCAGATGCTTTTCCATACTTCCGTAGGTGAACTGCGCTTTAGTAGTTAGATGGAGAGTTGCATTAAGACAGTGGTCAAAACAGAAATCCTCTGGGGCATTTATTTCATCGGGAGGCATATTGATGTTGCAGGGATTTTAAAGCGATTGGATTCTCTAAAGCAATAAGAGTGACTAATTTCCCTTTCAATGAATCCACATATGCTCAGCTTTCATGTTTTGAAAGGCAGCCAAAGCGACATTCTTTCAGGCTTTAAGTTGATATAAATAAAGTATAACAGAAAGCCCCGATAGCAAAGTTTATCAATGACACATGCCTTAGTTAGAATTTACACATGGACACGGCTGGATTTTCCACTTTGTCTTCAGCTGGCTTTAAAAGAATGTCATCAGTTGCCTTAAGCTGGCAGTTTCCAGCCACAATCCGTCTGAGAGGGTGACACGCGACGCCCACGCACAGACGATGTAGAATGACATTTGGAGAGCAGCAGGCTGAGGTGAAATAGAGGTCCACAAAGTGCAAGGTACTTTGCAAACCTCCATTTGGCCATGGAGACGTTATGCTTTTTACAATATAAAGAACAAGAAAGAGGAGAAAGGTATATACAAGGGAAGTGAGCCAAGAGATGTGACACTCAAAGTTTGCTAATTCCCCATCTGGCCCTCCCTATAGGGGTTTTTTATGCAACTTAATAAAATTGTTAGCTGTAGACCTTACTTATTTGAACACATTTAACTGAATTCCACTACAGTTTTTAAAATCATGTTTTTCTATTCTTTCTTTTCTTCATTCTTTGCTGGGGAAAATCAAAACATGAGAGCAGCACACAGTGATGATGCAGTGCCTAAGCTCAAGAATCCCCTGTGTCCTATGCTGAAGCCCAAGAGAGAACCAGTAGCTGACAGAGCAACAACTTCTGATCTAAAGCCTTTGCCCAGACAGTTTGCCTTGGTTTGGGGAGATTTTTGGATGAATTCCTGCTACACGGCCCCAGCAGGGCTTTTCCAGACTATATTTCTGAACTACAAGAGTTGATTCCTTCTTTTCCTCTTGCTTATGCGTGTGACAGTGAGAGATTATTTGGACAGGACTAGACACTGGTGAGGAATCATTTCCCCATTAACCAAGCCTGCCACACAGAGCTATTGGGCAGCCAAAGGATAAACAGTTGCAGCATGGTGGATTTCTTCCATTTCAGGGCAAAGCAGGTTAAATGTTTGTGCTCTCCCTGCCCTTAGCTTCTCTTTTATTGCCCAAGGGTTCCTTCTCTCCCCCTCCATTGAGGCCAAGCTCATCCTACAGGTCTTCATGGCTCTGACTCTGCTTCCTTCTTACACCTTAGTAACTCCCACTCTCTTTGCCAATGTCTTTCTGGGATTCTCACTTTCCTGTCCTCTTCCATCCCACCCCAAGCTTGGACTGCTGAGCAGCTTTGTTCTCTCACTATCAATTCATCATCAAAGAAAAGCTCATTTGCAAAAGCAAATGCATTAGTTGCTTACCTCTGCCACTGGCTTTTGTATTTTTTTAATGTGTGTGTTTGAACTAGACTTCAAGTTCTTTGGGGCAAAGCTGTATTTTACCTGAATATTGACAAGGAAGGTCAAAAAGAGGATGACAAGGAGGAAGGAATGAGCTTCAGCGGTGCAATCTACAGAAACTGAATCTGCAAAAATGGTATAATTTTTCAGCAGCATAATCACAAAACAACAGTATACTGCAGAATTCGTACCAATGGCAGATGTAAAAGTAAAGAAGTAACCCCAGGGACTTGTAGTATAGAAACACAGGTATGTGGTCCAGAAAATGCCTTCCTGTGTTCTTTAATAACTAAGCCTGACATTATAAAGCACTTACAATTAAAATTAAAGGAGTTCCATATCAGAGTATGCTCAAAATGAAAGGTATGTTGCAAGGAAAATCTAGCTAAAAAATGCCCAGCTAATCCAAGTTCTCTGCTGAACTCACAGTAGTGTTATTAGGTTATAATCCAAAAAATATTACTGACTGAGGGAAAGAGCTGTTGATAGCGTGATTATTGCAAATACCAGCCAGATGTGTGACACCTTGCTTTTGAAAAAAGCCAGATTTCAGCATATCAGTGGCACAAAGATATGAATTTTAGTAAATTCTTTGTCAACAAAAATGTTCTCTGCATTGGGATAAAATAAACAATGTATGGTAACCACTTTTGCAAAGTGACATTCAGGACACCCAAATCTTGATGATAAATTAGCCAAATACAAAAGAGACATTTAAAGGCAGCAAATAATACTATCTGAAAGCGTTTCATGGACTTTTATTTTTGTGGGATATTAATATTTACAAAAATTGTGTATGTTGATAATTATGATGGCAGCAGTAAAACATATAGAAATAGTGCAAAGTTTTAGACACACGCCAAAAAAATAGTCCTTTTTCCTAACTCACCACGTAGAATCAATGACAAAAAAGGGATTCACTCAGCTCCTGGGTTTTGGGTCATTACAGGTTTGTAGCTGCAGTACGTTGGCTGATCATCATCTCTTGTTAGAATAGTACAGTTTATTTGGCTCAATGTAGATGGAGACAATGGATTCTAGTTTGGAGAGAATCAGCCCATAAGCATCTTTAGCATGTTACAAGAGCATACTCCATGCTCTCAGCTTCCACTGAGTTCCATTTTTATTCTACTCTAAGGTCAAAACCCTGGTCTTGATCATTTAAGTCGTTAGTGGGTGAGACCCATTGCCACTTGTGACCATATTTCCATCTATATGCAGAGTAGCAGTATTCCAGGACAACTGTGGTAGTAAGTCACATGTCGCAGATGAAAGATGAGGAGCAGAAAAATCAATCATTCTCAGATTCACATGTGAAACAGTCTTCTAGTTGAATACAAGTAAATGAACCCTTTCTAGGTACCCTTACCAAGTTATTTGAAAAATGCCACCAAAATATATTGATGAAATATTTCTGCTGTAAATGGCATAACAGAATGGGATCGTATGGTATATATTCCCCAGTAATTTATTCAGGAAATTGAGACAAAACCCAGAAAGCATTACATGCAGCAGAGTATCATCATGAGATGTAACAAACATAAAAGTTGTATGTATGCTCTGGTGAAAAGCGTAACATACTGATCAAAGGATGAAAGATACTCTGTTATACACTTTTTTTAAAATGCAATTTAGATTTTCCTGTGGGGCTATTTTTTGTGTTAATCTAGTTTCTCCTTCATCAGTCCACACATTATTAATTGTATCTCACAATCAGTAACAAACTAAAGTGGCTGGCGGGATGCCACCTAAAAATTAAGTACCAAAGGTAGTACAACTTGTATTCATAATTGTTTAAAAGATGAAAGTATCTTGTGCAACTTCCCATGACTGGTTTGGAAATAACAGCTAAGCAACTTAAACTTGGCTAATATGGCAATTTATCTATCTTTCATGCCAGTCCTTCTACACTAAATGTTGTGCAACCTTGTCCAGGAAGGAAAAGGGTTGAAAAGAAGAGCTCTTGAGCACAAGGGAGGGCAAGAAAAGAGGGAGAATAAAGCATTACTGCCATCAGAGATGGGAGGCTTCAGAGGTTCCAAGTATACCCTTCCCTAGGAATGATAGCAGAAGTTAAAGTAGAAACTCAGTTTGGTCTTAGAAAGATAGCATCTGGTTTAGGTGAAGGTTTTTGTAATTCAAACTACACAACCTATTGACATAAAGTAATATGATCTCTGTTCTATCAACTGCTCTCTGAGCACAGGGATGTTCTGAGATACTGTTTTTGTTAATTGCTTTCATCCATCTGGGCTTTCAGCTGGTGATAGCATTTAAGTCTGGGCTGAAAACTGTTTTTGCTTACAATAGTTTTAAAGAAAGTAATATTAACTCATTTGCTCCCCCCTTAGCTTTCCACCTAGCACATACTAGAAGACATAGCCTAATTTAGGACACTGACTCCTATTCACACCAAGAACAGTTGTGGCATTTTAATTTGTTACTGCCATACAGATATGCAGCACTACTCCTCTGACTGAGTTTCTGATCCCCAAAACAGAGAGCAATTTTTGTCTGCCCTCCAGTGCACAGTTTGGCATCTCTGCTTAAATAGTTGATGAAGATGGCTTTAAGCAACATTGTTAGATTTTCGCACTGTGGCAACACCAAGCGGCAAGCAGAAGCGACACGCTGCTGGCATTGCTGTGGGAATAGTAATCTCTACCAAGGGTGCAGAGCAGCTGCTGCGGTGCTGACGCCTTCAGTCAATGCAGCCAGCTTGCTAGACTCTTTTGTCGATAGCCCAACACGAGCACTAACAGCTCAGCGTTGATCCCCCCTCTGCACGAGATCTATGGGAAAGTAACAAACACCGTTCTAAAGAGAGGAAAAAATCAGCATCAAACAAGAAGTGGCTATAAAATGTTATTAAATCACAGTGGCAAATTGTTCTTCCTCTTTATCTGTTCCTACCCCAGGGAAAAAAAGTGTCTTTGTCTACGCTGTACTCACTAACAATTATATTGTACTGCTTTTCAGCATGTGCTGAATCTCTGGCAGTGCTACTAGCATGGCAGTGCTGCTCTCTGTTCATGTACAACACCAGTCCTGGCTTCAGGAATATTCGTATTCTAAAAAAGGTTCCGTTTACGTTGGCATTATCTCCTTAGGACACTTGTAATTGGCTTTCTACTGTCTTTGTAAAATTTTTAAAGGGCTTTTTTTACCCTATTCAGAGAGGTCTTCTTGTTTTTCTTTTGTACAATGAGAGGTGGGGGCTACAGTAATCTCAAATGATTTATTTAGAATGGATCTTTATTCAGCTGATAACATGGTCTAATTTTTCAAAATAAGAGATGAGAGATAGTGAGAAAGCCTTGTAAAAAACCAAGCAAACTTTCTTCCGAGCCTGAATAGCTAATACTCATCATGTCTCATAGTATATGCAGGTGACTCATTCAAAACCGAGCCTCTGCTCCAGCCCCGCAAGGGCAGCCCAAACTGTCTCTCACTCTGTGCCTTCATTTTCTGGGCAAACGCTTCCCTCTCCCGGTAGAAAAACTAACTACAGCCACACCACACAGAAAAACACTTCTCTGCCCTTTCATACGTTATTTTAAATATTTGCTTTTGATAATAACAGTAAGTTTAATATTATTTGTCTCTTCCAATAAGAGCAGGTATTGGATGTGTAAGATTTTTTCCACCTAAACAACAGGAGCTGGGCAGTACCTGAGCTTTTTGGGCAGACAGCAAACAGCATGCTTCGGAGACCTGGGGAAACCACGGTGGGGCTTGGCTTTCTCTCAGTTCTCTGAATTAAAACACAGGCTGACGCCATGGCAGTCCTTTACCTTGCAAAAACAAGTTAAAAAAGGAAAACTTAGCAATGGCAGACATTTTCTAATGCCAGTCAGACCGTCCCCTTGCAAGCAACTTTTGCTGATTGAACAGTTTTCCGCTGCCTCCTACACCTACCCTCCAAACCGAATGTTTCACCGTGCACCACCTTGGCCCATGCCGCTGTGCCGCTGGAAAGGATCCTGGGAGCGCTGAAGAGATGCTGAACTGGCCCAGACCCTGGGCAGGCATGGGTGGGCTAACCCGCTGAGCCCCCCAGCTCAGCCCAGAGCATACGCACAACCCCCTCTACCAGCAAGGTGGTAAGGGCTCGTCCCAGCCAGCTGGTGCACAGTGGAGAAAAGCTGGAGCCTCCAGCCCACAAAGCCGGATTACAGAAAGGACTTTCTGGTCCAGAAGACGACTTCTGCTCTTAGCCTGTTAACAGAAATCAAAGCGTACACTGGAGCAGTGTGTGCCACAACTTGGGGACGCCCGAGTCGAGCATGTTCCCTTCAGGGATTCAGAGACAACAGCAGAAGACAACTGCTGAAATATGTGAAGAGCCAGAGATGGGCAGGAGGGCTGCCTGCACACGCCATGCTGTCCTGGTTTGAGTGACACATGTCTAATTTCTCTTCTAATGCTTGGGAAAACTGCACTTTCAGAAGACTAGTATCTGAATTTGTGAAAATATTTACTTTATAGCCAGCTATGGTGTGTGGGTTTCAAGGCCTCAGTGTTTCTGAGCTTGCCAGGTGCAGGGATGAGGAGGAGCAAGATCCGGGCACCTGGCCCAAGCTGGCCAGCAGGATTATTTCATACCATGAAAGTCACATTCAATATAAACTAGAAAGTTTGCTGCGACATCTTCTCTCTCCCTTGATGGTGGTGATACAGAGAAATTCTTGCCCTGGTGCCGGACCCCTGAGCCCTTCCCTTCCTCCCAAAGCCATAGCGCTCGCAGTGTCTGACATTTGCTATCCGCTGCTGGGAGCGCACACCTTCCGACTGATATAACTGGCCGAGTATAATCCTTGTATATTTTATATTGCTACCAGGATCAATATTGATTCTTCAGTGCTATTAATGTTAATTATCTAGTCTTATTCTATTAAATCTGTTTATATTTCAACTACCGCGTTTCCTTGTTTTTTCCTAATTCCCCTTCCTGGGTGGGCATGGGTCATTGGGTGATCGAGTAATTGTCTAACAACAATAAATTGTTGTGGGTTTCTCAAACCATAACACATGCTTCAGATGGCACAACTGACCAAAAGCCTGAGGTTACGGTACTGGAAAAGAACAAGATCCATGAACTAAGCTGAATTCCTTGCACTCTCCTAGTGATTTAAAAGATAAATGACTACTAAAGAAGGAGAGTTAAGAGGAGAAAAAAACAATTGGTTGGTTAGATATCTGCAATGCAGACCAATTCAGCAACTTAAAAGAGTTATGAAAATGGCCAAGATTTCTCTTTCCTGAGACAAAAAAATGACTACTTGTAAGTCATCTGAAAGCAATGTTCTTGCTCAAAAAAGAGCCATTTGGAGCTCATCTGAAAACGACACTCCGGCACAAGAAGTGGCCATTTGTAACTCAGAAGCTCAGAAGCAATGTTCCCACTGCACTGGGAGTTTCTTCAGTGCTGCTAGGCTCGCGTGTTGTTACTGCTTCCAGCGTGGTATCATACCTGGGTAAGGAAATACATCAGTTATGGTAGTTTGGTCTCTGCAGCTTGTTCATGCCCTGGTGAGGATGGCAAGGTCAACTACATCAGGTCGCTCACAGCCCCGTCCAGCCTGACCTTGGATGTTTCCAGGGATGGGGCACTTCCTTCTATCTAGTCTAAATCTTCCCTCTTTTAGTTTAAAACCACTACCCCTTGTCCTGTCACTACAGGTCCTGGTAAAAAATCTCACTCCATCTTTCTTATAAGCCCCCTTGAACCACTGGAAGGCCACAATATGGTCTCCCTGGAGCCTTCTCTTCTCCAGGCTGAACAACCCCAACTCTCTCAGCCTGTCCTCACAGGAGAGGTGCTCCAGCCCTCTGATCATCTTTGTGGCCCTTCTCTGGACCCACTCCAACAGGTCCGTGTCTTTCCTGTGCCAACTCCAGATCTGGATGCAGTACTCTTGGTGGGGTCTCACCAGAGCAGAGTAGAGGGACAGGATTACCTCCCTTGACCTGCTGGCCACAGTTCTTTTGATGCAGCCCAGGATACAGTTGGCTTTCTGGGCTGCGAGCGCATATTGTCAGCTCATGTCCAGCTTTTCATTCACCAGTACCCCCAAGTCCTTCTCTGCAGGGTTGCTCTCAATACCTTCATCCCTCAGTGTGTATTATTACTGGATGTGATGTTCCATACTTTCTTATAGCAATTATGTATTTTTGGCTAGAGCTACAGTAACCTTTTCAGATAGCAGTAGACCTCAGCAGGGCCTCATAAAAATTCCTATAAGCTCAGAGTCTGTGTCCGTAAGAGTCACCTCCAGTGGAGCAGGACTTAGGTGCACCTCTCCCTTTGGTGGTAAGAAACCAGTGGTTCGGCTGCTTGGGAAATTGCAACCCAAAGCAGCTAGAAATGGATGGTCAAAGGATGCTGAGAAAGAATAGCGCATGCCTTGAGAGATCTTCCCCTCGCAGAGCCCCCAGGGTTTCTGGCAGAAAAGTGCTCCTCGCCCAGCGAATTGGGACCAGCAGATCTTTACATACAAGGGGAAGAAGCCTGCCTTCATCAAAGAACATAGCTTTGTCTTTCAGGGGTCAAATAAATCTGTTTGATGTTGCAACACAGATTCGCTGCATTGAGGAATTCGGGTTTAAGGGCAGCCACAGACCCAGGAACGCGGTGACAGTCTAGACATAGACCAGTTTGCTTAGTGGTAGTCAGACATCTTGAGAGCCATTTATCACCAGCGTGGGCTGGCGGGCTCAGCCAAGCAGCTGGGCTTTTAATAACAGTGGTTGCTCAAGGAATGCCAGCACTGGCAAGAGAAAAGGTGGGGTGGGCCTTTTTGTTTGGTTTTGGGTGTTTTTTTTTCCAGAAGGAAAGGAAGGCGAGTCAAGTGCTTCTGCTTTGACAGCAGAAAGGGAAAGCAGGATGGAGAAGCGGTGGGAGAAATACAGTACCTCCAGTCAGTTTTGAGGGGCCCTAGAGTCCTAGAAGGCTGACGAGGAATGTATTTGGGAGGGTTTTATGGCAGGACACGACAAAAGCTCCCCACTCACAGCTGCACACCTGGATGTGGGAATTGAAGGCAACGCATCCCAAGCCTGGAAAGACAAGAGTCAACAGCCAAGCCTGGGAACCGCTCTTAATTAGACTAGCTAGAAAATGTGGTCTTTAAAGGAGCTGAGCCACACAAAGAGCTAAATTTCACAATAAACGTGTTTATTTTTGCAGGGCTATTTCAGACATTTAGCAGTGAAGCAATGATTGAACTCCCATTAGAAGTGACTCGTGAGGGTACAGTTTGACCTGCGAATTGTTAGCATCGAGGCAATTTCACTGACGATGTAAAAACTCCTAATCGTTCCTCCTTCAGCGGCACTTCGAAGACAGCAGCAGACTTCCGGCTCAGCGGTGGCCGTCACAAGAAACAGCCACCGCACCTGTCACACCCCCACACACACGCGTTAACCTTGTGAAGTTATTTTCCCTTTCCACAACATCCGACCGCCTCAGAGGCCGGGGCCGCTGCCGGGGCCGCCTCAGCCCCCTCGGCCTTCACGGGAGGCGGGGGCCGAGGCGGGGCGTCTCCAGGATGTGCGCAGCGCCGTTCGGCGGGACATGGCGTCATCGGCCCGCGCCGGGGAGCGTCGCTCAGTCGCAACGATGTCGCCGCCGCTCTTCAGCCTGCCCGAGGCGCGGCTCCGCTTCACGGTGAGCCTCGGCGGGGGGCGGGGAGGCCCTCCCCCCNCGCGCCGCCCCCGCGCCCGCGGTCCCGGCCGGGGCTCCCGCTGAGGAGAGTCCCGCGCTCTCCTGTAACGGGCGTTAACGGGCGCGTTGAGATTAAGCGGTTTAAGTTTGGGGACGGGGCTTCGTACCGGCTCAGCCCAGCCCACCGAGGGGAGGGTCTGCTGTTTAGTTTTAACTGCAATTAATATAAAATAACACGAAATTATTTCGTGGCCCCCGCAGCAAAACGTCCGTAGCTTATTGGCCTTCTCTCTTGGTCGACGCTGCCGAATGATGCTTTCCCGTTGCCGGAGCAAGCGGGGCTGGATGTGTGTCCGGCTTCTGGGTTCCACCGGTTGTGGCCTGGTTTGTCGGACAAGGGTATGGGATTTGCACAGAAGCGGTTGAGGCGCAGGCGCTTAGCTCACTAGATTGATTATTTTTTTTCAATAGGATACGGTAATTTTTAGACCATCTTGCTAGCGGGAGTCATGTCCCAAACCACTATAACCTGCCTGTGAGGCAGGTGAAGTTGTGTGCACGGGACTTGAGACTCTTGTAGATGCAGCATCAGTCACAACAGCGTATTCCTATGTGATTCACTTAAAAATACTATTTTTACCACACTGTTAGCTGGGGTTTGAAGCATGATGCTCTGCTATCTCACATGCCTAATTTCCTTGGCACTTGTTATTTGCCATACTTGTTGCAATGTTCTTCTTGTAAGCTGACACGGGGTGTGTGGCAAATAGTATTTCTGTCCGCTGTTGGATAGAGGAAGGAGGAGATCCTTCTGGTTTTGTACTGGTTTTGTAACCTTTCTTTACATTTTTTGGTAGACATCCACTAGAGATGCTCTGAATAACAAAAGTATCAAACCGTTGCTGAACGCATTTAACCAGATTCCTGGGAGGTACGTAAATGCCACTTGATTTTAAAAGGTTTCTAATCAGTGAGATAATTTTTGGTAATCTTGTCGCTAGTAGTTTTTATTAGCTGATGTGGAATGTTTGCATTTGTAGTGAAAATGAAAAGAAGTGTACCTTGGATCAAGCTTTTCGAGTTATTATAGAAGAAGAAATAGTAAGTACTTTTAAACTGCTACAGCTTATCTCTTGATAAAACCCAAATTGCTATTTGCAAGTTAATGTATTAATTTAACAGCAACTTACATTAGTATAAGGAAATACTGTTTTTTAAAAACCTGAATTATGTAAAAGTTACCTAATTAAGATTGAATATAGATGATTAAAGGAGATTGTGAAATACTGCCATTGTGTCCTACCTGCCAGATAATGCACTATAGCGAGAGTGTTGACTTAGGCTTTTCTAGCAGTTCTTTGTAATGCTTATGAAAGTCTGCTATGCCTTAAAATTCTAGTTCATAAATATGCATTTTTCTACAACTATACTTTGAGTGGGGTGGAGCGGGTTATGTGTTACTAGCATGCAACAAAGCTGCCTGTCAGCTGAAAAGAATGACAAAAGGAATCAAACTATGTTGATATTACTTGAATGAATGCTGAACGTGGGATATTAATTTCCTCTCTACGCGGCAGGTATTGTAGGCTGTTTAACAGCCAGAAGTGGTCAAGAAACGTTGCTCACTTAATAAAAGCTTCATATAGTTAACTGACAGGTCTGAATTAATAGATTGTTTGAAGCTTGAGCAAGTTGGATTTCAATGTTCGTTCTAAGTATGCCTGCTTGGAAAAAAGAATTTTGGTTTTGTTGGATATATTTAGGTCAGAATAGAGAAGTTTAACCCTGTTTTGTTTGTTTAGATAAACAAAGCTCCGTGTGAGAATCTCCTGGCGATTATTTCTCTTGCTATTAATGGAGTCACAGAAGGTGAGCATCTTTCTGTCAAATCTGTTGGCAGTTTTAGGGACCATTTAGGGGAATTTTACAAAAATCAAGTTTTTAAGTCATCTACAGCAGTTAACTTTGATAATATGCAGGCCTTACACTTGTGGGTTTTGTCTGTTTCATGAGAAGAATGAAGTGTACTATAATTAAATTCGGTTAGGTGTGTGACATTTGTGTTGGAAACTTTTCTCTTTTAATGGAGGAAGATGCATGGGTTTGGTTGCAACATAATTAGTGTTTTCTATCTTTGTCCACCACTGGAAAATGTATAGAAGTCTCCCAGTATAATTTCAGAGATGAGACCACTGAGGCAGAGAGGTTAAATGACTTGTAGATTTTGCTGGCAGAGCCAGAAGTGACTTTTCCTGAATATCCACTTGTCTCCCAGTACTGACAGGTGTCAGTATACAGCTCATTTAGATACTTGAATCTGTTTCTATAGCTGTCTTTTGTGTCAGAAATCAGTATGCTGATGTCTTCTGAAGAGGCTTTTTTGCTCTTCCCTTTAGTTATTTGTTCACATTACACATTGAATGCGTATTCGCTTTAGTAAGTATAGCTGAATCACACGTGTGTTTTATGAGCTGTAGAATGACGAACCTGTGATTATGAGGAATGCAAGACACTACCAAACGACAGAGTGCGGGCAGATGGACTTGGCGCACTACTTTAGCAGTGCTTTGCTTGAGGAAAAGACTGTCAGACTTCATGGGTGGCTGTCGTGTAATTAACTGGATTTAGAAGTCTGAAAGAGTTCTTGCAGTCCACAAAGAGATGCGACATCATTTCAGACTTTGAGGTTTTTAGAACAGTTATTCTTTATTATTTGTTTTATGTTAGTGCAAAGCTCTTGTAAGGCTCATCTGCATACGTGTATATATAGAAATAGCTTTAATGGAAGCTCATGCTTCAGGCCAGGACTTTTGTTAGGATTTGAAGGAACCCAGGAGAACTTTTTTCTTCTTTGGCATAATGTCCCTCAACTGCCGTGCATCTTTATTGCATTTCGGTTCAAATTTGCTGAATAAAATATTCCCTGTTCCGTATAGGTATCTGCACTGCCTCAACCCCTTTTGTGCTCCTGGGGGATGTTCTGGATTGCCTGCCTCTGGATCAGTGTGACAAAATTTTCACTTTTGTGGAGAAAAATGTTGCTACATGGAAATCAGTAGGTATTTTTCCAAAGTGTAATATAGTTGTGCCAAAGCTTCTGTCTACCTGAACCATTTTTACAAACAGATTTTAACTGTCCTTGTGTCTGTGTTAAAATAGTAGTATTGAGCGTGTTTTGTTTTGAGGCTTAATAATGCCTGGGCAGCAGAGGTCAGAAACTGGTCAAAACCCTAATTTTGATTGATGTTCTGACTCCTTTTTCAACACTATACAGTGTTTGTCATGTTTAGAAACCCTAAATTTAACTTCAGATGCACAATTTGTATTCTCTATTGAGCTTCTCTCTTGACTTACTATTCACCTTTTTCCTCAGCGCTGCAGGAGATTCCTCCATCTCCAATTTGCAGGGAAAAAAGTCTTCTTGGTCACTTCCTTAATGAGCTTTCCATTACAGGACTATAGCAATGGTGAAAATGTTGCCCTAAAACATTTATGCTCTTGAGGTGTTTCGAGGCCTGTGTGAGTGTTTTACACTCTTGCTGTGCCATGGTGCTTTAGCAGGAGAAGAGCTGCTGCAACAAGCTTCTGCAGGTGCTGTTAATTGAAGAGGGAATTAAGGGTCTTGGGTGGAAGTCCTAAGCTGCCTGCACATTATTCCAAGGCCATAAGAAATCTTGGCTCTCAGTATCCTTGGTGTGCTCTTTGGCAATACTGCCAGGACCACAAGTGTCAGCAACTCTATAGGTAACACCTGAAGAGAATTCAAGTTTCTCTGTGTTTTCCTAACCTGGATTTCCTAACTGGGGCTACCTCTCATAGGCATTCATTCAGGCTGTTCTGTTTCAGGTAACGCTGTGCCCCTGGTATATCCACAAACTGTTCTTTATTGTTAATTCAAGTACCTATCACTTTCTTTCTCCTGCTGCCAAATTATCAATACCATGACTGCTCTATATCTTTTTTGTATTGCTCCTTGTGTTTGTGTATAAATAATGCATGGAATAATAAAGGCAATATATGTAAAAATTAGTGTATTCCAGGAAAAAAAGGTGTATGCTGCTCTTACAAGTTCACTGTAAAACGCAGTTTTTCTGCATGGAGGCTGGATTTAAATGTTGTGTCTTATGCTTTCTTGGAATTTCTGGGACTACTTGTTTTATTTTGCTTTTTTGTGAAACCTACCTCTTATTTAAGGGAGAATTCAAATTTAGAGTTAAGAGTAAGAATGACTCATACTTAATTATGGCTTGTGATTTGAATAAAATTCTGCTCAAGAAGATTTTGTGTGCTCTTAATGATCTAAATACCTTTATTCCATTTCAGAATACATTTTACTCTGCAGGGAAAAATTACTTGCTGCGAATGTGCAACGGTAAGTTCTAGTTTTTCCGGGGGGTGGCGGGTAATTAAAGAACTCCCTATCTCAGCAAATGAAAGTGAATTTCATAATTTGATTTGTATTCAATATATTCAATGAGTAAGAAAGTTAAAAAAGGCAGATCACTCATCTGAGCAGATATTCGTGAGTCTTTCTGATTAATGTAAAAGTCATTCTGACCATAGGGAAATCACTTCATCAGTGGAGGTCATTATAGCAGAACATCTGAGAAATATTTATTCTTCAGCAACGACAAGACCAGTATCAGAGGCTGTATTTGAGTAGGGTTCATTTGAATTTATTTTTTATTGCCGTTGAAGGTGTTAGGAGAATTGTTAGAAAGCATTTGAAAAAAGTATGACTTACCTGAGGACGTTACTAGCATTTAAATTTACAAATCTTAGCTTCCTCTCATTACCTATGTAGGTCATGTAATTGGCAAGTCTTAAATTCTAGTGCATGAGAAATTGAAAGAGGGATTAATGCTAATATTCTCTACTTTTTACAATATTTAGACCTCCTAAGAAGATTATCTAAGTCACAGAACACAGTCTTCTGTGGAAGAATTCAGCTGTTCTTGGCTAGGTTATTTCCGCTTTCAGAAAAGTCAGGTGAGATTTTTTGCATTTCATCACACAACATCTAACAAAGACTAAATACACTGAATCTTTTAAGTTCATGATGCTTGCTGACCACATTCAGTTGGAGAAAATAACTTTGGACTTGTATCTTAGTTCTTCTCTCTACCCTTGATATTGTAAGTGACTTTCATTTGTTGTGATTTGAAACACAAGTTTTGAATGCTGTTTCTGAGAATTTAGTATCAGCATCTCATAAACAACTGAATGAACAGACTTATGAGCTTCACATCTTCTAAGGCTGACTCTTTGTTTTTTACAGGCCTTAACTTGCAGAGTCAGTTTAACCTGGAAAATGTCACTGTTTTCAATACCAATGAACATGAGAGCACTCTAGGACAGAAGGTGAAAATTCCTATGTTGTTTTTCACTCATTCTGCAGGAAATGTGTAAGACTGTTCGCGCACAAATGCGTTACTGTGTATAATGTTCAGAACTGTATGTTCACATTTTCCTTGTCGTCCTTCCAGATCAAGTTGCTGATTCTGGAAATAGGCGTGTTACCTGGTACATTAAACTGTGCAGGCTTTGAGGGGGAAAACGGTTGATTTGATTTTAAAGGATAAGCACTGTTGCTTCCTGTACTAAGTTTTCCCCCACAGTGTATGGAGGATAGAGCTGTCCCTTCAGCTTTTTATTTTTTTTTTTCCAAGAGAAGTTAGGCTACCATTGCAAAGTGTAGTAATGTGTTAAGACAGGAATTTGTTGCAGGAAATTATTCCATTTTACTGGAATAATACTTTAGAGGTCATTTGAATTACCAGCTCAAGTTTTCTGATTTAACGTGCATCAGAATGTTTAAAATAACTTTGTGAAAACTGCATGCAAATTATACTAGCATTTGTGTAAATTTTTAATTTTTTTTTTCCCATTAGCACACTGAGGAGAGAGAAGAAGGAATGGACGTAGAAGAAGGTGAAATGGGAGATGATGAAGCACCAACGAGTTGGTGAGCTTGTAGCAATTCTAAAAGTTGAAACAAAATTTTATAAAGTGAAAGTAAAGACCCTTAAAAGTTGTACTCGGAATTCTGCTTATCTCCTGTCCTTTCAAGATTAGATACAAGCTAGCTGTGTCTTAATCTGTTTAAGTAGAGCTGCCTAGAATAGGAAAGAAATCTACAGCTTATTTGAAAAATTTGCATAACCCATCTGAGAACCGTTGTTATTCTGCCTTTCACAGTTTTCCTAACTATATTGACAAAACTTGTTCTGGTATGATGTATTCAAGGATTCTAAGTACAGGCAGTATGTGCTTTTAGGAGAAAAACCTGTGTTCCTCTTCATTCCCCAGATAGTAAGAGAAAGGGATCTTAGGAGTTTTTCGCTATTTTTGCTTTTATGGTGGGAGAGTAACAATAAACTGGATGGAAAACTCCTTTAGGGAAAAATTCTGAAGTAAAGATTTTTCTGTAAGGGCTTGCTAATGACTCATTTCACTTACCAAATGAAGGCTGTTTATTGAGATTGCACCTTCTTTAGTGGACTCAAATTTAATATATCACTGTCAATATTGGGTTTTGTGGTGTTTATTTTTTCCACAGTTCCATTCCAATAGATTATAACCTGTATAGAAAATTCTGGTCGCTTCAAGACTATTTTAGAAATCCTGTGCAGTGCTATGAGAAGGTCTCGTGGAAAACTTTTCTTAAGGTAATCTGAGTTCATGCTTTCAACCTAAATAAAAATCACAGTTTACACAAGTAGAAGAGTGACTGCATAAGCATAGAACAGTTCAGCTGCTAATGCCATTGATAAATGCATTTTGCTGTTTTTTAAAGTGAACCTGTGATAGTACACAGTATATTAAGATGTACAAGAAATCCCATGATAAAACTTCTGTAAGTGAGTAACAGAAAAACTTCGTATTTTGCAGCAATGTCAGAAGTACCTTTTCTGTGATATGTCAGCTGCAAAAAGCAGAACTTGTGGGTTTGGGTTATTTTTTTCCCCAACAAGAAAAATAGTTCCGCCTAATCCTAGATCTTACTTTTGAATAATTATATCGATCCCAGTGGGATCCTAAAGGTAATGGGTTTCTAATGAAACAGATCTTATTATAGAAGCAATGACTTGAATGACCCCTTTGGCCAGCTGTTTCAATTTTGCTTAGTATGGATGTTGAGGATGATTTCTTAACTAAGCTACCTGTTTCTTTACAATTTGCCACGCGCTGTTTATTTAATAGCAAGAAGCCTGTTTCTTAAATCTTCATTCTCTGTGCTCTCATAATAAGAGGTAACATCTGCTCAGACATTCTAATATAAATCTAGTTAATCTACATTCTCAGCTTAAAAAAAAAAAAAAAAAAAAAAACAACCCATAAACCCCCAAAAAGAACCCTCATGTCTGATTCAGAGAAACTAAACAAGGCCAAGCTTGAGTCTTCCAGATGAAATTTTTGAGGTTTTCTTCATTGCAGCTTTAAGGCTCCAAATTGATTTTTAAGAGCAGGACAGCAAATTTAACTCCCACTTATATGCCTTTCTTCATATATATTCTGAACAACTTCAGTTTGAATATAGCACTATCATCACCTTTTTTCTTTACAGTATCTAAACAACAAAGCATTTGTGCACTGTTCACAACCCATAACATTGTTTTTCTTAGCATGTTTTAAATACTCCAAATGATTAGATGTTCTGAAATGATAAATAACACTTTCGCTGTCATTTGTGTTCAGAGAAGCCCAACATATTGGTGGCAAATGGGTCATGTTTTGACTGTCTGATAGCAAGTTTTCAAATGATTTTACTTGCTTGGCAAGTAAAGTGTAGTTCTTCAGTTACAAAGTTTTTGTATTATTTTCATGTGGTAAATAACTGTTTTATAGTACTCAGAAGAAGTTTTGGCTGTTTTCAAAAGTTACAAATTGGATGACACTCAGGCTTCCCGAAAAAAGTTGGAAGAACTAAAAACAGGAGGAGAACATGTATATTTTGCAAAGTTTCTAACTAGTGAAAAGGTAGGTGATTTCTTTCCTCAGAATCACAGACTAGTAGAGGTTGAAAGGTTGAGGTCTCGTTCAACCTCCCTGCTTGAAGCTCTCAGCTAAAGCAGCTTGATCAGCGCTACATGCAGTTGGGTTTTGAATGTCTCCACATACAGAGACTCCACGGCTTCTCTGGTATCCTGTTATTACATTGTGTGAATTCCCTCTATTAGTTGATGAATCAAGGACTTTTTTTTTTTTTCCCCCCCTGGAATAAGAGTCTGCGGTAAAGTTGACATTTATTGAGTTCGACGTGTATTGTTCCATTTAGACAGGGAAGTTAAAAGAGAGTAAATATTTAAAGATCTGTTGCCTTTTTATTGCCTTTAGAATTACATTTTCAAAACTTCAGTGATGTGTTAACTGGTTTATGCCTCGTAATTGTTTTATTTAAAATTGCTCCTAAGCAGATCTTGAGAGATTCTAATTCTGGTAATTTTAACTCAAAAATACAACACTATTGAACTTAACCCTAAAATTGTTGTCTTCATTTTGGAATAATATGTAACTTTAATTTTTAAATGCATGCTTTAGGATATGGCAGGAAGGAAGTCTCAATGCAGCGTATTTTCTCTTTCTGAGATAGATAGAAGAGTAGGTAAATTCCTCTTAAGTCTTTGACCTGTGTATTGAGAATTTTAAAATATGGTCTAGAAGATACAGAACCAGCTGCTTAGTTAACACCTGACGCTCAAAGGTCATCTTCTTTAATGGATCTTCAAATGTTTATAATCTGTCATGCTGTAGCACATAGGCTAGAAACCAAGCAGTGTATCGCTGTTTAAGGGCTGATGGGAGTGAACCCTTCTGTGATAATGAAACCCTTATGTTATAGCCAGTAGTTCATACCTAGTAAAAGGGAACAAGCTGTTCTTCAGTTACTGAAAAAACCCAAAAATTCCGTTTTTTCAAATTCTTGTTTGCTTCAAAGTGAATGTTGTAAAGTCCAGCAGTATGAAACTAAACATCAAACAAAGTTAAACAAAAATCTGGGGATACACTGTTCATTTTTACAGGCAGTTCCTTGTGCTTTTAAAAAATGGATTTCATTAGAAATTTTGCTAACAGTCTTTCCTAAATGACATCTTCCCTAAATGACAGTTTACCACGCTTAGTACCTTATGGAGCACTGTCCTGATGAGTGATACTGAGTAGAGGTTCTGTAAGGACTTATCTTCTTGTAGAAACAGTCCCCATCTAGTTCATGTGAAAACGCTTGTTGTATTTTTTCACTTATGCATGCTTAGTGTCTTTAAAATACATATAATTCTTTTTTTGTTTGTGTGTTGTTTTTTTTTTTTTGTGTAGTTGATGGATTTACAGCTGAGTGACAGTAACTTCCGCCGTCACATCTTGTTGCAGTACCTAATACTATTTCAGTATCTAAAGGGACAGGTCAAATTTAAGAGGTAATGTGGAAATATCTTGTGTTTTGGGAATGGGGAGCGAAGAACTTGGAGATAAACCAAAAAATTTTACAAGTTTGTCTACTTGTTCTAAAGTTCTTGTGGAACTTAAGAGCCTTGGATTGGTAAATACAGAGTGGTTATCCTACAGCAGGAAAGGGGAGGTCTTGTTCTTGCCTTTCTCTGTTCCTCTCTGCGTGATTCTCTGCCCACCTTGCAGTGGCTCTGGTGTTCATTTAACTTACTCAAACTTGTGCAGTTTACTAAACCAGCAAAAAACCAATCTGCTCATCTCTGCAGAATTAGTTTTTTGCCAAACTGGTGAGTTGCGCAGGGTCTCAGAGAAGTAGAGGCCACTAAAGCTTGCTGAAGGTTAGTGCCAGCCATGAGAAGGAAGGAGTCTCTCTCTTTGGTAGCAGGAAGTTGTTAGACCAATGCAAGCTACTTGCACGTGGCGTCATTTTGAATCTATATTGAATCCGTGATGTGGCATTGGTTGCTGATTTGTTTTTTCCTGGTGTGCCACACAATTCTGTCTAAAATAACAAAAAATAACAATGGTGATTATTGCTTTTATAAATTAATGGGACAGAACAAAAGCCTGTCTTTTCCTACTCTGTGCTCTAATGTTATGTTGGGGGAAAAAAAAAAAACCACCTACCTCTCAGTTAATTTCCTGTGCCCTTGACCACGTATGTACATAATGACTGACAATTAAGACAGCTGTCTTTCACCTGCAATAGACTGCTTTTTATAAACAGATCTCAAAGAACTTTGCAGAGTACGTGAGGATCATTATCCTTGTTCTGTAGATTATTTACCAAGGCAATGCAGTGGTAGGAGGAAGGAGTAGAATTGGTGTCTTCCGAATTGTAGTTCAGTCCTGTAGTGGTGAGTCAGTCATTTCAATGACAATTCATTAAAGTGTTCATTAAAAGCACTCATTTATCACTGGTTGAGGATGATATGACATGTAAATGGTGCAGTGTAACCCTTGGTGCAGTTGTAAAAAAACAAAACAAAACAACCTCATTTTTTCTTCCCTAAAAAAGATGAGCTCTCTTATATCCTGTTAACTAAGAGAAGCTAGTTCTAGAAATCTTTTTCATGTTATTGACTTAGCCATAGTCATGTTTATATTTGCTATTTGAGGTGCCTAGTGCTTCATGAAAAAAAGGTTTGTGTTATATTGCTTTTGAACGCTATAAGTGGAATGTTAATGGTTATGCTTCCAATGAATTCTTGAACCAGTGAAAAACAAAAATTTAGATTCTCATCTGATTTTTAATGTTTTAAAAAGGTCTGGTCTCTGCTTGGGAATGAAGTGAGCCATGTTATATTTATTTCTGTGTTCTTTTCACTTCTACTTACTGATTGCATTCCAGATGTACCAAGCAACTTGCCTAATGGCTTCAGGTTAGGCAATATATAATTCATGTTTTGAGATATTCAAGATCTGTGTTCTGTATACAGCTGGTAGATTGTTTCTTTTACTATGGTTTGTCTACAGCAGTGCTCTAGCTGGGGTTAAGATAGGTTTTTTTGAAGTCTTTTCATTGTGCCCACTTGCTGTACTTTGAGTCCAACATCAAGGTGTGATCTCGAATCACGCTATAGGATGAAGCTACACCTGGAAGTATATTCTGTGAGCACATCCAATTAACTCCACAAACTAATAAGCGGCCAGTCCATGGGACCAGACCAGAGTACATTCAGAGTACTTTCATCAAATCCCCTCTAATACCCTTCAGAAATTATGTAGTGAAAGTGAGGTGTCCTCAGCAATATTTTGATGTGTATTACACCCTTCTTTTTTTTTCCAAATGTATTTGAAGAAAAAGTGAGCTGATTTAATAATGCTTTCTTTGGGTTTTGTTTCTGGGTTTTTTTTTTCTTTTTTTTCCAATTCCAGTTCAAACTATGTTCTAACAGATGAACAGTCTCTTTGGATTGAAGATACTACAAAAGCGGTTTACCAGGTTGGTATAGTAGATACTTCTCTAAAAATTAAGTGGAAAAATATTTGTTGTGTAATACTGTGTCAACCACCTTCGAAGCGGTAGCCACCATTTTCTTGAGGCTTTTTCCTACGTATTCTGCTACAAATATAATGCAAAAAGTTAACTTTTTTTTTCTCCCTCGCAATTATAGCTTCTTTCAGAAAATCCTCCAGATGGGGAAAGATTCTCGAAAATGGTAGAGGTAAGTACTTTGGTGCCTGTCTGAACACAGTCCATATAAAGCATAAAAAAGCAGTATTGGTTTAAACTAGCTTTTGGAACACAGATGTAACATCTGAGAGAACATCCATCTCATCTCAGTAAAAAAGGTCTTATAATGTTTTTTACTTTGTAGTCACATTTTTCCGTGTTTTCATTAATGTACTTTTCTCCCTTCTCCTCGGGAGATATGGAAATGCGCATGTGTACATATAGGAGGCATCAATTATTGCAGAAAAAAAAAAAATGAGAAAGTATTCGCAGAAAGGAGTGCTGTGCCCAGAGACATAGGGATAAGATACAAGTGGAATTTAAAAATAAAGTTGTCTCCTTGCTTTCCTTTTTTCCTTTACTTTGGCTGCATCTATTTTCTTGTTTAGGGAGGTGAAATAAAGCCTTTCCCACAATTATTGAAGAGATGAGATAGGCTATTTTTGAATAAACCTAAGCTACCTAGGATTATACAGATGACCTTCAAAATAGTGGCTGAAATAGAGAGTAACAAAGTTTTCCCTTTAATTGTAATAGCTCAATTAAAATTTTTGAGGTCAGCTCTGAAGGTGATTATGACCCTAATAATGTGCAATTTTATGTTTTTCCAGCATATATTAAATACTGAAGAAAACTGGAACTCATGGAAAAATGAGGGCTGCCCAAGCTTTGTGAAAGAAAGGTAACTATTACGAACTAGAAGCTTGCCACTGCTTGTGCGAAATGATGATTCAGCTTCAGAACATCTACCCATGGTGTATGTGAAGGTTAATGATTTGCACAACGTTGAGATTTGTGTAGTTGGGTGTCCCTTCTGTGTATGCAGAAGGCTCTTGGATTCCTGTCAAGTCTTAAGGCTTTGTTACATCAGTGAAGAGGCGATTATGAATGCGTGGGGTCTCAGGAGAGCATTCCTTACTGTCTCATGGCAACGGTTTGTTCCCTTAATATCAAGGATCCAGTGACTGATCCCCTCCTGCCTTCAGCAGACCCTAGGTTGAAGAAGTCAGTGCCTGACTTTCCCATATACCGCTTTGGATTGCCTCTAATGAAGCCTTTGGCATTACGGCTGGGTTGGCGCGGCGTACTTGGAGTTCTGTGTAGCAGTTCTCCTCTTAGCGCTTCATTAGGTTTGCCACTTGGTGGTCATCACTTACCTGAAAGGAAATTATGATTAGGTGGCTTTTGCCACTGAAAGGTTTCCTGTGTCAGTAGTTACTAACTAGTGGCAAAACTTCAACTTTGACTCCATATGTCTACTTGACTATGTTGAGTTGGTGACCAAATGTTCCTCTCCCATTCATTCTATGCACAGACTGTGGCCTCTTTGTGGTAGGCAGCATCTGGGTCATTATTTCTTTGCAGATTTCCTTTTATGCAGAGATCAGGTGGAGCCACCTCTTCGTGACTGTTTGCAAAAAAGGGAGGGGGGCTGTGAGAAGAGAAAAATTACTATTGGCGGGGGCGGGGGATGAGGGCAGGAAAGTAAAATTATGAATTTTGACTTTTATAAATGTTCTGTCTCCTCCTTTAGATCTCAGCCAGAATTTCAGCTTGGGTAGGTCTTACCATAACCTCAGTGGTCTGGGATCTCCATTCTCTGATCCCATGAAATCAGGTGCACCGGGGGAGAGGGAACTTGCAATCATAGAGCAGATGATCCCAGCAGCAGGGCAGATAATACTTAGTATGTGCTGTTGGAACCAATGTGATTTGCTTCTTTTTCTATGTCGGGGCTCTGATAGATCTTTAAACGTCTGGGTGAACTAACTTTGGTGCCTGGCAAATCCCTTTCCTTTTCCTTACTTTACCTCCTCTCCCCCCACTGCCCTGCCTCCTCCCACTCCTAAAATCCCTGTCCTTCTGAATACTTTATGGTGATTTAACTTGATACTCTCTGAAGCAAGTGGCTTGATTCTGTTCTCTAAATATTGCTGGCTTGATACTATAGAGTATCTTTTTTGTTTTTTCTTTAGGCCTCCTGATTCTAAGCCAATGAGGCCTGTGAGAAAGAGGCCAGCTCCAGAGGACTTCTTAGGAAAAGGACCAAACAAAAAAATCCTTATGGGGAAGTACGTTGGGTGGTTTTTTTTTTCATTACAGGGTTTCTGGGTTTTGATTGTTTAGTTGGTTTGGGGATTTTTGTGGGGTTGTTTTTTGCCACTGACTGTTTTTCTAGTCAGTAATATTCAAAATTCCTCACTTTGGAACTGCCAGGAAAGAACAGCCAAGGGCTATGTCATTCTTTTAAAACTTGCAGTAGGCTTCCTATCCATATCGTCATCTCTTGTTGATCCCTTTTAAATAGTCTGTGAGTTACTGGCTGAAAATCAGTGGTTTGTACTTGTTGGATCAGTTTTTATACTTTGTCCTCTTTATTTTTTTTGCTTAAAGTGTATCTGTGCCATGGGTTTTAAAATAACACCCACTGGTATTTTATCCCTGGGGCAAAGAATTCTTCTTGATATGTCATCTCCAATAACAGTGTCCTATTTTGCATGATACTAAGTGCTGCATTTTTCCACTTCCTTCCTTGGGAGAAATGATAGTCTTTTCATTCTAAACAGTTCGCTTAACCTGTATGTGGAAATTTTCACCTTGTCTTGAGCTTCAAGACTCACTTTTACTAAACACTCACTTTTACTGAGTGTTTAGTAAAATGTCCCTTCTGAAAAAGAAAGTGACAAACCATTTCATTATCAAAACAAAATGGCCTGACCTTAGCTAGTTTGGAAAGTGACAGTTATTGCTGTTCCTGACCACAGATCAGCAAGGGATTATAATAGAAATTTAGTGCATAATTTTCCTAACTTGCAACATCAGACAAGTTTTCCATCACTTCTGGTACTTCCTAAGGTGTATGCATTGCAAAGTTTGTATGGCATACTTTATTATAAAGGCTCTGGGGTGAGAATTTCCGTAACATCATTTTGTGTGTCTGTCTTCTGGTGAATGATGGAACATGGAATGACGGAATAATCAATGTGGAGTTTGATATGTGTTTGTGCTTCTCTTTTTGTTTGTGCTTCTCTTTTCAGTGAAGAACTGACCCGCCTTTGGAATTTATGTCCTGATAACATGGAAGCTTGTAAATCTGAGAGTAGGTAGGTAAAAAATGTTACATCATCGTCTAAAGCTAACTTTAGACACAAAATTACAATTATTACAAAATTGGCCTAAGGAAAGGATGTAAGATGTTCTTATGTGTTATGCCATGTCACTGTGTGTCTTGAGAGAGAGGATGGTTGTGTGAATCTCCCTCTTGGAATCTTACAGTTTTCTTCACTAGTGTTTGTGCTGTCAGTAATTTTCATTGCTTAATCAAGTAAAATCTAAGCTAAAAAACAGATGGAAACTCCAGTTTTGTAGACCATCATTATATAATTAATTGCCTTACATAATAAAGAAAGATTGCCAAGTCTGGCTCTAATGAAATTAGCATGCTATTTGGCTATGATTTTCAAGCAGGCATGTGCGTTGAACAATACTAGATAAGAGGAAATTGGCTAGCAGGCATTGTTTCATTGCATACCGGATCTACTAGTGGTGCAGATGTAGAAAAATACAATTCTTGGTTATCCCTTCTGCTTGCACAATTGTAGGAAATGCTGAAAATATACTTTGCTACATAACTTTCTATTTGTTAAAAATAGCATAATCCCTTTTTTATGCAGGCATGATACTTAGTATGAAAATTTGGAAAAGGAATAGGACAGTTCCCAAAGAGAACTTTGTTAGTACTGGCTGTAAAGGCTGCGTATCGGGGGAGAGGTGCTAGCTGTGCAAATGTCCTGAGTGGAGGAATTGCTTTTCCAGAGCTCTGCAGGGGAAGTGTCCTCCTTTCTTGCGAGACTGCGGTGTTCAGGAAGGCTTCTGACAGGATACTTGCCTTTACTAGGCCAAGGGCTAAAGGTGGAGTTGTGTTTGGAACCAAAGGGTTTGATTCCCTGTGCATGATTGTATTGTGTCACAATTTCTTTAAATAAAAAAATGTGAAACTAAACAAAAGGAGGTAAACCAAGAAGATGCATGCCATGGCAAAGAGGAAAGAGAAGATCCCAGGGGATCTGGGTTTGGTTCCAAGTTTTATTATAGACTTTGTGACAGAACATAGTCAAACAACTGTTAACTTTTTGCTTTGGTTCCTTGTGTCTTCATTCAAATGGGATAATACTTCCTTACCTGTCTTCTTTTTAGACAGCTGTTCTTGCAATAATACAGCAGGATTCAAATCAGATGGGTTTTCAAGATGCTGGCTTTGGTTCCAGTAATCAATGATAACACTACACTTAAATGTGCATGGGGCACAGCTTTCCCAAGCAAATATACTTTCAAAATGAAGTTAAAGTGAATTTATACATCAGTGTGCTTTCCTGCTGCCTGCCCTAACTGGTTACTAGGTTCCCTTGTAGAAGCAGATGTGCTGATGTCAGACACAAGGTCCAAGAAATACAGATCACGAGCTTGCTTTGTGCCACTGATAATCTTGGCTCACGGTAACCTACAGCTCTTAAGTAATCTCTATTTCTTGATTGTAATCTTCAAAGCAGCAGGCTGTTCTGATCATTGTGAATATTATTTCTGTTACTTTTTCAGGTCATGGTTCTTTGTGTACTGGTTTGAGTACCTTTCAGAAGCACCTGCTAGCAGAATCATCGGTCGCCTTTTTAATATGTCCCTTATAAACCATAAATATGGTCTTTTAAGTCACAGAAGAGCTGAGGTTGGAAGGGACCTCTAAATATCACCTAGTCTATCCCCTTGCTCAAGGCAGGGTCAACTAGAACAAGTTATCTAGGACCTTCTCCAGTCAGGTTTTGAATGTTTCTCCAAGAGCAGAAGTTCCACAGCCTTCCTGGGCAGCCAGTTCCAGTGTTTGATCACCCTCACAGAAAAGTTGGGTTTTTTTTTTTTTCCTCTGATGCTGAAGTGGAATTTCCTGTATTTCAGTTTTGCCAGCTGCTGCTTGTACTTTCACTGAGTAGCATCAAGTCTGACTCTTTCTTGTTGCCCCGTCAGGTGTTTACTGCCCCTGAGCCCTCTTTTCTCCAGCATAAACAGTCCTGACTGCTTTGGCCATTCCTTGGACGTCTTGTGTTCCTGTCCATGCACAGCCTTTTGCAGGGACCCGGGTCTCTTGCTCTGGGGCTCCCAGAACTGGACCCATCACTCTAGATACATCTTACCTGTGCTGAGTAGAAGAAGGGAAGGATCATCTCTCTTGACCTGTTGGCAACCCTCTTCCTAATTCAGCCCAGGATGCTGCTGGTTGCCTTTGCCAGAAGGGTGCATTGCTGGCTCATGTTTGTGGTGGTGTCCACCAGGAGCTTTTCTGTAAAGCTGCTCTCCAACCAGTCAGTCCCCAGCCCGTACTGGTGCTGTTCCTCCCCAGGGGCAAGACTTGGCATTTCCCTTTCCTGAACTTCCTGAGGTTCCTGACAGCCAATTCCTCCATTCTGCTGAGGCCCCTCTAAATGGCACCACAACCCTCTGTTCTGCCAACCACTTCTCCCAGTTTTATGTTGTCTGCAGGCTTGCTGAGGGTGCACTCTGTCCCGTCATCAGTAGGTCAGTAAAGAAGGTGCTAAATAGTACTGGCCCCAGTATCAAGCCTTGGCATGTGCTAATGACAGGCCTCCAGCTGGACTTCATGCCACTGATCACATCTCTTGAACCCAGGAGTTCAGTTGCTTTTCAGTTCACTTCAAATAAATCAGTTTCTCCTGATGCCTGTAGGCTTTGGACCCGTATTGAATTTACTTTAACTGAAGTACCTTCAGCAGAAGGTGCAGGGATCACCGTGGGTGGTGAAATGAACATGTCTGAGCAAGTTGAGGAGCCACCAAGGTGGGATCATTAAGTACAGCATTAAACCACCGAACACTTTCTCCCTTCTAAAATGAGTGATTGTAAATACCTGAAATTGGGGAGTAATAGTAGTCTGGCTGATGAAACTGAAACGGGCATGTGCTTGTATGTGTAAAGAGGCCATGTTTTATCCTGTCCTGTAAATACCACAAAACCAGCAACCATTTTAGATTCCTGAGCACTTGTGAACTCTGCAAGCGGCAGCATGTTTCTAACACAGCCAGTCAGTTGTTAGAGGTATCCTTACAAAAGTCTTATATTTCCTTTTTGCCGAGACTCTTGTTCTATGTCCCATAGTCCTTTTTCACGCTATTGGCAGAAGTTCATGTCATCTTTTGGTATGGCAGGTGGTTTAAATATGTATAATAGGCAGCACTAGTACTGCCACACTTCAGTAAGGTTACGCAGTAAATAATTTCATTGCAACATGTATCGAACAGACTCTCTGCTTATTTGCAATTGTTAAATTTGAATATGTTGATGTTTGGGTTTTTTTTTTCTTCGGTGGATAAGCTTGAGATGTGTATGAAGGAACTGAAAACCAGCTATTTTAGAGTAGATTGTGAGGAGTATAAAGCTCCTTATTTTATTTTTTAGGGAATATATGCCAACGTTGGAGGAATTTTTTGAAGAAGCTATTGAACAAGCAGACCCTGAAAACATGGTTGAAAATAAGTATAAGTATGTCAGTCTCTGTGTTTTCATTTATTTTGATGTCTTTCATGTTTGGATTGTTAAAGAAAACAGATTCTTCTCTGCATTAATAATATCTGTGCGGGACTCCAGTAATGTACAAAAAAATTTTAAGTTTGGACAAAATTATGTTTATTAGTAAATGCTTCAGATCTTTTTCTGTGCTTTTAGAGGTGCCAGACTGTTGCCAACCAAGCTTGTATTTTATTGTAGGGCTGTGAACAATTCTAACTATGGCTGGAGAGCATTGAGACTTCTAGCACGCAGAAGTCCCCACTTCTTCCAGCCAACAAACCAACAATTCAAGAGTTTACCTGAATATCTAGAAAACATGGTAATCAAATTAGCCAAGGAGCTGCCTGTAAGTAATATTATTGTATAATAATAAATGCTGAATTCATTTCACTTCCTGCTTGTCTCTCTGCAGTCCATTTGGCATGTGGGGAGGGAGGGAAAAAAGGAAAAAACTTGTAAAAATTACAAATAAAATGGTCTAATCTATGAAGGTCCCAGTAACCCCAGACTGAGTAACATTGACTACCCGAGTAAGTGCTGAGCTCTGCTTTGTATTCTGTTAACAAGCAGCTGTGGCGGTCCCATTGGTAGGCAGGAATATATTTGTACCCAGCTGCTTCGGTTTCGTGTTGCAGTGCAAACGACTTTTATTGAAGGGGTAAGCTGCTGTTACGGTTCCTGAATATCGGGAGCTGTGGCTGCTGGGATGGCAGTGAAAAGGGTGGAGTTTGCAGCTGAAGATACTGTGCTAAGTGTTACCAGTTTTACAGCAAGATTTACCAGAGCTCTTCTGTCAGCTCCCTGACTTTTAAAATATGTAAAGAAAAATAGACCTTGTGGAGATGTAAATTTAAGGCATTAACCTTTTGCATGCTCAGCAATATAGATTTGAGGCCAGGGAGGGGTCTTTCAGATCACTTTATATGCAGTGATAAGAGAGACTTAAGATTTGGGGAAGGGAACGTTTTCTAAACCTTTGAGTTGGCACACAACCCAGGAATTTCTTGCGGATGTGAACCCATGATTCCGTATTTGAAACCTTCCTTATCTGTAATGTGAAACCACTGAGGTGTAAAGGTTGGATTGTGATATATAGCTTTTTTGTTTGTTCAGCCAGCAGAGTTAATTAGATGCTAGTAGCAATTTTAGACAAAAAAAATTCTGGGAGGGGAAAGCTGGTTAATATATTAAAGGTGTCGCTTTATGCAGTATTCCTGACGGTACAGCTGTCGTGTACCAAATGTTGCAGCAAGAAAGAAATGTGTAGATAAGGCCTGTGACTGAAATGCAGGAAAAGCATTTCATCTTTTGTTCATCTTGGCTGATCAGTAGCGAAATCGGAGAGTGGAACATTTGTTGTGTGCATATTTGCAACCTTTAAGAAGTTTGAAAGTACAGAAAACTTTGAGGAATTCCCAAGTGAGGAATAAAATTAGCGAAGAAGAAGAATTAAAAAAAAAAAAAGTGTTCATCAGTAGTGGTCTCAGAAAGTTGGATTTATTTTTTTTTAAAGGAAGCAATAAAGCTAGGTATGTAATGCTTAGTTGCAGTTACTAAGAGAAGGAGAGACTCCTGTGAAGTCAGTGGATACTTCCATTAGGATTTTTAGTTAATACTGTGTTTTATAAGAAAATTTGTTACTGGTGTTTTGGATACAGGAGACTGTGAGGGATTTTTAATTCTCATGTCAGGGTTTTCATTCTAACACACATTCCAGGGGCCATCACAGAGAGGTAAAATTTCTCTTTAAACACAAAATTCATCCAGTGATGTTTAGTTCTTTCATTGTAGCCTCCTTCTGAAGAAATAAAAACAGGCGAAGATGAAGATGAGGAAGATAATGATGCTTTATTAAAGGAAAACAATGAAAGTAAGATTTGCATGTTCTCAGTCTTTTCAGTTTCTCTCTTGATAGGTATTGTAGAAGCTGTGTTTTAACATAGTTTCTGCAGAGGGTCACCAGTCCTGGTTACCCCAGTGCTTCTGGCTTGAACCCGCATTTGTACCCAAAAGTGCAGCCTTTTCAGGACACGGGGCACTGGTAGCAACCTCTGTCTCGTGGCCTGCAGTGCTGAAAGCATCTAACTTGTTGAAGTTGGGTTAGTACTTTCCTTAGGAGCCTCTTCCTCCTTTTCTGCTCCATGGTGTGTGTTTACAGCGTTAGTAGGTGTTTATAGCTAAAACGCCAGCATTGCTGTGTAAAAACTTACCCAAGGTTCCTCGCAGGGCTTTCCTGTGCTTTCCGCTCCTTAGTAGCCATGGGTAAGTGCCTCCCTCTAGCCCCTGCCGAGGTGGTTAGTTGTGGAACTTTCAGAAATGAATGTATTCCAGCTCTGGGATCTTTACTTCCTCTTCATTTAAAATATCTTAAAGACAAAAGCTTCTCTGTGAGAAGAGCAGCCTTCCTGACAAAGGTCATCTCTTATTCTTTCCTCTCCATGAACCAGTCCTCCTGTTTTTGTTTCTTGCCTGTAACCCTGGTATTTTGTGCTCCTAAGAGTCCTTTCCCTGTCTTCTGTCTCTGTGATTCTGCCTTTTTCCATCCTCGTTCATGCCTTCATCCCACAGCACCTTCTCCTTTGCGTGTTGTATCTCTGTATGCTAGCTCCTGGATCCAGCATGGGCATGTGGGATATGCAGGGCGTGGAAGTCACACACCGGGTACCGCTGGCAACTTTGTCGACAGAGTTTTCTGTTAGTGGATAAAAGGTACCTGTGGGCCTCTGTGAATCTTCCGTTGACCTTTTCCATCCAGCACCTGATGTTTTCCATAGTCTCCTAGCCAATAGTGGAGAAGTTCTCTTCTCTTCAGCTTAACGCTGCCTGAAACAGCCTTTGGGGTTTCACTGCATTGAGTTTACATCTTTCTTTAAGTCTTGTCTCAAAGCAAAGATGGCAGAGCTGTGGTCTGCTGTACATTGGTGTGTTTAGAAATAAGGGAAGTGATGCGAGTGCTTTTGTTGTTCCATCATTTGTGATCTTCCATTCTTTCCCCTCGAGGTAGTGAGTTTAGCTCAGACGAATGAGTATGGCTGATAAGCACTGGGGAGAGTTGGAACTTCCACTCCGTGCCAGCTGGCTCTTCAGGTGGCATGAGGGTGAGACGTTTATTAAAAACTAAGAAAATTATTAATTTCTGTGCCTAAGTAATTAAGTCATTAGGGTTTTTTCTTTAAAAGTGTGAAACACCCATAGGTGGTAAGCCATAGCTTGAGACCCTGATAAGCTATACATGTGCAAACCCACCTGTGTAATCACTGCAGCACTTGGCTTCTCAGCAGAGCACAGTATTCCATGGGGTTTTTTAATCTTGATGCCAGAATGACAGAAAATCCCTTTAACTACTGACTATCTGTTAAAGTTACTGTCCTATTCACACTCCTGCCGCTAACAGGAACATGAGGCTTTAGTAGTTCAGTAAAAGGGAAGCAAACTATTTTTTTACCTGGGTTAACTCCAAGTAAAGTGAGTAAAAATAAGTCCGAAAGGCAATTAAATGTTAAAGATCACTGTGTAATTTAAGTTACAGTTGACTCACGTATTGAAAATTGCAGACTGCCCCTCAAAACCCTTGTTTTCATTTGGAGGAGGCAGTTCTGGGGTACTTAAGGCTTTAGCAATTCTCGCCGAGTCAAACAGGAGATAAAATAAAAACCAAGATTTTCTTTATCATGGACAATAAGGGACATTCCTCTTGAAACCCAGATAATACATCTGTACAAATCTGCTCTCAGAGCTGTTGGATAGCTTTGAACAACTGAAGGAAAGGTGTAAGTCGGTCTGCTGGTACATAAACAGGTTTAAAACAAGGTGGATGGGGGAAGGTGTATTTGCAGTACCTGGAGACATTCCCTGTGACTCACTGATTCTTTTCCTTTTTTTTTTTTCTTTTTTTCTTTTTTTTTTTCCCCCTCCAGGTCCAGAGGTACAACGGGACAAAGCCATGACAGGCGAGCAAATCGAGTCATTTGCTAACAGGCTGGGGGAGCAGTGGAAGGTCTTGGCCCCCTACTTGGAAATGAAGGATTCAGATATCCGGCAGATCGAGTCAGACAGCGAGGACATGAGGATGAGGGCGAAGCAGCTGCTGGTTGCCTGGCAGGATCAGGAGGGCGCACACGCCACCCCCGAGAACCTGATCACCGCCCTCAGCAAAGCCGGGTTAAGCGACCTCGCGGAAAGCCTGACCAACGACACTGAAAGCAGCAGCTAACTCCAGTCAGACGCCCACTCGTCATTTGGGTTTGGCAGTGGTGGTTGTTAATTGTGAGTGTTTTCGTGGTTGGTGGTGGCAATTGTTCCTGTTGTTGCTAGGTAGCAGATTTCTGATAGGTATTTTGTGTTCAATAAACAACAGAATTTTTTATTAATACCGTTCAGTTGTCCAGATTTTTGGAGAAAAGGATTAGTCATCCTGCTCCAGAGATAGGGAGCTTCGTCTCGGACGGTGGAAATGTAAAAGGGAGGATGGAGAGTGGAGGCAGCTTTCCGTGCAGACTGCAGTAGGAGGGTTTGACATCAGCAGAGCTCCGGCTGCTCCCGTTGGACAGAGCAGTCGATAGTCTCTGTTACTGCCCGCTCTCTCTGTGGTTTCTCAGAGCAGGGGTAGGTGTGAAGGAATTCTGAGTCATTGCTTGGGCTGGCAGGGAGCTGTAGCCCATCAAAACGTACCTGTTGGTGAGTGATTCAGCTTGGAGAAAATAATAGATCCAAGTCGTAGTATTTGCCCTTGGTGAAGAAGGGGTGTCCTTGGAGAGGTGCTGCGCTCAGTCTGCTCTCTGGCTGAAGAACTGGTTCTCTGGACATCAGCAGTCAATAAGCGGGGGGAGGGTGTCTATGCGTGTTTTTATTAGTAATTATTAACTTAGTCTCTGTGTGTGTTTGGCTGTGTAGGAACTCCCCTGAGTCATGATAAGGGCATTTTTTTTTGTCTCAGCTCACTGTGGAGCGGTAGCTGGTTTCATTCCAAGGCTGTGGCTGTCCATGGATGGGTACAGGCTGGTGTGGCAGATGTTTGTGGTGGTGTAGTTAGCTACAACTTGGTTTGTGGCTGTTTCTTGTACAATTTGTGTCATTCAGTGAAATCTCCAATCGCTGAGCGTTTGGAAAACTAAATTATCACTGATCTCTGCAGAGTATCCTTTCAGTTATTAAATCATAGCTGTGAGTTTCTGGGGTGGTTCGATACCAGCTCCGAGGCAGGTTCCTGCCTGCAGAGCTGTTGGCCAGAGCTTTGTGCCTGCTCCCATCTTTGGCTTCAACAGCATCAGCAATTTGGTTACTGGGTGCTTCAGTGAAAGTCAGTGGGGGCTGATGGAAATAAACGCAGCCTCGCACTTCCCTGCCACTGCAGGGACAATTCCAACTGCTTGAGGGATGAGCATATTGTGAAGTGAGGGGCTGTGGGGGTGACCACCAGCTCTTGAACACAGCCTACCTGCCACCTTGGCGCTGGGAAAGACAGCCACAAGGAAGGTGACTGAAGGAAGCCGCCTCCAGGGAGTTGTATTCTTGATGCTTCAGGTATCTGCCATCGTCTCGGCGCTCGTGTTCGTGTCAAGAGGCTCAAGCACTGAGCTGTGTCCCCATCCGTGTCCCTCCCCACCCCCCCCAATTTAGGCTCCATCCCTTTCTTTAACCTGAGGAGGCTCTTTCCACTGCCACCAGCAGTGTTCAGAGAGGAAACATTGATCACAGGATCACAACTGGGAAGACACTGTGCTACAAAGCAGCAACCAGGCACGGCCACCATCTCTTTCCTCCTGAAGATGAGACAGAGCAAGCCTGTAAAAGCAGAGGAGCAGGTACCGTTTCTGTGGGATACCAGGGAACAGAGCCAGTACGGCACTGGGGCTTCTGGAGTGGCTGGGGTTTGCCTTTAAGCATCATCCACTCTTGTTCAACATACACAAAGCCGGGTGGTGGAGGTGGCGGAGCAAGAACCAGCGACACAAGTTGTAAGGCAGAAAAATTACCTGGGAAAGGCCACAGCTGGAGCCAGCGTCCCCAAGGGAGGGTAAAGAAGGGGTCCTTTCTGAGCAAGGGAGCATCACATTAACGAAGACACAGGTGAAGGTACCAGTACAGCTCTCCCCTAAGGGGCTGGGACACATGAAAACTCCGGTTCCCTACACCTAGTGCTTTTCTGGCTGCAGCTAACACGGAAATACTTTTTTACAGCAGCCTCCCACTAGCCCACAGCTACTGTATTCCTGTGGGGAAGGAACAGAAGTTCCTGTAAGTAAGCAACAGCCAGTTTTGCAGCCACCATACTTGACCTATCTACCAAGTAAAGAGTAGCAAGACACGAGAGAAATACCTACAGCTTTAAAAAAAAAAAAAAAAAAAGTGGCTTTATTACAACTGCTTTGAGACATTCATCAGTGGTGGCCCAAGAAGTGCAAACAAAGACATACTAACTACACTACCGAGACATGAACTCTCTTTAATGGAGACACATTATTGATCACAATTTATTCTGAAGTCATGAGATGCCGCAACAGAACAGACCGAGTCAGCAGGTCAGGCTGGACACAACATGATTGGTGTCGGCTCTGGGCAGCAGCACTGAGTTACGCAACAAGGCAACGGTTTCCCTTCCACCTTCCTAACGAAGTGCCAGGTAAGGCAGAGGAGGGACAGCTACGGAACTGTGGTATAAACCATGCAAGAATAACAAATGTGAGAGTAGGTGTGTAATAAATACTTGATGACATTAGAGAGGAAGGGCGGGGGGGGGCTCATTTAAAAAAAAGAAATCATTTACCGCAAGACATTAAAGCTATTTTAAGTACCCACCACCACAGTGGGCAGTCCAGTCCAGCAGTGACTAATTGGTACACGGATCAGTTTGGAAACAATTACCCCTCTTCACGTGAAAAGGTTTGAAGGAATTATTTATCCGCTTGCTAAAGCTCTGGGGTTAAAGAAGTGATCAGTAATCAACATTTATTTCACACCTAGGCAGAATGACTAAAACTGAAGACTACTGTTCAGCTTCATCTTCAATTACTTCAATTCTGCGCGGCCCGTAGAGTAGAACATAAGCTATATGCCAGTCTCCACCCCCAGATAACCTCAAAATATCTTCAGGTGTAACAATGCTGACTTTGTCATCATCAAATTTAATCCATTCATCTGAAAGAAAAACAAGAGGATTATTTGTAATTTAGGTACGTAAAAAATCTAAGCGTGCTTAACAGCCCCTTACACGAAAGAAGCTGTGGAGGGCGGTTAACGATGCTGTAATTTCAATTTTACCTTGTTTCCTTTTAACCCAAGAGACATAATGCCCAGAGGAACTCGATCTGCCTTGATGTGTTAGCACTGCCTGCAGGTCATAATAGCCGCAATTATTAGAACCGATATCTGAAGAAAGCAGGAGAGAAAAAAGTTACATGACTCGTGAAGAGTTTTTAGCATTTTTAACAGCATGCAGACCAAAGATGCCTTAGCCGCTCTGCAGCACTGTAGCTGTGTATAACCCTAGTTACAGAGTGGTTCTAAGTGACTGAACTAAAAGCAGCGGCTTTCAGCCAGGATAGCCCCTCAGGAAACTGGGAAGGTTGTCCATTTTCATTAGGTAAGTATGTATCCTGGCTGTAACACACATGCAGTGAGCTTAAAGCAATGATGTATGGGCAGTAAACCGTCCGGACGGGTTCAGCCCCTGCTTCCTTCAAACAGCAGCTGCTGCCTGCGTGCAGGGCCAGCCCTGAAGGGGCGAGGACAGACGTGCAGAGCAGGGGCTGTACAGCAGCGCTGCTGAGAACACTGGGGTAGAGCACATCAACCACGCTGCAGCTAGTTCAATTGCACTAGGCAGTATTTCAACAGGGGAAAAAAGGCTAATTTGAGATGTACCAAGAAGGTGTTACAGTGCCCAGTGTGCATGAGCTGTGATCCACAGCACTCCAGAACATCCTGTTCTCACTGCGCTCTCCAGGCTAGTCAGTGCCACCCCCCCTTCTCATGCCGTGCGTCACACACGCACCGCAGGAAGCGCTGAATGGCAACAATTCCGGTAAATAAGGCCAACAAACCACTTTCTGTGGAGCGCCCGCAACGTAAGCGTGAATGTAAGGACGTTCAAGCTCCAAGGCCCCCTCAGATTAGGCAACACTTGCACCACCACAGCACTGTTGTGGTCCAATTGAAGTTTTTGTTTTGACTTCAGCTTTCTACCACCCCCTGACAAGGAAGCACACAAGACAACTGCACACTCCATGCAAATGGCTTGGGATGTGCATGTCTTCTATGCACCATCAACTTGTCAGATGGATGACGATTAGATCTTTGACTATCTCAACAGCATTTTGACTTGCCCGATCTTTCCCTTCCTTAGATTAATTTTCCAAGGCATTAAAAATAACCAGGGTTCTCAAAAATATTCCTACCATCAGGTCCACTTAAATGTGAGTAAATAGAAAGTTACTTCAAAATAGATTTACTTCCCTGTACTCACCATCAGGAAAAGAAAATGGTTCATATTTAACTTCTTTCTGTGCACCATCACTTTTACTGGACTAGAGAACAGAATATGCTGAATTAATATGGAATGGTTTTGAGAAAGTTTTAGCACAATCACATCAAATACCAACTCTCCATTCATTTAAAGATGTTTCTAAGTCTATGTGGTTTTTGTTCAACTTCAAACAAGTTCCACTACTGTATTTCTAGCTGGACATCCAAAAACCTAATCTAAACAAGACCACTTTTTAAAGCGAATCTATAACCATTTCAGCATATATTGCCTAGCCTGTTTATCCACCAGAATTACCGGTTTGGAGCACAAAAACAATTCTGCAGCTGAAGATTTTTACTCCTTGTTAGGGACTCACTAGCAGCAAAAGTGGCAACAAGAAAATACCAGAGACAGAGTCTAAGTGCCAATACGTTCTGTTGTAAAATAGCACTCCTTCCTTGCTCCTAACTGTTTGAAGAGATGCAAGCTCTATTCAAATGTTTAAGTGAAACTGCCAGGAATTAGGCCAGGAAAAGAATAGCAAACTTGGAAAAAAAAAAATGGCTTAAATCACTACATTTTTAGCTCATTTACTTTTTTTCCTTCATTAAAGTCAGTTTTAGAATACGTAGACAGGGTAGAAGATGAAACCATTTACCAAGTTTTTAAAGTCTTTTAACTCACTAGTACATATATTCTAAATGTTATCAGTCAGACATGTAGTACTCGCTTGTGCAACCCTTTCCAGTTGGTGAGCAGGAAACAGCTACCTAAACTGGACTGAACAAGTGACCTGCCAGCAAACAATAACGTCTGAAGAGAATAATTTTGTGTAGTTCACAGAAAACCTTTAGGCATAATATTGGTAAAAAACAGCACTACACTTTAACACATTTTGAAATAAAAATCTAAGAAACATGTTTGTTTACAGCATTTAACGTTTCTCATCAAGCAGTCATACCAAAGCAGATACTGTATTTTCATGAAAATAACACAAAAAAGAGCTAAAGCTCAACATCAAAGAGTTTGAGTGCTAAGAAAACAATATATTTAAGGAAGTCAGGTCTTCTCTAGTCCTTATTGGCACCCCAGTTTCAGACGAATGACTTATTTAATCAAAAGGTCCATGAAATTGCCAGAAGACTTACATTCTTTGGCTGTTGATTTACTTTTTTGTCTTCTAGATCTTTGAATTTTGATCGATAAGAAACCATTTTTTCCTGAAGGTCTGGCGTGCACAGCTCATAGACATCCAACATAAGAGGAAATTTAACATCCTACAAAGTAAAAAGCATGAAGACTATTAGTGTAAGTTGGTACTCCACGTTAAAGCATTCTCCAATGGGAAGACAACACTAAGTCAAATTAAATGCAACTCTCATCGCATTTTCTGACAACTTGATCTACTGAAATATTGCTAAGAGTATTTACCTAAAGGGCCACAATACTTCCACAGAAGAATGTCTGGTTGGGTATAAACAAACCATCATAAATTAGTACATTTGGTATAAATATTTAGATTCTTTATTATCAGCTGCAATACTTTTATACTATGGAAACAGCTATGCAAGCCTAAGGGAAAAAAAAGCACGTAGAATGACTGTGTACTTGCAAAAATGTCCATTTGTGTCATCCAAATAATATTGTGAAATAGGTGACACGTGCCTTTAACCTTTATTCCCTTGCTTGTCTTGTAAGGAACAGGCACCATCTCTCATGACGCTCCCTCGGCAGTTTGTCAGCCAAGGCCAACAGAGAGCAGAACTGGAACACTGGGCTCTTTGCAGCTCGTTCTTGCATTTGTCAATCAGAAAGCCAGACAATTAAAATAACCAATACAGGAAGCATTTGTTAGCATAAACATTTCTCATCGACTTTAGAACACTGGCCGGTGGACTGAAAGCATGGCCCTCTCCTTAGTTAACCATTCTCCTCTGAACCACTGGTGAAGAGCCCAAAAACCACCCTAACAGTATTGGAGCAAATTCACTGCTGCCCCTTACCTCCTACCCCAGCCCATTTTGGTAGTATAGTTTGCCACACATCATCACAACTGGGAACAAAGCTAGTCTGTACGTAAGCAAAGAAACTGCACTGAGAGTATTTTTAAATGCAATTTAAAAGCAAGCAATTTAGTAAACAGCCTTCAAGTATTAGTCATCTACCTACAATAAAAACTCACTGAAAAGCATAAAGAGGAATTAAACATCAATATGCAGAAAACTTACCTTAAGAACTTTGGCATTCACAGATTCTTTCTCTTTGTAAAAAAATCTAACCATCTGAATAGTCAGGTATGCTGGCAAGCGACTAATTTTAGACTATAAAAGAAATTAGAAAAAAGTTATTAGATATTCACAGGTTTTATGTACCTTAAACTCTGCTCATACTAAATTACAGACTATTCTGGGAACATATTTGTACACAAACACATAGAAATATAAAAAGGCCTCCTATTTTGAAGCTCTGTACAGTACCGTACTCCAAGAAATAATTTTCAACTAGTCTTAAATTTTCTTGGGAGTGGATATTCAGATGCTTTATAAACATAAATCACATAGTGTTAAAGCAATAACTTTGTGTTTTGGGACAGAAAATTGACAACAATTAAAAGAATCATAAAGAGAGCAACAAAAGTACCACTCACAGATTTGATATAGAGTGCATTTCTCTGCAGTGTTGGGGAGAGTTTGGTGATTTCCTCTTGAAGACGCTGTTAAAAAACCCAAAAAGGTAGTAACACGTATGTTCACCATAAAACACAGCGTAGAGAAAAGCACAGCACGGATAAACAAACCATGAACTAAATCTTGTTCTGCCAGTCTGTTCTGTTACTATCAGCCATTACAACACACATAATTCTGAAATTCCTTGGCAGAGAGACCATCCCCATCCATTTGTTCAGCTCCAGGTTCCTTCCTGAGCCCTGACAACCCTAAGTTTCTCTCTGCAGAAAATTTACTCTACAGGAGTAAAACTTGCAACTGGATTTGGTTACGAATGTGTCATGTCGTGCTTGGAACACAGCTAAGGGAAATCTGAAGTTTCTTGTGACAGGAGTATTTGCATGTGTCTCAACTCTCAACCTAACGCAGAGAGCGCGGCATATATGGAGACAGGTGGTGACACTCTGCTTCCAGGGACCTTTCCAAATTCAGGGAAAGACTGGCCTACTTGTTAGTGTTGTGACTCTCTTGCTACAGGCTATCTAGCATAAGAATTCTAGAAGACCTTTTTTGGCCGGAAAGTGAGGTTTCTTTTTCATAATCTTTTTAATTTGTGAGCATTAACTATTTTATCTTACTTTCCCTTCTAAACTCTGTCAAAAAAGACAAAGCAGACACAAAGATTATCTGAGAACCACGCAACTTGGTCCAGTCCTGTACGGACCAGATCTCTGCTTCCATCCCTGCTCTTCTACAAATACTTTGTGAGATCAGTTACTACAAAGGTTTTGTAGTAGCTCCTCTCCTTGCTCCTTCAGATTCTGCAAAAAACCTCGAAAACATAGGGACATGTATAAAAAGCAGACTACTTGAAGAAGTTCAGCTTGAATAAACAGTTTAAAGATGATGTTGGCTCATCAAAAATAATATCCTCTTCAAAATCTGTAAAATTCAATTTAATTTTTCCGTAATTTGATTTTTTTTTTCTTAGCAACCAAAATGCCACCCTATTTTCAAATTGACTTTTGGGGAACCGTTTACAGCATGCTTAAATCATGCTAGTGCTCAGTCTGAAGTGAAAGCCAGCTGAACAAACAAGTAGGAAATTGGCTTGCACTTGTTTCCCTGCTCAGGGAAGACCAAGAAAACACTCTGTTGAAGTCTGCTTTACCTTAACATGCGATTCATCTTCACTGCTGTCTTCCCATTGAACGCCAAAAAAAAAAAAAAAAAATCTTCGAACTTTATAGAGCTTGGACAGCAGATGTCAATTCCCAGTCATAGATTAAAAAACAAAGTCATTTAGAATGTCAGTTAAATAAAAGTTGTAATGGCTTACCAATTTTAGTCCTGTAAACAGGTATTTCACTTCTTGATTGATAAAGCAGCTAAGCTGAAGCAGATTCTCCTTTCCTTTAGTTACTTCCTCTTCTTCAG
This sequence comes from Chionis minor, assembly GCA_013398295.1. NCBI lineage: Eukaryota > Metazoa > Chordata > Aves > Charadriiformes > Chionidae > Chionis > Chionis minor. Next base: position 347,210 of record VZSF01000446.1, read on the forward strand.
CTTCTGTACATTTCATGCTTCACAAAATTAAGGAAAACCATCATGCACCAAGAGCTGAACTACTGCTCTAGTGAAAACAACACGCTGAACTGCACCGTAATTTAAGGTAATCCCATGTTTGTGCATCAATAGCACTTCTACTTCTTGTACTAGAAAAAAGATTTGAAACAGCCCTTCCTTCTAACCAATCTGTTCCTTCGTGTGTGATGACAAGTGGTAGCTGAGGCAGACAGTGTACCAGAAAAGGTAAAATAAGATTTTAATCACCATTGAAGCTTGTGAGGCCTGCTTTGATTTTTTTTCTCCTTCTCTACTCCCCCGACCCCATTCTGCAACCCCCAGGACACAGACATTACTAACTGGCTGCCAACAGCAAGTTCTGAAGCCCTCCTGCAACATTATGCTCCATTGTTGTTTACAATTAAGTTCTTCTACTGCTGCTGTTGCACAGACTTCCTGTTTCTTTCAACATGCACAGCCTCCTTTCCCTGCCTTGTATCTGTCCTCTTCACTGAAATGAAGCCTGTTCCTTCATTAGATTCTACACATGCTTTTAATTGGTCTGTCCAACCTCTTCTTTTTTGTATTTCTACTCGAATCCTGTTCTCTCATCCACCTCCTTACACCCAGAGATTTTTCTGACTGCTCAGAATGCATCCATGCCACAACTGCTGTGATAATCCCACTTTGAAAGCTTGCAACATGGCGCTTCTATCCTGTCTCTTCCTCCTGCCATTGGCCTATGCACCACTCCTCTTGGCCACGCATTCCGCTCCTCCCAGCTATTTCAGGGATACCAAACATGACAACAGAGGGAGAGAGATGCATGACTCTCTACCTTAAAAAAGGCCTTTACTCTAATCACTACCAAGCTATGAGATACAGTACCTCACCTAAGGGGCCACTTCCTTATTTCAGCTGAGCAAAACAAACAGTATAGTTCTTTTTAAAAGCGGGGGTCAGTTTCATGACAGCCAGGATTTTGGGGTGGAGAAGTGGGAAGACAGTAATACTTAGCATGAGATGTGTGCCCCATGTACTCATATGCTTTTTGTACTTGCTACAAAAAAAGCTACTAGAAAGTTGTCAGCTGCATTAGTTTCCTACTCATCTAACAGTGCATCTATGTTATTTCTTAAAAAAAAAAAATCAAGCTATCTTTTGTGCTGTTTTAGTATGCCAAATATATTAGCAACGCTCCCTTACAAGCCAAAAAAAACGCTTCTCAGGATGATAATTACTTTTATTTAGATAAAACACATCAGCATCCTTGAAGTAGATAACTGGCGGTCTTCTCTGGTGAGGAAATGGGTATTTAAATTCACTGTTTTTTTCCTGCAAATTTCCATCACTGTCTTAAAATTAAGTCTTCTTAACTAACTTCTGTGTACTCTTGCAATACGTTATTCCCTCTCTTCCCCAACACCCATCTTTATTTTCTTTCCTATACTATTCTGAACAATGCTTTTCATCCTCCCTGCACTCAGCTCCTGAAATGTGAAATCGTTATCATTCTTTGTGTCTTGCCTTAGTCTTTAGGATACGCTGTTTCAAATTCAATACTGAAGAACTGGTCAATTAAACTCTTCTTTTTAGAAGATGCTGCTGTAGCTCCAGAGTCTGTCTGTAAAACAAATTCTCTTATGATGCAACTTTAAATAGCATGTGAAGACAGTCAAAAATAACCCTATTTATTTAAATTCTTTAAAGCCTATTCCTTCATCTTTCTGTAGGGGCGTTTTCTCCTAGTCAATTGATCTCCTTACATGGTATAAAAGTTTCAAAACAAACGCATTTATCATATATATAGCAGATTAACAAGCAAGATGTCAATCAAAAAGTCACACCTTGCTGCCCCTCAGCTTAAACCTGTCTTAAATTTTAGAGCAGTCTAGTAGATTTTTGCCACTGCCAAGAACTCTGCAGAAAACAGTTTAGAGAGAATGAAGAGAGTTGGTCTGGTAAAGTCTTAAAAAATTGCTTAAAGTTCTTCCCATCAGGTTAAGCTAGCTGTCTGTTTCAAATAGCATTTTGTAGCCAAGGATACCGTGCGACGCTTTTTTCAGAAAAGAAGTTCTTATGTGGTAAATTCACAGGTTATCAGGGTCAGCTGCCGCATACTCACAGCCACCACCCCCCAATCCAACACATGCCTTACAAAGCCGGAAGGGAAAGGATTCCTACAGTACACTCCGTAGCACAGCTGACAAGACATAGGTAGCGTTATGCTCAGCAGACGGATCACAAAGCAATTTCACCTACTAGACTATACACACGTTAAAGAACGCCTAAACCGGAAAATCCTTACCAAAATATACACGAATCACAACTACATTATAAGTCCTAACTCTGGTTAGAGTAAGACTACAATTACCTCCATAACTGTATCACCTTCTATGCCTTCCAGCTTCTGCTGTAGTACCCTCATCATCTGCACCCAGCACTCATTGGCATCCTAGGAAGGGAACAGAACATCAAATCTGACTAGCAGCATTATGATTTATTAATAAATTGAATCCACCGATCTTTACACTATAAAACTGAATTTAAGGATTCCTTAATTAAAAATTTCTCCCCGTTCCACCACACATTTTCAGAGCTCGCATGTGATACTACATTCGACTTTTCTACATGAAAGAAAAGCAAATACTGGGATAAATTCTTTTCACAGGAGAAGGACAGTCTTTAAATATTCTTGTTCTAAACTTCCAACACACTACAGAATTTTCAAACAATAAGCTAATAATTGGTCTTTACCTGTTGAAGGTACTGGCCTTGATCACCTTTCTCTGCAAACTGTGGGAAGGCCATGTGTAAAAACTGCAGGAGAATGATAGGTGGGATACTGGAGGAAGTTTTATCCATGGAATCAAACAAGTCTCTAAGAGCTTGAAGAAAAAGTAAGTGAATGCTTTGAGAAGTGGAAAAACAATTCAAAAATGGCAGGAAGTTTAAAAAGAATAGTAAAACAGCAGCAACAATTAAAGACTGATCAATTAACAGCGTCCAATTTGATCTTTCCAAAGCAGGACCAAATTTTCCAGGTGGCATAACAAGTGCACCCAAGGTCTCATTTACGAACATGACTTTGCAAGAGTAAAGATGACAATTCTGAGAGCTTGGCACACAGTGCCTTGTCCTTCCTGGCTGCTAACAGAGGAAAAAAAACAAGTATTTTTTGAGCAGTTAAGATTTCATTTGAATCGCATTTGAGGAATAACGTTTTCACAAGAGGACTACACCTAGAGAGAAAAGAAGGCATTCACAATCTATTCTCTAGAGGAGCTTAAGTTTCACCAACTACTGGGAAAAAAACTTTCATTTTTACCAACTAAAATATCTAGAAAATACTCATGCTTCATTTAAGACCCAGGAAAACAAGTATGTGTAAGCATCTGTGCAAACAGTTCATAACTACGTGCAATTCAGTGAACGCTACTGATTGCATGACAACACACATGGCTTTCTTTTTTGCTCCGGACACACTACTGTGTATGTCTTTACCTACCCAGGTTACAGCATTTTAAATACACAAATCTCTTCAGAGACACCTGCTAACCCTCACAACTACCCTGTGAGGTAGGCAACAGTCTGCATGGTCACTAATTTACAAGCGGAGAGACTAATGAATGATACTCTTGAATAAGTGAATATAGGCAAGATTGCAAGGAACCAAGGTCAGTTGCTTCCTCTCATTAAGAAACACCCTCACTGACCTTGGCGAGAGGGACAACTGATATGACACAGCAACTAAAAAAAAAAATGCCCTAAGTGTCATGCAGGAGTTCTTGACCAGCTCAGCACCGAAGAATTAACTACGAATTACTTAAACTATTAAGATTCCTAAAAAGCAGAGCTGGCACCTTAAAAAGAAAACAAGGGACACGAAGTAAAGGCAGTGAAAAGGGGAGGGGCAGGCATGGTTGTATAGAGTAACCATTGAACTTACCACCCCAAAATTCGATCAGCAGGCATACCCACAAACTGGACCTTTCCTTCCTTATATTGTTTTGTTTTTCCTTAAATGGACTGGTAGAAATCCCAGTGTCCTGGCCCAGCATCTTAGTGGGGCAATGAAATAGAGTAAAAAAAGAAAAAGTGGACAAGTAGTATCCTTGTTCAAGTGTAAGGGGTCTAACTAGAATTCTAGTTAGAACTTGGAGATATGGGGCCATCGTGAGGTCCCACCTCGTGAGCACCCAGACCACCACAACAAAGAGTAACTCGTTTTGAAGACACTACTTTCTGTTTCAGTTATGAAATCTGGATCCTTAGGGGTTAAGGCTAAGACCACTGATAAACCAGCAGCCACCACCGTAACAATAATGCCCAGCCAATCAATCACATTAGAAAGCATCAATGAAACACGTATTCCAGGAGTATGGCCTTAGCCTACCATTAAGTGAAACAAAGAACGGTACGCTAAAATATTTCTACACAAAATGATGAAATCAAAAGATAGATGAGTCTGCTTTAGGAAGTTGCAATTACTTTATGCCTACATGCAAAACAGTTAAGAGATAGAAGCGATTTGTATCTAAGCCTAGAGCACGACTGAGTATTTTTCCTAGCATGCAGCCAGGTAATATGCAGAGATGTATGCTTTGCAGCCACGGTCACAATAATCTTTAAAGATATTAACGACAGAGCAAAATGAATCCTCCAGTGCTAGGAGATCTGAAATTCCTAAGGCACATGCCCCAAAGAAAAATACGCAGTGCTACACCTGCAACTTTCACGTGCAGTTAGCAGGAAATCACACACTAGCCTAAAACTCTGTGCTCTACTCTGAACACCAACCTGCAGTAATGTATTGAGCAGAGGCCATTTCTCCTGAAGCTCTTAAGGCACCACCATACCTAAAAGAGAAGAAAAACAATTTGTATGTAATTAAACACATTCGAGAAGAGCAGCCAGTTTTTTAAAATCACAAAGCAGGCAGCAGCTAAATTTATTTAAATGTATCAAAAGAAATAAATCACTGACACAAGTAACTGAAGAAAAGATTCACTCACATGGACCTCAGAGTGTCAGCTATTTTGCAAGCATTGCATGGAAGCAAAGGAAAAAGCAAAGGGAAACCAGCATCCTTGAGATAATAAGCAAACGCAGACTGAGAAGTCTGGATACATCACTGCTGCTCCCCTAATCCACTTGCCTCAAAGACTCAATCTATTTTTAAAGAAACTGAGAATCAGTCTGAATAGAAGCCACCCCTTTTCTGAAAGATTTCCCACAGCTTCTTCAGATACATGGGAAAAACACCTTCGAGGATAGATGGCAGATCCAATGCACGGAGATGGAGGGCAGGCCTGCTTCCTGCCTCCACACCAGAATCAAAACAGCAAGAGGTGAGAGTTCTTCTCGAGGAGGTATTGCCCACACTGAAAACGTATGGGAGTCCACTCGCATTACTAGAATTTACCACTCTTCTTTGAATGATTTCTTAATTTACCAGCTGCCTGAGGAACACATGGCCTCCTCAAAGCATATAAACCTTCAAGCAAAAGTCAGGTCTCATGGATTTTTTTAATCTCAGATTTAACTTTGAGAATTCTGTCCCTTGCCAGATGGACAAGCAGGAAACTTTCCCCTGTCATGCTACAAAACAGGGAGTAAGAAATGAAGCCGTAATAGTAAGCTTTCCCATTTGATTCCTTTCACCTCTCTCCCACTGCCATATACCCTCTTCAATGCTGTCATCAAGCAGGGAAGACCAAATAAAGGCGAAGTCTCCAGGGGAAAACAGAGTGGCTGTCTGTGAGTCTGACTTCCCACAGACAGCAAGGCCACATCTTGTATTGCAGTCTGCCAGTTTTAGAGGGTACATTTTGACATTTGGTATGTTAAATTTGTCAAATACTCTGATTCAGCGCAGTAACTCAGAGTCCTTTACGTGTAAATAAACAGACTTTCCTAAAACGGTAACAGTCAAAAACAAGAAAAAGCTTTAAAACAGAGTTTCTGCACTTCACAAATAGTTCTCAGTACTAAATAATTAAGGTTCACCTCCTAACAGAATGAAGCAAAATCTGTAAGTACTTAAATAATGCGTGTTTGCAGTAATCTAGAATATCCAGTCAGGTACCAAGGTATCACAAAAGTGTATTTTAAAGGAATTAACTTAATCCTGAGATTGGCAATGTTCTACCTAATCCTCACATTTTTGAAATACTGATGATTTTCTCATTATTATTTATCTGGAGGATAAATTCAGGCTCACGTTGCCATGTATTCTTTTTTCCCCCTCCAATCTTCAGAATTTTCAAGTTTCTCATAGAATCCTCACCAAAAAATGGCCATTTTCACATTTCAGTCCAGAATAACAAAAAAACCCACAACAAACAAGAGAAAAAAATCAGAAGGGTTATTCTACAATCAGAACAAATGAAACAAATTCCACAAAGGCATGTCTTCTGTTCCCTACACAACCACATGGCAGCAACTCCAGCTTATTTGGCGGCCAGTTCGCCGCCACAGAAACACCCATGGTCCTATCTCAGAGCTTCCTGCTGTATCTCCAAGTACCAAATGTTGGCAACATCAGAATTTCAGAGCTGAAAACACATTGTGCAAAAAAGCCATTGAAAAAAACATTCCTCAAAGGAACAGGACTCCCCAACGATTCTTTTGTCCATACAAACTAACACCAGAAAACAGGGTTAGGAGTTCAGTAGCTTAAGCACTTTAAACAAGTCTTGACAGGAACTATTTTTCAGTTAGGCAAAACACATCTCCACTAAAGCCAGTTTCAACAAATACATAGTCTTAAGTTCTTTAAAAAATACAGGCTAACAGAGGCATAGGATAAACTTTAATCAATCATTATGTTAACCTTGAATGGATTTAAAGAATAAGAGATTGTTATGATAATCCATACCAGTATTAAGACGACAGTTCCACAAAATACCTATTTCATAAGCTAAAGAAAACATTTCAGTCATGGTATTTTTGTACTGAATTTTACCTTTTAAGGGCCTCTTTCACTTCTGGCACTGAGCGGATACACTGAACCGTAGCATTCATGTAGCAAGTGTTGCCAAGGTTTGTCAATCCACATGGTAATTCCATCTACCAAAAAATTTACAAGGGTGCTTGAAGGTCTGAGAGAGATGTGCAACCATTTTTAAATAAACGCTATAATTTGACATCAGCTTCTAAGAAAAGGAATGACCAAAGATGCATAAAACCTGATCCCATCAAACTATATGAAGTTTTCCAGATTCATTTTCTGATTATATTAATCATTTCAGCATTCGGTGCTTTTAGGATCCAGGAATGCTTTGGGTTTTTTTCTGAGCAGGTTTAGTTTAATGATCATGTTCTTCAAGCAGGCAGTCATTCAGGAAGTTCAATTATAATCTCATTCAAGTTTTGACCTTAAAATTCTATTTCCGTGAAATTTCCACATGAATACATTTGTACAAAAAAATGATGTTTTAATTAAAATCATTTTTCAGTAAAACTCTGAATGTGATGAACTTCATAGTTAGAAACAAAAAGCATTATTTAAACTCCTTTCCAGAGGTCTGCAACAGATCATTAATTTGATCCTTTCAGACAACTTGTGAATTTCTAAAGTTTTGACAAATGTGAAGGCCAACTAGTAATTAAACTAACCAGTTTCAGAAACAACTATAAATCATAATATAATAGCTTTTTTTTTCTTTTTTTAAACCTGCATATTTGAATAGTTGTCAGGGAAAAGCACGTAGTTTAATGAAACTGCAGCAGTACTGCATACCAACGCCACTTAATTATTTTAGGAAGAGAAAATTCATTTGGCTGTGCATTCAATTTCTTAATGAATACATGCAGTACAGACAGCTGAATTTTGATGTATAACAAAATTTGCATCAGAGAAAGGCAACGTGACCAACTTTTTCAAAATGTTATCTGACACTGAATCATCTCCTTGTTTGCCTCTCGGATATCTCAAAGTCTGCATGTAGGCTTAGTCTCAAAAATAAATAAATATCATTCACCTGCAGGCACCATGGAAAGCATTAAATACTGAAACACAAACCCAGTCCTAAACTATAGATGCGTTTTGATACAGACATACGTAAAATTATTACCATTCTGCATGCGCAGTTGACAAGTCATGCAACTGTTTTAAGTATGACGAAGAGCTCCTAGTTCAAATGACTGATGAGGAAAATGAAGCCTTTCAAATTGTAAAAAAGGGAAACAACTCAAACAGAAGTTACTTCATTAAAAAAAGAGAAAGATTAATTATGCTCTTCCAGACTTTATTCCCATCAAGGAAAATATATAATCTATTCCACTAATGTCAAATTTATTTTCATTTTTCAGAAAGGTAAGTTTACCTAATACTATTAACAAGGACAAACAGAAGCCTAAACACACCCCTTCCCAAACAAACCCTAGTTTTCCTTCACAGATACGAAGGCGGCGGGAAACAATTTTGCACATGTAAGAGCCCTTATTCAAGCAAAGTTTAGGACACTAACACAGCAAAGGCAATGCAACTTTGTCTTCTAAAACACCAGCAATGCTATTTTCAGAAAATTTACTAAGCTACTTGCTTAAAGAAGACATAACATTACTCGTACAACTTTTAAATTAAATTCCAGACTTCTCATCACTGCTACCAGTTGGGTTAATGTACACCTGCGTTTCTTTGAGAAGCTATAAGCACTAAATAGAGACTTACAGTTTCAAAATCCACTTTTAAGCAACTGCAAGGATCTAAAAACTTGCAATTATTCAAAGGTTTACAAGAAAACAAAGTCGGAAATATGCTTACAGCTGAAGCCAACTGCTCCTCTGTCATGTCTTCTACAAAGACAGGTCGAGCAATTGGCTCTTCCGGAAGCGCATCTGCAGAACCCATCATTAATAAGGTCATCCCCTTGAAACACAGCAAAAATAGTAATGAATATTTAAGGACAGTTATTTCTGCTTTAAAAAACAAAATCAAATCATTAAGCTCTTGACATATTTCAGCTATTTCCCCAAAAATAAGCACAATCGTTCTCTTAGTTTGCAGAACTGATACTGCACTGTTGTTTAAGGGTATACCTTAACTTTCTCATTATCTAGAAAGTACCTACAGAGAACAATTCCACAGCATTATCCAAGCGAGACATTTCCACTGAGCCTGGTGAGCTTGCCAGCAGCTGATAACACAAGATTCCAACTGGAACTACACTTAACGTTCATGGAATACCCCAGTGTGAAGTATTCAGAAAAGCTCTCTGCCTTCCTGATGGATCACTAGGGATCAAGCATCTTCAACGTTTTGGTGCAAATATTCCTCTCTCCCTTAAGTCTTTAAAAATACCTTGGAACCAAGGATAACCAAGCAGCTCAATTCCAGTTTGAAAGAAGATGCAATGTTTGAGCTTCTCAATCAACAGAGTCTCAAGTTCTCAAATTCAGACTTCTCTAAGCAACAAAAAAAACCATCGCTCCTCTTTAGAACCTGGGGAAACCCTTCAGACACTCGTAGGTAACAATGAGGAGCATGGCTCTGAGTTTGGAATTGTTTTTTTCGCCTGAAAAGCAAGCAAGCAGGAAAGGGAAGTGCCTTCCTTTGGTCTGGCAAGTTCTGAGGACATTAGTCTAATTGAAAAGTGACAAATAACCAAAATGACCCCATAAATTTAGGCGTAAGGACTCACATTCAACTGGGGAGAAAAAAAGCAATCAAGTTACCACACTTGCTGGACTACCATAAGGTAAAGGAGTCTTTCAGCATTCAACAGCAGCACATCTACACAATTAAATCTAATGGGGAGAAAATAGCTACCTGGGGCCTTGAAAAATACAGTGCTAAGGAAAAGGATGGACAACAGAACAGAAAGAAACTGCTTTGACAGTATATAAATCCCTGGAACTTGTAAATAACATTATTAAAGTTAAAAAAGGCAGTTATCAGTGTAACAATATGCAGAAACGGACAAGAATATCATGTACTGGGGCTTTTGCTGAATGACTTTGCCACAACAACTGCAGCTACAGGCTGCTAATAGATGCTTGCCAACTAATTACAAGGGTAAGAGTAACGCTACCTAATTCAACCCGCTCAGTGAAGAACTGGGGTAAAACCTGAACCAAACAGATATTACAAGATACCTACAGAAATGAAAATTACCAAAAAAACCCCAACAAAAACCTTTGGGATTCCCTGTTACAATATTATATGGGTAAGAAACACAAATACATTTACTTTTTGGTTTCGTTTTGTATTAGTCAAAGGCATGAGTAACCATTACTGATGGCTTTGTTTTTAAACAGCAGCTATTTAGTACAGGAGAACAAATTTCAGCAGCTTCATTAAAATAAAAAGAGAAATAGGCAGAGCTGTAACTTAGCATTTGTAATGCAAAAATTTTCCATACTGGAGATGAACATGTACATTGGATTGCAGACAGTGCCCAGGTTCACAAACCCTCTCTAAGTAACGCTGATTATTATTATGGGCACAGATAGACAACATAGAAGGACCACTCCTCTGACCCAGAACATTTCTTGTAAGAAAGAAACACATGCTCCCAAGTACTTCAGGAAAATGGTGTAATTTCCCTAACAATTCCAAAAAATGTTTTTTACAAATCAGTGGTGAGAACTTTCTAAGAATGCTTAGGTACGACAACTATAAAATTATTTTTCACCAAGGTCTGATTTTTAAGAACAAGCTACCCATTCAAACAGCAACAGCAAAAACTTTAAATCTTTCTTTAAATGCCAAAATAAAAATGAAACTAGTAAAATGTAGTTACTTCTCAGAACTTACGTTCTTTATTTTTATGTTCCCCCAGTCATCATCCTGTATTTTAAACAAAATAAAAGACAGGTTAATTATCTTGCAGCAAAACACAAGCAAGTATCTTCATTAATATTAATCACATATTTCTAAATATATAACTGTGTTTCACCCAAGATTCCACAACATGAACTATTTACTCATCATCAAGTCTTGTCTGACTAAAATAAAAAGCAGCCAAGTCATCTCTTCAATAAGGTTCTTCATCTGTTGTTCAACGCTGCTTAGATGTAAACAACTTTTTGCAGGAAATTTGCCTATTCGCATTACACTGATAAGTCTCCACCAAGAAAGTGCCAGAGAAACTTTTCTTAAACAAGCGAAAAACCAAAAAGTCGCATTCAGATTCTGAGCATTTAAAAAGGATTAGAAAAAAAAGCCACTAAGCAGAGTAGTGTTTGGTATAAAAGAGTGAAGAAGCATTTTAGAACAGCAGTGAACCTCCCAAGCATTTAGCAACAAACTTTTGCCAGTATTTTCTAGCAGTAGGCAATGAACCAGTTATTTCTGAAAAGCACAGTCAGTTTAATACATACAATGAAAGACACTCTAGAGGAACACTTGGAAATATCGTCATTGCTTATTATGTTATAATTTAATAAAGTTAGAAATAATACCAAAAAATCCATGTATTTCTACCTTCAGAGTTCCTCCTTTAACCATGACCTTCTGTCTAGCTGGCTGAACTCCAGTCAGTGCAAACAACTGGGCTTTGAAGACCATTGGAGGTTCGTCAGTGTTAAGCTCCACGCCATCGAATTTCTCTTTTCCCCATTTCACGTTAACTGCAAACAAAACATTTTGAAACGAAATTATTTCCTAATATACAAGAATTTCATTACCAAGACTAACCCAGTATTTCAAATTCCAGACTTTATACTGCCTCAAAACACTCAACTTTTAACTCTAGAACTTGTCAATAATCAAGCTAAAGGATACTTTTTCTACAAGGTGTCTCAGCCATCAGAACAAGTCTAAAAATATCCTACAAAACAAGTGTAAGCAACATATATACTGAAAAACTTTGCAAGCAATACGTGTATATAATAGCATCAGAAATTCTTTGGGAAGATCTTCACAAAAGCAGCTTGAAAGCAACTTGAAGCTTGAAAGAAGCTTGCTTGAAACTCAAAGCTTGAAAGAAGAAAGCTTGAAGGATTTGCCAGGCAATCTCCTGGCACTGTGCATTGCAAACAAATTTCTGAAGGAAGTTCAGATGTGCGATTCCAGTTCAGTTTTCCGTAGCATTTCCGTTCTCCTTCAACAGCAAACAATACCACATTCTTTAAAAGCAAAGCAACTGTTTGACAGCCGTAGTTTTGGCTACCAGTATCGTTCCTGCGGAGTTACAGGAGGTGGTAAGTGTGTGTCAAGACAAGACCCACAACCTTCCATGGAAGGTTAACCTCACAGTGCCACCCTCCTGAGTTTTGACAGTGTTCACACCAGCAACGTACCTGCGTGCAGATCCAGACAGGAGCCCAGCACAGGCTCCAGCTCCAGAAGCCCTGACCCCAGTAAAGGTGCAGGACTTGGAGTCGAGAAGTGAAGCGAAATTTGGTCCTGCAAAGCTTAACTCTTGACACTGGAAATGGGATCACCAGCAAAAACGTTAGGCAGAACGACACAACGGCACGTTAACTTTACTTCGGTAAAGCTAGTGCTAACCAAGAGCTGACAAAAATGCCTGAAATAAACAGTGTGTTTCTAAAGAAAGGTCACACACCTTTGATCACTTCCAATGGCTGTCACAGGTACACAAGACTACTTTAGCAAGCTGCAGTTTCGCTGAAAATCTGCAAAATCTAGCACACAGTAATATCCTATGTGCACAGCCAGTGGCTAAAACAGCACACTTTAAGCAAGCTGTATCCTTCCTTCCACCCGTGCTTCGGTTTTCAGTAAATGTATCTACAGCAACTCTAGGCTTCTTTTCAACACTAAATTCTTAAAAGTTGTGATTTTAAAAAACCTTCCAAGAAGGTTCAGATTTCAGATGTACACAGTGCTTCTGATGGGTAATGAGGAAGAACAGCCAAAACTTGGTCTCAATTAGCCTACAAAGCAACTCAAATGACTGGCTTTTCAGAATTTCTATCAGAAAGTACCTTCGGATTTGCCCAATCTTATAATTTCTTTTTAAAAGACATTTATTATTTTGCATATTTAAGACTTACTAAGCACAAGTCTTTTCCCATTTTCTGGGAAGAGAACCCACTCAGGCACTGAACACGTTGGCTACAGTCTTTTTAAGTTTTGCATTTTTGAACAGTCATGCATCCACCGCTAAATATGCAGAAGAGTTGGCAATTATGAATCTGCAGTGTCACTGACTTTGACAATTCAGCACTCAAGATGAGGAAACTGAAGAGCACAAGCATCTTCTCTTCAGAGATCGCAACTGAAATGTCACCAAAAGTTTCCAAAACAAAAGATTTGAAAAGAATGGAAACTAAGAAAAAGGAAGGACGTATTTGCCCCACTGAACAGAAAACAGATCTTATACAGATGTGCTAGAGTTCAGGAAAAGTCCGGTTATACTGACATCAGGATCCCAGTTTGCCAACCACAATTAAAACAGCAGAGAAGCAGGGACACAGCTGTGTACTGAGGCCTTCTACAATCTGTGCCTCACGTACTAAAAAACCCCAGGAGGCCAGACCTGTGAAACACAAACAAGCTAGTAACTGGTCCTAGAAGTGTCACCGGAGGTTTTGCTGTTGGAGTCAACACCAGAAACTTTCCTTCATGACAAGAACGGTGAGTGGAATGCAATGCAATTTAAGACAATTCTAACTCCTCTGGTTTTAAGAAGGAAATAATGGATTTACAAGAGCGGCAGCAGATGCACCTTAATAAATTTGGAGGCACGGTTACAGAATTACAGCTCACTTGACAGACAGCAGCACTTACCTTAGTACAAAACAAAAATAAACCAAGAAAAGGCAATACCGAGGCACAATCGCAGGGCACAGGCGAGCAACACCCGTTCGCACGACCGAGCCTCGCCGAAAAGGGCCTTCCCGGCCATCAGCAGCGCTCGCCTCTCGCCCCAGCCGGGCCAGGCCAACGCTTCCTCCTCGGCGGCCACGCCAGGCCCGGCCAGGCCTCACGTCCCGGGGAGCTCCGGGTGCCGCCCCCGGCGAACACGCGTGGGGGCCAGCGGCAGGACGGCGGTGCGGCCGGAGGAGCCTCCCCGCCCCTCGGGAGACGCCGCCCGGCGGCGGGAAAGGCCCGGCCGGGG